>JANZLX010000005.1:3478392-3488919 GCA_025531955.1 Erythroxylum orinocense
GGGTATTTGACTTCCCGAATAAACCCAGCATCAAGCAATCTCTCTATCTCTTTCTTGATCACTTCCTGTCTCTCCCTGCCGTGCGATCGTTTCTTTTGTCTGACTGGTTTGTAATCTGCCCGGATACCAAGGGAATGTGACATTACCGATCGAGGAATTCCAGGCATGTCGCTCGGCACCCAGGCAAAAATCGATCTATTTTCCACCAAGCAATCCGTGATCCCTTTGACTAAGCCTTTGTCCAATTCGGAACCTAGGTTTGTAAACTTGGACTGATCTGTTTCGTCCAATACTATCTTCTGCATTTCTTCCACAGGATTCATCCTTTCCGTTTCCTCATCAGCTCGCACGTCGAGAGAGCTTGTCAGGACTACTGCTCCGTCTAGCATCCCGACCTCTGCTAAATAACATTCCCTTGCAACTTTATGTTGACCCCTTATAACACCGATTCCATGCGGCGTTGGAAATTTCATTGCTTGGTAGTAGGTGGAGACAACTGCTCTAAGAGCGTTTTGAGTAGCTCTTCCAATTATGGCGTTATATGCTCCCTCGAACTTGACGACCAAGAATTCTACACTCCTCTCCACCTGGCGTGGTTTCTGCCCAAATTTTATTTTTAACAGGGCTCAGGCGAACGGATAAGCTGACACTCCTGTCACCCCTTTGATGGGTCTGTCCGTTGGCAGTAGCCAATCCTCTGGTATCTTCATCTGCTCGAAAGCGTCATAACATAGTAGGTCAGCTGAGCTAGCTGTGTCGATCAGTATCCGCTTCACCTAGTTATCCTCAATGCTCAGAGTGGCCAGCAATGCATCATCATGAGGACGGCTTACACCTTTTAAATTAGATTCATCGAACGAGATTACCACGTCGTTCGGCCTCTTTTGCTTTGCTGGCGAGTTTTCAACAATCTGCCCGGCATATCTTTTTCGCTCTTTATCGGTCGATCCTCTTGCTGCGCTACTCCCGGAGATCATGCTGACAACCGCGACTGATCGATCATTTCGTTGTTCGGCACTGCGGCTACTTCCTGTCCCAAGCTGTGCCTTACATCGGTCGCCCTCGTTTTTGTTCCGTCTCCAAGGCCTTCGCCCGTTGTAGGACCTATCGGTCGGAGGGCTATATTGCGTGGACGGTTGGCTTAGGCTAAATGTCGAAACCATAGTGACTTGATCGGCCGCGATTTTTCCCAAGGCTTCCGCGGACTTATGATCGACCATCGCACCCGGTTGCAGGGCGGGGGTCTGATGGTGTTCCAGTTGAGAGTTTAGGGGATGTTGTGAGTTGCGGTAGGAGTTAGCTGTAGCGTTGTCCTACAAGGCTATGCCTAGGTTGTCTTGATATTTGGTTTGAGGCTGTGCGCGAGAGTCGGGATGTGTTGGTGAGAGAGTATCAGGTAACGGAAAAGCCATCCGTTGCAATGCAAGTGCTGCGTCGGCGGCAATATCAAGGTTGGCTGCTGCCGCCTGACTGATCTGTGTGGTTCTGGACGTGGTGCCCTGACGCCGGGCCCCACTGTGGGCGCCAAATTGTTCAGCCGGATTCTGTTGAGGTAGAACATCGTTGTTTTGATCCATGGTCCGTGCGATTCTGATTGTGAGATCCCTGCAAAACAGATAACAGCGGGCCGGGAATTATTTCCCGATAGGCCCCTCCGACGCTCAAGTCAGTATTTTTTGTATGGATTTGGTTGCTGTAAACAGAGAAAATTAGGGTTGTATACTCATACCTAAATTATGGCAGAATAGTACCTTATATACCTGGAATTGCCGCTAGGTTTA
The DNA here is from genome assembly GCA_025531955.1 of Erythroxylum orinocense. NCBI lineage: Eukaryota > Viridiplantae > Streptophyta > Magnoliopsida > Malpighiales > Erythroxylaceae > Erythroxylum > Erythroxylum orinocense. Next base: position 3,480,174 of record JANZLX010000005.1, read on the forward strand.
GGTCTTTACATGAGTCGTTGTGTTTGCATGGGAGTCTAATTCCTGATGGGCCAGACGGGCCGTGTTGGATGTGTGAAGATGGGTCTGGGCCTAGCACAGCCGACCCGACCAATATATATTAGTTTACTTATTTGTAAATATAATATATAGGTTTAAAGAGTCAAAATATTTATGGATTGGAAAGAGTTGGTCGTAGTCTTTGGTAGATGAGGTCACGCAAAGCAAACTAAGACATTGTCTACATACTAAACATTAGGACAGTTTCCAGGTCAATAGCTGGAGTGGATTCTACAGGTTGTGTTGATTTAGACACCTAACTACAAATATTCTATCCTTTTATCAAGACAATTCAGAAGTTCATTTCATATAAACTTCTGAATTGCAACTTTTTGTGGCTTTTCAATACTGAAATTGATAGAGAACCTGCAAAAAATTCGAATTGTTGAAGTTTCTTTTCCCTTTTTTTTTTAATCTTATGATTGAATTAGTTATTAACATCGACGAATATAATTGCACATGACACTGACATAGCTCATGTTCAGGTGCTCCATGTATCTTTTGCTATCAAGAGCACACAAGAACCTAAAGAGCATCAATTTCTATTCAGTCAATCTAAAGAGTTATTGTCTGGTCAGGGACCAGATTTGGCTGCCACAGATTGAAAACAAGATAAACAAATCATGTATTAAGGGATGTTTGGTTGTAATATAATTTTTATTTTTTATTTACAATCTAATTTTACTATGAATTAGTTTTATATTAATTAATCCATAATTATTCATATCATTAAATATATTAGGTGCAGATTCCACTAAATAGATACATTTCGACTTGTAACATGAAATGAAAATAATTGGAATAATGAATCAAAAAGAGTTAAACCTTTTTTATATTTTTATTTTAGTGTATATTTTAAATTTTTTAATTAAATATTTGTATTTTAAAATTAAATAATTTATTTAAAATTTTAATTTATTTAATATTAACAATTATTTACTTAAAATATAATCATTTATTTAATATTTAAAAATTACGAATGAAAGAAAATGTTATGTGACCTCTCTAAATATTAATTTTTATGTTATTCCGTAAATCACATTATTAAAATATTCATAAAGATAAAATTTAAAATATTGATCATAAATTTTAAATTGAATGATCAATATTTAAAATTTGAAATAATTAATTAAAAAAATTTAAAAATAAAATGTTAAAATAAAAAAGCTTACAACTTATACTATTTGTTATCCCGAAAATTATTAGTACATGACAGTATAAAAGTGACACCACATCCACAGCGGAGACCTTACTTGTGGAAACTCGGACAATAGAGCATTTTTGAACAAATATTGCTACCTAAGAATAGGAAGACTCGCATCTTGCTGATTTAGGAAAGTTGTTATGCTTTTATCAGCTCCCATGGCCATATCCATTGACAAAGATTCTTTCAACTCAGCGTGTAAATAGCTCATGTTAGGCCTTGTGTTGCATTTGGTGAGACGCAGGCAGTGCTATCTCCACAGCTTTCCAGTCAGAACTGAGATTGAATTCACCTTTAACTTCGAATCAACTATGCTTTTAATATCGTCTCCTTCTATTAAGGAATAGGTCCACTAAATTATGTGACAATGGTAGTCTCCTATTGGTACTATTACTAGTTGCACAACTATTAGCTCAAGCATAACTACTCTATATAATTGGTAGGAGGAGAATTGTAAGCCGATATCGACTCATAGGGTACTGCCATTATTTGTAAAAGAAAAAAAAGCTTGTGTTGGCAAGCTGTAGCGGTGAACAGCCACAGCTTGCATATTGCAAGTTGCGGCTAAGGCGGCGGAGGGTCTATATAAAGACCCTCCCTCCCTCTTTCATTATTTAAGATGCCACATATATGCATATGTGGTGAGAGAGTTTAACAAAATTGTGAGAGAGCAATTTTGGAGTATTTTTAGGAAGCATTTTCTTAAAAAGAATGAGTGACAAAATAGTGAAGATATTATCTTAGGGATAATACATTTGGGAAACACCTTGTACGTGAGTGCCACTATTTTATTGTATCATTTTCACTCTCTATACCTATTATTTTTATTAGTGGAAGATTTATTCTGACTTTGACTTATAGATGTAGCCCAAATAAAAGAGTGAACCACATTAAATTTCCGTGTGTTATTTTCTTGCTTATTTTACCTGTGGAATATAATTCGTAAATTTTCCCAACAAATTTCTAGTTAATTACCAAACAAATTTTGTTGTAAGTTTCCATTTTCCATATATTCATACATAAGAGCCATAATTCCCTCTCTCTACTTTTACATTTCTCTCTTCTCCTTCCTTCATTTCGTTAACATCATCGAACTTCCTCGACTGATTCTCAGTGACAACGACCTCAGCCTCCATGGCAGGCCTCCCATATGGAGCAAGGTGAACCCTCTTTCACTAACGAGGACTTCCCTACTCTTTCCATGGAGTCTCTTAAGGTGAAAGCAGCAGAAATTGTAGCGGTACCAATGCTAACTGGAGAAGATGAGACAAACCCACGACCAAAGGGAGACTAGCAACAACTTTTCCCGCATATACACCACAAAGGTGCATTAAAACAATACCAGATCGTGTTTAAAGACGGCATCATTACACCTCCAATAGAGCTCCTCCAAGCAAATGTGAGGGTTCGGTCCTCTGCGTTAACGGGTTTTTTTGGTCTAAACGACTTGCATTTTCAGTCGTTAACGCATGGGCAAAAGCATGTTAGAGCCGAAAAGGAATGGAACGGATAATGTTAATAGAGGATGACATTTTTTTATTCAATTTCTCTGAAGCCTCCAACTTAGAAGAATTAGTTGAAATGGGACCTTGGCACATTGGGGATCAACCAATGTTCGTGCAAAAGTAGAGGCCAACCATAGACATGCTTCCAATTTGGGTGCAATTCCACAAGCTACAGTTAGAGTTCTAGACAATTGAAGGGCTGAGTTTTAAAGCTCTTTGGGAAATCCTCTATGCATAGATTCCTAAACGACACGTACGGAGAGGATTGGTTATGCTAAGGTATGTATCGAAATACCTAAAACAACACCATTGCCTGATCAATTACCTCTTATGGAGATGAATAAAACAATTATTCCTTTCATAAATCGTTACATGATATCAGAGCTACATCTGTGACTAACGTCAGTGGTTCACAACTTTGACTCATCGGCTATTAGCCAAAATGCTGCGCAGTCTTCCACCCCTTCTCTTGATTTTCCCATCTTAGCAAAAACTTGAAACTTCAATCCTCTTATTAAGCTTGATAGGTAGAAATTTATCAACTAGAGAGCAAAAATACTTGCAACTATAAGAGCTTTTGACCTTGAAAGTTTCATCACCATTACACCTCCTCCTTAGTTCATCCCTGTAGATGTAGATCAAGCCACTGAAAACCCAGATTACAAAGTATGATGTAAAATAGATCAGTTGTTCCTATGTTGGTTTCTCTCAACCATTAGAGAAGAAGTGATCAGGCAGGTAAACCATTCTAACCCATCCTACCAAGTATGGCAAATCCTGAAGAGTCTTTATGCTTAAACTTCCTAACAAGTAAAAAGGGACCACACACCATAGTTGAATATATATGAAAAGCTAAAACCATAGGAGATTCACTCCAAGTTGCAGGTCATGCCATCACAGAATATGAACTAATATTAAGTGTCCTTAATGGTCTTGGTCATGAATATGATCCTATTATGGTTTATTTAACACACTTCATGAAAACTTTAATTCTACAAGAAGTACAATACTCTCTCATAATGTATGCAACAAGGATATAATAGTTTAATACAACTGCTCAGACAGATATTTCATCACCTACTACCAACTTTGCAACTTATAATAATAATAAATAGAATCGAAACAATGAAGGTGGAAGAAGTGGATTTAGAGGCAGAGGAGTTCTTGGAAGAGGAGGCAGTTGGAATGGAAATTGATTTTTCTATCATCTATGCCACAAACCTGGACATGAGGCTCTAAAATGTCACAAACAGTTTAATATATCGTGGTAAGACAACACTACACAATCATGGAAACAAAACAATGCATAAAGTTACCCCCATTCTTACTTGGCTCTCAATCAACAAGGTTTTCCCTCTTCTGAAGCAGTCAACGATAGTACATGGTTTGTAAATAGTGGGACTACAAATCATGTAACAACAGACCTTAACAATCTTTCAATCAGCTCAAGGTATGGTGGCAAGGACCAATTTACTGTTGGTAATGGTAATCCTCTTTCTATTGCTAATGTTGGCACCTCTTATATCCATTTACAAAACAAACATACACACGCCTCTTACACTGAAACAAAATTTGCATGTTCCAAATATCGCCAAAAACCTACAGAGCATATCTAAACTGACTAAAGATAACAAGATTATTGTTGAGTTTACTGATGTTAATTGTCTGTTTAAGGATAAGGTAATAAGGAAGGTTCTGCTCAAGGGAGTGCTTCGATATGACCTATATAGCCTTGAAGCTATCACACCACAAAATAAAACCAGGCCAATCATACAAACCACATCCTACTCATAAGTCTAGTGATTTTTGTTTTTCAAAATACATAGATTTTTCTTCCTCAAAAGATAGCCACTGTGAGGCAAACTTAGCACAAAAGAATGTTAATATTTGGCCTGCCAAACTAGGACACCCTTCCAACAGTATATTGAAACAAATATTGAGTTTAATGAAGTTCAATATTAATCTAAACAATTTGTCTTTTTGTGATACATGTAAGCAAGGAAAATTGCATAAATTACCTTTCAAACACATGACATAATAACTCAAAATCCATTAGATAACATATATTTAGACATTTGGGGGCCCTCTCCATATCTCTCAATCGAAGGACATAAATTCTATCTCTTTTTTTTATATGCTTGCACTAGGTTTACTTGATTTTATCCCTTAAAATAAAAACCAGATACATTATTTGTTTTTATTAAATTCAAAGCTCATATTGAACTTCATTTGAACAAAAAGACCAAAGCTCTTCACACTGACATGGGAGGAGAACACAAAGCCCTATTATCTTACCTTACACAACATGGAACACAATCATGTTTTAACTATCCTCACACTCACTAACAAAATGGTGTTTCCGAAAGGAAACATTGACATATCACCGAAACAGGCCTAGCTCTCTTATCCTATGCTCACATGCCCCTTACATATTGGCTTAAAGCTTTATTTACAACTATTTTGCTCATCAATAACCTTCCATCTCTAGGACTCAACAATATATCATCATTTGAAAAGTTGTACAATAAACCACCATATTATCTCTATCTTAACATATTTGGTTGCAGTTGTTTCCCTATCTTAGATATTATTCTCACCATAAATTTGACTTTCATACTACCAAGTGTGTTTTTTTAGATATAGTTCAATGCATCAAGGTTATAAATGTTTAAATAATCAAGGCAAGATCTTCATCTCTCGCCATGTAGAATTCAATGAGAAAGAGTTTTCATTTCCTTTACTTTTTCCCACACACTCAAGCAAAAATATAGCTTCACCAAGTCTTCCTAAATCCATTTTATCCTCAACCTCATCCTATCAAAAGGCATTCTCGGATCACTCATCTAAAGCATAATGTTTTTAGACACTAGAATCTTCAGCTAACAGACAAGAAAGCTTTCAGAATCCTTGTTCACCAGTACATACATCCACACAAAACACGATAAACTCACTGATCAACCAAAACACCTCACCCAATCCTATATTGCCCCTATATCAAATGTTACACCTAACCCCATTTTGTTCTTACCACATAACTCTCATCCTATGCAAATTCGCTCCAAGAGTGGTATTTTTAAACTGAAACTTTATTCTATCACTCTTTTTTCTACCCCATATACCGAACCTACAACAGTATCAGAAGCCTTAAATGATCCTATATGATTTCACGCTATGCAAGCTGAATTTCATGCTTTATAATGAAACAATACATGGACACTTGTTCCCTATAAGCCTACTATCTACATTCTTGATATAAAATGGGTGTTATGGACTAAGTACAATGTTGATGGACTATTTCTAAATATAAAGGTCATCTTGTTGCCAACGTTCAATCAAACTCCTAGCATTGATTTTTCATAGACTTTCAGTCTGGTTGTTAAAGCCTCAACAATCAAAGTTATTATGTCAGTTATTGTTTCCCATTGCTGGGATATCCATCAAATTAACATTAACAATGCATTTTTGAATGGTGATTTGTAGAAAACTGTCTACATTAGTCAACCACAAGGTTTTGAAAGAACAACACAACTAAATCATGTATGCAAGTTAGCTAAGGCCCTCTATGGTTTAAAATAAGCCCTTAAAGCTTGGTTCCATAAACTTAAACATGTACTATATCCGTGGGGCTTTCTTAATTCCAAATCAGACACTTATCTATTACAATACTACTAGTCTACGTGAATGACATACTAATCATAGGAAACTCATCTCAAGCAATCCACGCAATCATCAATCAATTACAATCTCAGTTTGCATTAAAAGCACTTAAAAGTATAAATCATTTTCTTGGTCTTGAGGCTTACCGAAGTAGTAATGACTTATACCTTTCACAAAGCCACTATATCCAAGATCTGCTTCACGAAGCAAACATATTTTTGTGTGAGCTTTGCTCCACTCCAATCACTATAGAAACCAAGCTATCACTTCATGATGAGACACCTTTTAAGCATCGTCCAACTCTCTATCACAGTATTGTAGGAGCACTTTAGTATCTACGCAACACTAGACTAGACATATGCTTTGTTGTAAACAAACTAAGCCAGTTCTTAGCAAATCCACTAAATACTCATTAGGTTGCTAGTAAATATGCACTATATTACTTGTAAGGCACTTCAAGTCTAGGATTGTTTTTTCGTCCTTCGTCTACACCTTTGGCCCTTCAAGCTTACAGTGATTCTGATTGGGCTAGCTTTTCAGATGACTGGAAGTCTACCACTAGCAGTTTTGTCTTCCTGGGGGGCAACCTTGTCTTCTGGACCTCCAGAAAGTAATCCACAATCGCTCGATCAAGTACTAAAGCCAAATACCAAGCTCTCTCACAAGTGCCTACTGAACTTTTATGGCTCACATTGTTACTCTTTGAGCTGGGGTTTTTCCTTCCTCAGAAATTGACTATGTGGTGCAATAATAACGGAACTTGATCGCTAGCTCAGAATCCAATTTTGCACTCTCGAACTAAACACATAAAGGTAGATGTGCATTTCATCAGGGACAAGGTAGAAAATGGATCTTTGAAAATCAAGTATGTGAGTATTACTATGCAGCTTACCGATATCCTCGCGAAACCTCTCAATTAAAAAAGATTTAATTTTTTAGTCTCCAATCTAAACCTAATTCAAAGTCCTAGGTTTTGTTTGAGTGGGGCTGTAAGAAGAGAAGGCATAAAAGGCACGGAGGAAAATTTCAGTGTCAACTAATATGAGCTGATTTCTTGTTTCAACATAATACCCCACATCTGTTGATATATTGTTATTATTAAATGATTCATATTCATTCACCATGTGTATATATAACCATTTACAGAGATCAAATAAACAACTATTCCTTTCATAAATCTTTACATGGAGTTCTCTAAGATAAAAGTCCCATAATCTTCTCAGTTTACCGTAATTTTGAACTTTCCTTGTTGTACTGGCAAAATCTTGTCAATTTAAAAAAAGTACAACATATAAATCATACAAGGTTAACTCAACGAACTCCAATTAGTCCCTGGCACAGCTGCAGTTCTGAACACTTCTACTGGCACTTCATTGTTATCGTTGCTCTTGCATGCCAATAACCATTATGGACGAATTGACTAAAGCTCAATCAGTATCATTGATAGGCCACCATGAGCGACCGTAGGGATCATCCTTGTACCTATAGTAGAAAACATTGTATGGCTTAATGGATTCAACTATACAAACGCTCTATATCATATCTGTGTATTGGTCGGATTACTTATAAGTGTTTTCTATAAAGCTTACAAAAATATGTCACATATACCAAGTAGTTGGGTCGGCTGTGCTAGGCCCAGGCCCATCTCCACATGTCCACAGCCTGGCCGGCCCATCAGGTGTTAGACTCCCATACAAACACAAAGATCTACGTAAACCTAACATCCACGAAATATATAAGGTACTATTCCTACCGGATTCAAGTATGAGATTACAACCCTACTTTTCTATACTTTCAGCAACCAAAACCTAGACAAAAGGACTGACTTGAGCATCGGAGGGGCCTCCAGGGAATCAACTCCTAGCCCACCGTTGCAGGTATTTCACAGCCAAAATCGCACAGACCATGGATCAAAACGACGTTCAACCTCAGCAAGGTCAGGTTGAACCATTTGGCGCCCACCGTGGGGCCCAGCATCAGGGCACAACGTCCAGAATCACGCAGATCAGTCAGGCAACAGCAGCCAACCCTGCTCTTGCCGCCGTCACGGCACGTACACTGCAAAGGATGGCTTTGTCGTCACCTGCCATTCTCCCCCCAGCACATCCTGTCTCTCGCACACAGTCTTCACACCCGAATGATCGCTCACAGCCTCTAAATCAAGATCAAGAAGAGCAGAGCGTAGCCCTGGAGGATAACGCTGAAGCCAATTCCCATCTCCACTCTCAGCATCCCCTGGATACCGATCTTCCTGCACCACAACAAACCCTATCACCCAAAGGCAGAGAGAGGAAGCGACCGAGCTAGTGATCCGTCAAATTCT
>JANZLX010000005.1:3543762-3561206 GCA_025531955.1 Erythroxylum orinocense
TGCTTGGGACCTAATTGGGTTTACCTTTAGAAGGTTTGTGGATAGATTGTTCTGGATTAGTGCTCGGTTTCCAATTGTTTAATCCTACTCATGTTCTTTGATTTGAGTCTTCCCATCCATTCTATTTGAGTTTTGATTATCCATGAAATTTTTAGGCAAGTTGGAACCTAGTGAAGTCTCGCCAATCCTAGAACAAGTTCTCTAGGCCTATCGAGGTGAAATGTGAGCACAAATTTAATAAGGAAGTTATTAAGGTGATTTTCTTTGAATTATGAACCACAATCCAATTTTGGCTTAAAATAACCCTATATTCCCCTTGGAGCCAAATTAAGCCTAAATAAAATTCCTATTTTTTTTGGTACCCTCATTTAACCAAGCCATAAGTCAAGAATTACCCACCTTTCATGTGGAAATGATTATTTAGGAGTCGGATTTATGGGGGGTCGAAAAAAGAAAACAAAAAAAGAAAAAAGAAAGAGCAAATAAATGAGGATTTTGCGAGTATTCTGTATTTTTAGCTTCTACAAAGAATAAGGGTATAGTACAGAAAAACTCAGTTTGAGGGAGAGTCAATTATTTGGGACTTGGGAATTCATTGATATTGAGTCAAGTTTTGTGATTGTTACCATTTTCAATAACATGTTGACATGTTTGAGTTTTGTCATCCCATATCAACATCACCACACATACTCCTTCTTGTAACTTGTATTCAGCAAAGGATGTTGTTGGTTCCCTAACAAGCTTGACATGATGATATACAGACCAACCAACAATGTATATGAAGTGGTGTTGGTATGATAGTCCCAATACTCTTATAGTCCTCAAGGAAATCATGTTTATAAGCTAATATCACGGGTAGCCTAAAAATCTTTCCTCCTTGTTTCCACAGTTTTTACTTGAAAAAGAGAGAGAGAGATCCCTTACACTTTACTATTTCTTGAATAATTGTTTCCATTTTATTTGAGCTATTATTACCCTTTTCCTTAGTGTAAACTGAGTTTAAACCCCAACAACCTCATTACAACCCTAATAAGACCTTTTGATCCTTTGAAATGAGTGTTAAAAATTAGTGGAGATGGGATGGAGAATTTTTTCCTATTGGATTGATTAATTTGATAATACCTTTAAAGTCTCTTGGGTTGTAAATTGCCTTTGAATTTATTTGGCTTTTCTCTACTCTTGTGAGTTGGTTGGTTTCTAATTACACTTGAATTAAGGAGTGCGTGTTTGAGCGAGCTTTGGTATCTTTGCACTATGAAGGTGGGTATGGTTTGATAAGTGGCTAAAGGTAAACTTTAATCAGTTACTACAATTCTAGAAATTTTAATTATTGAGTGCTCCTTAATTTGTTTTGAACAGTTTTCTTAGTTTTGCTTAGGGACAAGCAAGAGTTTGAGTTTGGGGGCATTTTTTGAATGTATTTTCTCGTTGGAATGAGTGGCATTTTCCTTTAGTTTCTGAATATAGTCATTAGGTTTTATACATATTTGACCTGCTAACTTGTTTAGTTTATCTGAATATGCATTTATAGTGATTCCTGTTTAATTTGTAAGAAATACATTTGACTTTAGTTAAAAAGGACCACAATAACAATTAAATAAAGGAAGGAGAGTCCAAGGTAAAATGACGCAGTAAAGGAGGGTTGAAACAATCCTAAGCAGAAGCATTAAACGACAACATAAAAAGGAAAAAAATGGCAAGCAAAAAAGAAACGCATCAGGTGCTAGGTTTAATTGGGGGGAAGGTTTTAATTTCACGAGGGGTAGAGAAAAAGAGTCACATCATGAAAACAGTGAGGGGGAGGTGCGAAGACTCACACACGCGAAGCCAGGAACACAGGGGCTTGAGCTACATGCAGCGCACGCATGCAGTGGCTTGAGCTACAGACAGCGCAATGCATGCAGAAGGCCGACGCACAACGCGGAAACGACCTAGAGAGGAGACACAAGTAGCAGAACACCAGGAGACGCACGTAATGCAGGAGAGACAAAGCGAAAGACGCAAAGTGACACTGGGGGAGGCACAAAAACGCAGAGAGGAAGATCCTAAACCCCATTGTCCTCTGTTTTATATATGTTTTTTTTTTCTCTCTTTCTATGTTGTTTATTGACTCTAATTTATGTGGTCTTCACTCCAACATGAGTGAGTAGCTTTCCCGAAGCTTTAAGGTTGGGGCTAAAGCTTTTAGCTAGTTTCTGTAGATTGAATCTTGGTTTGATTTATAAGTATGAGTTTCTTAGTTTTGATTTTTTCTGTTTTGAGGTTAACTTTGCTAGTATTGTGTTTGTCCAACCATTACTTGATATTAGTTGTTAATTGAAGAATCGATAGGTGAGAATTGATAACAAAACTCCAAAATAGAGAACTTATAAATATCAAATTTAGACATAGACTGAATTTATGAGAGGAAACCCAGGTTAGTAAAGAACTTAATGGGTTATACTTGATTGTTAGGCTACAATAGTATATAAGGATTATTACATAATAATCTTTTGATACCTTGAAAAAGGATCTAAGAAACTAAAGTCTCAATCTTCTATCAACCAGAATTCACCTCATAAATCGATTCGGGTAAAGTCCATAGAAACACTAAAAGTGGAACCTTCTTTGAAGCTTATCACATTCTATTTGGATCAATCCCTAGAGATATTCACATCTTTGTTTAGCATTGGTTTTATTATTTTTGATAGTTAAATTCCTTAATCTAAATCCCCATTCTTACACAACTGCTTAGTCCAATTAATTGAGTAATCCAAGCCTAGTATTTACATAATTACTCCCCGTAGGACGATATTATACTATAATACTTGAGACCCGTGAACTTTCAGAGTTCCATTAACTACTCCTATCATTAGAATGTATGGGAAAAGTCCTGGCATTTATCTCTAACATAAGAGCACTACCTTCCCAACTGAACTGCTCTCTTCCTTTTCTCTTTCTTTTTACTGCGCTCTTTATATTCTCCATATTGTCAACCCTTAATGTAGCTTCTACCAGATGTTGAAAGTCACAGAAATTTTAAGCCACCACTTTTTCTCTGATGGCTAAATGCAATCCTGCTTCAAACTTACAGCACTTAGCCGCTTCGCTCATCGTCATCTCAGTTGCATATCGGGACAATTGCGTAAATCTAAGCTTATATTCACTCACTATTGTCTCCTTTTGGGTGAGACTTAGAAACTACCTTTAATTCTTCTGGATATACACCTCAGAAAAATATTTCTTCCTATAAGCAACTAGGAAGTCCTTCCATGTCAACACTGGTGGTTTTATCTGAGTCCCTAGTACACCTTCCTACCAATGCAAGGCATCTCCCTATAGCAACTTGCAACATATTCAACCTTTTCGTTATCCTCACACTCCATTTGTTCCAATATCCTTTATGTCTTCCTTAACCATATTTTAGCTTCTTCTGGATCAGTTGTTCCATAAAAATCACTGCCCTATACTTCCTAAGCTTATCAAATTTCTTTCCTTTCTTAGCTGGGGTTGGGTAGAAGTTTATGGCATCTGGCCTATGGCCTAGACAAAAGCTTGAACAAAGGCTTAGAACAGTCTAGGATCTAAGGGAGTAGGCACTTGCTCTTACGAAAAAGGTGACTCATGCGTTTGTGATCAAAAGGGCTTACTACCATGCCCTATGGAAGCCTCAGCGTTTCTTGGGACTCTAATCTTATCAGTGCCCTCCTCCCTTGGTAGAGAGTCAAGTGCAACAGATCCTTACAAAACTCCTCGTATTCTTCTACGAGGTGACATCTTACTCCTTCAATTTAAACATTAATACTAGCTTACATTTCATTTTAATCTTATTCCTTACATGTATGCATGATATGGATGTCACTCAATGCAATCAATCAATTCAATAATGCAAACAATTAATCACAAATCATAATAATTCATATCATAACATATTCTAAACCTAGGAATCCTTAAAAACCATAGGATTTGATACAAAAAATGTTAGGCCTAGATCTCGGTACTTATTACAAGGCTACATTACAAGAGGATCGGGTGAAGATCATGTGAGAAGAAGGCTGGAAGCTCCAAATTGTAATGAGAAACTTAAAAACCCGTGTTTCACCTAATTTGGTGAGTTCCATCGGTCACCTCGTGCACTTTAGACGTGACACTTAAACTTGTAAAAAATCATATCTTTCAATTATGATGTCCAAAAATTATTAACTTTATACCATTGGAAAGCTAAGAGGATAAGCTACAACTTTTATGAAGACAACTTCATCTTATTCTGCCTATATCAATACATTTTAATCATTGAAATCAGGACACAATTTTTGTTAGGGATAGCGTTGCAGCCTCTACTAGCACCAGTGACATTATCGTGTAAAGACCATATCTCTTTCATTCGAAGTCTAAAAATTTCATATGATATACCGTTGGAAAGTTAAAGGATGAAATACAATTTTCCTAAAGACAACTTTATCCAATTCTGCCTAGATTAATACAGTTTATTCATGGAAGTTAGAGTCACTACTTCTGTCCAATGTAGTACTGCATTTGTGTTCCCACTTTTTCTTCGTTTGCCTATTACGAGCTTTTACAATTTCCAAAAAGAAAAGACTCGGATCCATCCAACCACTAAATATACATATATGACTCTCAGCATAACAATTTATTTTAAGTCTATCCAGGGCCATCTAACAATATTGTATTCCATTTCCAACAACAATTAACAACCCAACGAAGAAGATAGTTTTGATCATGTACAAAGGGAATTCCAATAACAGTTAACAACCCAACGAAGAAGATAGTTCTGATTATGTACAAAGGGAACTTCTTCAACTCTTAATCTCATTACTTAATCAAAACGGAGTTTGTACATAGCTTTAATTACTTATCAAAAGCCACGTCAATAGCATAATACAAAATATAAATGAATGCTCATGTTTGATATGCTTATAAAGCTACCCAAAAATATAGTAGAACTAACTTAGTTACAAAAGGTAGCTATCGTGGAGTTTGTCAAAGCTTTATATATATATATATATATATATATATATATATCCATATGCATCAATAAACACCTTCTCTTCTTGTACTATTTCGTTATCATTTAGAACCATATAAGAGAACCAAAGTCCAAAATACTTCCTTAGCTTCCTTTTTACGCCTGAAGGTAGGAAACGAAATCAGGCTGTTCTGGGTATTACTGAAAGATCTACAGGAGAGTTACCTATATCAATATAGGTTGGGGCTGAAACGCTTGGTAAAAGCTCCGTGGTACAACCCGGTAATACATTGGTCAAAACGAAGGTCGGTATGGAAGCATGTTGGACCCTTTTCTCATAAAATTGTTCTATTTGATATCGAAATAGTATAAGACTCTTAATCCAATTATCATGAATGCTGAACCATATGGGGAAGAATTGGTACGAATAGACTTATCCACAGAGGAAAGTATCAATAATTTGATATATGAAATTAAGGCCCAACAATAGAAATCATAGAAGACCTGATTATCAGATATTCATGTACTTCTTGATAAAACAAATCGAGCTTTTAGAATATATTAAAAACTCTAGATATGGAACAAAAACCGTTATCGATTTTGGATTTGAAACAGTGCTAGGAGAAGATTTATTAAATCCCAATGCAACGACAGAGTACGAGCCACCGCCGCTATATATATATATATATAATAATTAATTAATCGTGCATTGTGAAACCTATCAGCAGAGTCATGATCATGCACTTCCTCTCCAAATTCATCCCCTGCAACTTTTTTCTTCTTTTCTTCTTCCTCTTTTTTACTTAATCAATTAATTTGTAAATTACGCAATTTTCATTAATACATTTAATAATATCGCATGTTAGGACTTGTTTTTTTCATTATCTTAATTAACTAAAATAGTTAATTTCAATTGATTACAAAAAAATTTAACTTTTGTTTTAACTAAATATAATTATCTTTTATTTTCAGTCACGGTAGTGACTTAATAAGTCACACTCGCTAGTAACGATATTGGTTTTTTTATTTATATATATTATATTATTTGTCTTTAACTACATTAAATATTTAGAATTTTGTCACAACATTTTAAATTAAGCAATATTAAAGTAACATGTGACTTTGTTTTACCTTAATTAACTACAACATTTTAAATTAAGCAATATTAATGTAACATGTGACTTTTTTCCCCTTAATTAACTACAATATTTAATTCATAACAAATCATTTTACATTTTTTATTTTTTAGTCACATAACTAATTTTACTATTCCATTTTAACATTCTAACTTATATAGTTTAAATAATTGTATACCATGAATTCTCATATTTAATTTCCTAATTTTTTCATTCAAAATTTTTACTAACTATTTTCCATTTTTAATATTCAAATTTATATATTCATAATAATTCTATCATAATTCTTTTCTTATTATACATTTGTTAATGAGCATTTTTACATTAATTTTAGATATATAATTTGCTAAACTCTAGTCCATTTAATATTTAAATTGCACTAATTAAGAGCTTTTTGTTTTAATTTTAGGTACATATTAGATTTCAAACATCTAATACCATAAATCTAAGAAAAGCTTTTAAAGAAAGCAAGGGTAAAACTGTTACCTAAAAACGTTAACGTTTTGAAAAACAAGAATCAGGTTTGGCGTGAAAAATAGGAGGGTTAGACGTGATTTAGAGGGGCTGGAATTATTCAAGACATAAAAATAAATAGAGAGAAGCATGGAGATTGAATAGGAAGGAGCAATGCAAGCAACTGATGGACATTAAATGAAGGAATACAGCTGGTGGCGAAAAGAAGGAATACAACAGCTGGTGGCAGAGAGAGTTGGAGAAAAACATGCTTATGCGTGATGTTAGGTGTGAATGAGTGAGTTAAAAGACAATCAATACATAGAGACAAAATGAGAGTTGAAGTAGCTAGCGAGAGAGAACGTGAAGCAACGGGTGGCAGAAGAGCACTCACAGTATAGCCTGAACTCAACAAATACTCTCCACTCACACAAGTTGGCAATTGGTGGCAAAGGGATAGCACAAGTAGCTGGTGGTAAGAGGACAACAACAGCGAAGCAGCCGGTGGCATGAGGATAGCAACAAAAGCAGCAGCTGGTGGACATTAAGTGAAGGAAGATAGTTGCGGGCGTGAAGGAGAGTAGCGTGAGACCAAAATGCAGAAGCGTGGTGTGCATGAATAAGGTGGGCGCAAACCTTATCTGTCACATCAGCTATAGTAATAGAAGACGAGAAGCTGGCAATGGAGAGAGCAGAAGACGTTGGCCAAGACGTGCTAAAGCTAGTGGTGCGAGAAAATACAACTACGGGAGAAGGAGGTGTTTTTAATTTGTTTTCTTTTTTAATTCCTTATTTATTTTAACTGTGTGGATTTAATCAATGCAACCATATATTATGACCATAACTTACGTTACATTGATGAATATGTGTGAGTAAGTTTTTTTTGGGTTAAGGTTAAGATTGATATTGGATTAGGACAATTTTTATAGTATTGATTTTTGCTTGATTGAATGCATATTTAGTCCATATTTAGCTTGATCACCTAGATTAAGGCCTTAGATGATCGAATGCAATTACCAATGGAATTTAATTTTTCGGAAAATTAATTAAGCAACATACTTAAGACCAAAACGTAGACCAACCTTAGGATCTTATATGAGGATATCTAAGAATAACGAAATTAATTTTAGACTTTTCGTATTGAATGCCTTTTATTCCAAATTATTTATAAACCAAGTGGGTAACTCAGATTTAGAAGAGAAGAAAATTCCTATGAACTTTGGGTTCAACTTGCTTAAGTGAAGTAATTCCTAAATCAATCTACCGATACAATTTTTATTGTCCGATCCAATTGAAATTTGATACCTTAGCCAATTTCTATCATTTGATTAAATCTAGTCAGTTTTTTAATTCATACTTTGCATTTTTCATATTTCCTTGATTTGATTACTTTATTTTATTTTATTTTCAAATCAATCAATTCTTGATCGTTCGAGTAATTTTTCATCGTCTAATTTAATTATCTTGCGTATAGGAATTTAATTCGTTGTTGTGACACATTAGGTTAGATAGTATTAACTGTCTCAGATTTAATTCTTGTTTCATTGTTTTTTTTGCGTATTTTTGCCTTATTGCTTTACTTCAGATGTATTTTATTTTCCTTTTATAGCTCTATTATTATTTCCTTTTTATTTGTTCCATTTTGTTTATGCTCACTCGTGGTCAAAAACTCGATAATTTGCTACTAGATACTGGATTGAAAAAACTGCTCACAGGTTGCATAAGGAAACCAGATTGGCTCATAATAGTAACACAAGAGAAAGGATTAGAGAAGAGTAGTTTTTAGAGATGGAACAACACGAGGAGGGGTTGATGCCACGTACTGAAGAGAGAAGGGAGTTAACTATGATGGATTTGACTATGGGGCACAACAATAGACCCATGCCTCCCATTATAAGGCCGACAATCACAGCTGCGAGTTTTGAGATTACTCACAGCATTACATCCATGATGAGAGCATCTCAATTTGGAGGATTGCCTTTGGAGGATCCGAACACCCATTTAGAGACTTTTCTGGATATTTTTGATTTGTTTAAGCAGAATGGCGTGTCGGAAGATTCAGTGAGATTAAGGTTATTCCCGTTTTCTTTAAGGGATAAGGCTAGAGCATAGTTGGCTAGTTTGCAGTCAGGATCAATTATTACATGGGATGAGATGATGAGCTTATTTTTGGCTAAAGTTTTTCCTTCTGCTAATGTTACAAAGATGAGGAATGAGATCACTTCCTTCACTCAATATGAAAATAAAAGTTTATATGAAGTGTGGGAGTGATTTCGGGATATGTTGACACAGTGTCCTAGTCATGGGTTCTTTACATGGTAGTAGGTCAATACTTTTTATACAAGAATGACCCCATCAACTAGGAGTACCATTGATGCTACCGCAGGAGGTAGTTTAATGAAGAAGACACCAAATTAGGCCTACAGGTTAATTGATGAGATGGTTACTAGTGGCTTCCAGTATCATACAGAAAGGCATCCCAGAAGACCTACAGGAGCTCTTGTAGTAGACTATACAATGGTTTATCAGCTCAGATGGATGTTTTGACAAAGAATCTAGATAATTTGATGCAAAGTGTGAGAGGAGGAACTAGCTCTTCATTAAGGAGTTGTGCTTTATGCGACCATTGTGGTGGACATTCTAGTGCATCTTTTGAGTATCAAGTTGGGAATCCTTTTGCTCAAGAGACAGAAGAGGCCCATTATGTAGGAAATTATAACAGACAACGAGGGGATCCATATTCTAACACCTACAACTCAGGGTGGAGGAATCATCCAAACTTTTCTTGGCAGAATGATCAAATGGCACAACCACAATCATCCAATGTTTAGAGACAGCCACCTTCAGGTTTCAAGGCTCCTAATCCTGCGCCACCAGATAAATCTAATCTCGAAGAGCTACTCTCGAAGTACATTTCCACCACCGTGGTTAGGATGTAGAACCAAGAATCTTTTATCAGACATTTGGAAAATCAGAAGAGACATATTGTAAGTTTATTGAAGGAAAGACCTTCGGGTTCATTGCCTAACACTACTGAGACCAACCCGAGGAGTGGTAGACAGCTTGAAGAAGTTAAGGAGAAGCAGAAGGATAAAAAAAAGGAAAAGAGTGAAGAAGAAGAAAGTCAAGAGAGTGGCAAGGAGGCTAAGGAAGCACTAGCTGAAAAGGAGGATCATCTAAGGTTATTTGCTGACCTTATCACACATCCGGTAAGACCTCAGATTCTTTATCCTTAAAGGTTGAAAGGTACGTAATTAGATAAGTAATTTGGTCATGTTCTCAAGATATTTAAAAAGTTGCATATAAACATTCCTTTTGTTAAGGGCATAGCGCAGATGCATTTTTATGCTAAGTTTTTGAAAGAAATTTTATCTAATAAGAGGAGGCTTGAAGAGTATGTCACGGTGAAGCTGACTAAGGAGTGTTCGGCCATTTTATCGATAAAGATGCCACCGAAGCTTAAGGATCCAGAGATTTTTACTATTCCTCGTGTTATTGGTGATTTACATATAGATAGGGCTTTAATGGATTTAGGTACGAGCATTAACTTAATGCCTCTTTCCATTTTCAGGAAGTTAGGATTGGCAAGGTCTAGAAGTTCATCTTCCCGGTGGATTTCTGAGTCCTTGATATGGAGGAAGATATAGACATCCCCATCATTCTTGGGAGACCTTTCATGGCCACCACACGGACCATCATCGATGTGCAACGTGGAAAGCTCATCTTAAGACTTTAAGATGAAGAACTAGCGTTTAATGTGTTCAATGCTATGAAGCATCCTTCTACTCTTGACTCTTTCCATTTTTATTGATATTTATTCTTTTGATGCTGATGATTCTTCTATTGTTTGTGCAGATTTGTTGGAAGGGGGAGCGCAAGGAATGATTGAAGAGTTAGGGGAAGAACTACAAGAAGAGTTAGAGGATATTGAATTTGATTTGGAGTATGCATATTGGACACATTATAGAGCATACGAGCCTCTCCAATGTCAAACCAAGCTATTTCTGAAGCCTTCAATTGAAGAGCCCCCTTTTTTTTAACCTTAAAACTCTTTCGAGTCATTTGAAGTATCCCAACTGAGCACTTACCAATTATCATTTCCTCTTCTTTGTTAGGTGCCATGGAGGAGCAGCTGCTGAGGGTACTTCGAGAGTACAAGAAGGCCATTGGGTGGTCCATTACAGATATCAAGGGTATAAGCCCTTCCTTTTACACACACCACATTTTCATAGAGGATGGAAGCAAGGCGATAGTGTAGCCCCTGAGGAGATTTAACCCACACATGAAGGAGGTAGTGAAAGATGAGGTAGTAAAGCTTCTGGATGCATGTATTATCTACCCAATTTCTGATTCTATTGGGTTAGTCCTATGCTTGTGGTGCCAAAGAAAGGAGGCACCACTGTGGTTGAAAATGAGAAAAATGAACTAATAGCCACTAGGAAGGTAATTGGTTGGAAAATGTGCATAGATTATAGGAAGTTGAATGATGCCACCAAGAAAGATCATTTTTCTTTACCTTTTATTGATAAGATGATTGAAAAATTAGCTATACATGACTTTTATTATGCCTTAAATGAATATAGTGGATATTTGCAGATTTTGGTAGCCCTAAAAGATTAGGAGAAAACAAATTTTACATGTCCTTATAGTATATTTTCATATAGACACATGCCATTTGGGTTATGCAATACTCCAGCTACATTTCAAAGATGCATGATAGCTATTTTCTGATATGCTTGAATCTTGCGTTGAAATTTTCATGGATGACTTCTATGTGTTTAGTACTTCATTTGATGCAAGCTTGGATAACTTAGAGAAAGTCCTAATTATGTGTGAAGAGACCCATTTAGTGCTTAATTGGGAAAAATGTCATTACATGATATAGGAGTGCATTGTTTTAGGTCACAAGATTTCTAGCAAAGGCATAGAGGTGGACCACCAAAAATTGATGTTATTAAGAAACTTCCACAACCAAATAATGTTAAATCCATCAACAGTTTCTTAGGCCATGCTGGTTTTTACCATAGGTTCATAAGGATTTTTCTAAGATTGCTAGACCTTTGACTGAGTTGCTAGAAAATGATGTTGTGTTTGCTTTTGACGATAAATGTTTGACATCTTTTCAATTGTTAAAGGATATGCTTGTGACTGCACCTATTCTTATATCTCCTGGCTGGTCTCTTCCTTTGAATTAATGTGTTATGCAATTGATTATGCAGTTGGTGTTGTTTTAGGCTAAAGACAAGGTAAGACCTTTCACCCCATTTTTTATGCAAGTAGGACACTGAACAGTGCACAACGCTATTACACCACCACGGAAAAAGAGATGTTGGCGGTTGTGTTTACTTTTGACAAGTTTCGCTCATATTTGGTTTTGTCTAAAGTGATTATGTATACTGACCATGCAGCCTTGAAATACTTGATGACAAAACCCGACACTAAACCAAGACTAATTCATTAGATGTTACATTTGCAGGAATTTGACATTGAGCTGATGGATAAGAAGAGAGCCGAGAATTTTGTTACCGATCACTTGTCAAGGTTAGATGAAGCTGCCATGGAGAGTGCAACAAAGAAGGACATTAGTAGGAGACTTTTCCTTATGAGCATCTAATGGTTATGACAGTCACTCCTTGGTTTGCATACTATGTAAACTACCTATCTACCTGATTTTTCTTATCCTCAAAAGATTTGTATGGATGGTATTGTTAGGCGCTGCATTCCTGAAGAGGAAATGTCCTCTGTATTATATCATTGTCATTCTAAAGAGGCTGGAGGATTTTATAGTGCATCTAAGACAGGTCATAAAGTTTTAAAGTGTAGTTTCTATTGGCCTACCTTATTTAGGGATGTATTTGCATTTGTCATCTTGCTCTAGCTTTGCAAAGTGTCATTGTTGCCTTTCATTGATAGAGTTTGACTTAAGAATTTCAATCTCAAAAATAATAGCTACACGTTAAAAATGAAAAAAAAATGAAAAATTAATTATTTAATTGTTACTTTTTAAGTTCCAATTATAATTCTAAAATTGAGAAAATTTTGAATTTTTTTTAATTGAAGCCTTTATTTAATATACATAATTTACAGATTTTTATATAGACTTAAATTTAGCAATTATATGTATCTTTTTATCTAAAAGGAAAAAGGAAAACATATGCTGGAAGTGAATGCAATTAGTAAGTCAACGGGGGGTACCATCTACATAGTCTTGTGCACACAAGGCATACACACGTAATATGTATGATATGGAATATACAAAATATGATTTGTAAGCTTGAAAATTGCATTATGTCTGCTCAAAGTGACGCAAATACACTTACCCTTCCTGAAAGTTTTCTAACAACAAACACCCAGTAGATAAATTCCTGAAGCAAATCACGAATCCTTTACAACAATTGAATTAGAGGTCATAATTGACGCATACATCATTTAACTTGACTAGACCGCAGACACGGTAATAAGAAATGTAAAACACGTTTTCGGCATGCAACTCTTTATCACAGCATAATACAGCATACACCAAAACTTACTTAAATCGAAGTTGAACTCACAACTCGAGGAATGGTGGGGATAAATAGCAGAAAGCAAACTAAAAAAGAAGGTAATAACTCCCAGGACAAGGAAAAGTTGCCAGGGTATCCAGAAGAAAACAAAATTATGTTAAAAGGCCCTTCCATCAGCGGTAATACATGAGATGGTGACCTGAAGAACTATTTGGATATCCTTCGTACAGTGTTTGGGAACCACCAGAGCTCAATCCCATGGAACCATGTTGTCCAGTAAGCTGAGCAAGAGCTTGACCAGAAAGGCCAGATGCAGCAACCTGGCTTAATGTAAGTTGTTGTTGATAAGCCAATAAATCGGCTGCAGAGTAGCCCTGGTTCATGCCAGAAGACTGCAGGATCTGGTACGGTTGAGCTGGAGGTGGTAATGGATTTGAAGCTGTTCCCGGGGGAGTTGGCTTGCTACCCCATGAGCACTACAAAAAATACATGAACATATGCGAAATGTTGGCAAGAAATTGGTTTGCATAATAGGAAGCAACGTGTAGAAAAACTGAATAGCTTATGTTAACAGCAAAACGAGATGTTTTTCATGCAAGATCAAGCATTAGATGTATGAACTGGCACCAAAATCCAATAACAGCATTATAGTGACAAAAAGATAGTGCATGAAATTATGATTATTCTCACTATTAGTAATATACAGATTTGAATGTTATGAGAAAGGCAAAAAGATGTCTGACCTTCATGGGCTTTCCATGCACTATTTTCCCGTTGGCTATCTGAATTGCAGAGGCTGCTTCTTCATGGCTATTGTATCTAACAAATCCAAAACCCTTATCTCTCTGGATGCGCACCTCGTCAATCACCCCAGTCCT
This sequence comes from Erythroxylum orinocense, assembly GCA_025531955.1. Lineage (NCBI taxonomy): Eukaryota > Viridiplantae > Streptophyta > Magnoliopsida > Malpighiales > Erythroxylaceae > Erythroxylum > Erythroxylum orinocense. The sequence continues at coordinate 3,557,699 of JANZLX010000005.1, forward strand.
AAGAGCGTGAAAGAGATAGTGAAGCTCATTTTGAGTTACCTGATGGGCAAACCAAATTGTCAAGAGACAGGACAGATTTGGCGTGGTCTCTCATTTTAATGATGAAAGAAACATCTAAATGTGGAAGTACAAGGAAGCACACAACAAACAACTTGCATTGATTATGGAAAAAATTGGATAACTAAAGTGGAGCAGACAATAACAAAGCTACTTATTACATTGGACTTGAATATGCATCATGTTTTCTATTCAGGGTGATCAAAGTGTAATTTTACCTAGATGCTATATAGAAGGTATTATTATAGTATAGCTTAACTTTCAAAACAACCAATCTGTCATCGCAGGCAGTGAAAATTTTGGTCATATTTGAGATAGCACCTCCTTATCTTATCATCATTATCATCATTCAGTCCAAATCCCGCAATAAAGAGGGGTCTGGGGAGGTCTGATAATACGTTGTCTTACCCCTACATAGTAGAGATACTGTTTCTGGTGGACACACATACAAATGAGACAATAAAATAATGATGCAGGATACATAAACAATTTATTAAAAACAGAAAATAAATGAAAATACAAGTAATGGGGAATTCCTGAAGGAGGCCAGATCTGCGAGAACCTAATATGCTACAAAGGAGACCTTTCTCAGAGACCCTGCCGGCATGATCTTACTGTCCCCCGCACCTGTTATGCAATCTGTGCATCGTGACACAACATCTCTTAGTAACTGTTGTACTGATTCTTGGTATTGGAACGATTACTTCTTTACTCTTATCCGGTCACACCAAACTTGTCTATTTCTAGCTACTACCTCATTAAGGCCTAACTCTGACATATCCTCCTTGATTACTTCCCGCCAGTTCTTGTAAGGCCTCCCTCTTCTCCTCTTATATTCACTAAGTGTTATTCCCTCACAGCTTTGAACCGGAGCGCTGGAGGGCCTCCTACGCATATGCCCATACCACCTAAGCTAGTCTCTCTCAACTTATCGACAAAGCTAGCTACCTGTAGTCTCTCTCTCACCACCCTAGTCCCGACCTTATCTCGCCTGGTAATGTCACACATTCACCAAAGCATACGCATTTCTGCTACCAAAGCATACCAATTTCTATCACACCTCCTTATCTACCCATAACAAATAGTCAATTAAGCGTTACACCCCAACAAACTGATAGTTATACTTTTGCAGTCTCTAGAAAAGTTGACCTTGAGAACATAATGCAATCAGAAAACTTTTAACGATATAGAAATCAGTGCCTCAAGCATAGTTGATGCATATAATTTCCATCTTTCCATTACCTCATGGGAAAAATTGCTAACATAGACAGTGGTGTATGCAGGGTTGTGGTGATGCTGTCGCCTACAACCAAATATAAAAGAAATCACTTCCGTTAAAACAAATTAATGTAGTAGCGGTAAGCGGATATCGTTCCCACGAGGAATCTTTAACGGTAAAGGTTAGCTAGTTCAGACGAAAATAAAAAGGGGGTTTTGTCACAGCGATAAAAAGGAAAATCACAAATTGAAACAATAATTAAATCTGAAAATTAAATGGAAAAATACCTTGGTTTCGGTCACCGATGTTATCATGCTATTATGGATCCTCGACATAAAATTGTAATTGTTAACAAACATTCATTGGGGAAACTTCTCTTAAGTGTAATGACTAGAAACATGTATCCTAGCAATCTTATTAAACAATAACCTAGATACGATCATAGGTAAATTGAATAATAGCATTAAGAACCAATGACAAGTGATAAACATGTACGACATGCAATCAATCAAGTGAATATTTTCTTGGAATTTTTCGACTCTAACGTAGAGAGGTTAATCCTAATTGCGACTTATGGTTACCGAAATTGAACCTCAGATTTCGTTAACCTAGCTGTTGAATCAAGTAATCTCCAGTAGCGCTCCTAGAAACTAACAATTCAATTAAAAAGACAGATCCAAAAATATCCAATGTTCATTAATAATATGAAAAATATTCAGAAAATCTCACCAAAATAACATGAAACATGGATCGCTCAACCAAGACAAGAAAATTAGTTAATCATAATTAAATTGAAATAATAAAAGAAATTGTCTCCATAACTGGTCTTTTGAAGAAAAGCTACGAAAATCCTATCTAAAAAAGTGCAGAAAACGTAAAACAAGAATGAAATAAAAGTGCAGCAGCCAAAAGACAACCTAAACCTAAACCTACAATGTATCTAACCTAATGCTTAGCCTAATGTCCCCCTCCTCTTTACCCTAAAATATATATATACATATGCGGCAACATCTCCAACTCCTATTTGAAGTGAATCTCTCCATTATCTTGATTTGATTTTGTCTAGATTAGATAATCTTCTAATTTAGGTAGGAAACTTCTTGAAAAGGACTCCAGAAGATCTTGGGTGATTGTGTTCTAATTGGAGACAACTTCTGAAAAATCTGCAGGATTAGGATTATGACCTTAAGCGTGCCCACGCCTAATCTTTGAATTTCAACCAGATTGGGGATTTTCGAATTTCTTTCTTTCTTTTGCATCTTTTTGGTCCCTTTGCGTCCTTAGAGTGTTGAAAACCATTTGTAAACAATTATAGAGAAATTCCATTAAATTTGGATAATAATTTCAACACCTTAACACTAATTACGCCCAAAATATATGCAATTAAATTGACTTATCAAATTCTCCCACACCAAACCTTTGCTTGCCCTCGAGCAACATATCAAACCATTAACTCAATTAATTCATCCTTCAGAAATCAAGTGCACACAATCCATCAACTTAGGCTAGTAAGATTCAATTTGCAACACACATCATAATTGCCTTTCACTAATGCAAATAAACAAGGTCAAAATCAAGCATCTTTGTTCAAAAGCAAATATGAAATCAAAGTGAATTCTTCTCACGGATTTCGCTCTTACACTTAAGTGTTTGCGGGTAAGGTGTTTCGCTCAAATCTCACTCTATCATGTTGCACTACATTAGGCTTGCAGTTTCATCAATTCTCATTCATTCAAATCACATAGGCCGATAGATCATGAGGACTTTATCAAGGGTTGTAATGGAGCTAGGTTCTTAGGTGGGGTAAACTAATACAACTCGTATTAGAGGCCAGAAAGTGAGATTCAGCGTTAAAATGGGTCAAAATTGCAATTCACTGTAGCTGACCCGAACATGTCTGTTTAACGGACATGGACTGGCCAAACTATCCATTTTCACCCGAGACTGTTCGTTAAACGGACATCCATGTCCGTTTAACGGACATACATTGCCTAAAGTGTTCAAAACCATCCGAGAAGTCCCGTTAAACGGACTCCCATGTCCGTTTAACGGACATACACTGGGCAAACCCTCCAAACTCCTTCCAAAGCCTCTCCAAAGCTTCCAAACTCAATCCTAACAACATAAACACTTCTAATCTTGCAAGATTCACTTATTCTTATACTAAATCACTTCATAGCTAATTTATACTTCAAACTTATGTCATCTAACTATCAATTCTTGACTCCTTTT
>JANZLX010000005.1:3639500-3649898 GCA_025531955.1 Erythroxylum orinocense
AAGGATATACAGATGCAGACTGGGGAGGAGATTTAGATGAAAGAAAATCTACCTCAGGATATGTATTCTTACTAAACAATGAAGCAATATCATAGAAAAGTAAGAAACAATCCTGTGTTGCATTATCCACAATGGAAGCTGAATTTATAGCATTCTCAACTGCAGTACAAGAGACTGTGTCGCTTCATCGATTCTTAATGCATTTAGAAGCCACTACAAGCGAAATTAATCCAATGACTATCAACTGTGATAGTCAAGTTGCAATCTCTTATACTAAAGACCTCAAATTTCATTGTAAGACAAAGCATATAGATACCAAGTATAACAATGTGAAAGATCTAGTTGCACGAAAAGAAGTGAACATGAAATATATATCTACACGAGATATGATGGCAGGCCCAATGACAAAGTCAATTTTTAGAGATGTATACATTTGGCATGTAAAGTTGCTAGGACTGCATAGAAGTTGAAATGTACTTATAAATATTTCTCTGTATATGTTCACTCATTACAATGTCATATTTTGGATATAATGTATGATGAAGATTATACATTGTGTATCATTTGATTCGTGAATATATGTGTTTTGCATAAATATATTTTGGGATGAATCACAAGTATATAAGACAGATTACAGATTGGCCCTCTCACACAGGAAGTCACCTCTGGTGTTTATGCTCGTTAGAGATGAGGCATGTTTAAAGTTTATTATCTAGGTGATAATTGAGAGTGGGAAACTTAAACTATAAATGCCACAAGGAAATTGGTTCAAAGTGATTTAATGATCACTATATCTGTCTTATGTTGCCAGATGTGAGTTCTGAATAGGTTTTGAGTAGACAAGTGAACTCAAGTTAAGCATTAAGTATGCGTAAACTATCATCTGTATGGTATTTCTTAAATGAAAGATGTTCAAGTAAAATAAAGTGGGTAAATACCGTAGTAAATGCACGTATCATGTGTGCAAAACTGACCACAAAATGGATTAATGTAAGTCTCAAGATCTCATCTTACATTGTGTGAGACCTTTGAGGTTGACAAGAACCTCATCATATACTCTTATGACTCTTGTTTCATTCTTGAGAATTGAATTTAAGATTTACTACTTTAGGTTATTGCCAAAAGATCATGCAAGATGCGATTCTATGGAATAATTCTAGGAAAACAAATTAAATTTAATTCAAAAGAGAATTGAGAACAGAGGAAGGTCATTTATTTAGATCATTGAATCACATGAAAAGTATTCATAAATGATCATCGTCTCTTTAGTAGAGAACTTGAATATAGTCATGACATAAGAAAAATAAATGAGATCAAAGGAAAGTGAAAATGCGAGATATGACCTAGGGTATAGCATACAATGTCTACTCAAGGACACATAAGTCCCAGAATCAATCTGTTAATCGAGATGTCATATACTCCTAACAGATATATGGCAACGTGCTCTCGTCGTATACTGGCTACACTGGTTATTGAACAAATATGAGAACTGCAAAAAAAAATTTTAATTAGATTAAAACTCATACACCCATGAGAGGTATTATGGTCATTATTCTTTAAATAACTACCAAAGGTAGTTAAAGTTTTAAGTTTAAAACCAAGTACGGAAAGATAAGTTGAACATCCTTTTAAAAAAATCTAAATAAGAATATCTACAGAAAAGCATTATTTAACCGGCAAAACTACAATAATAATTCAAGTACATGATTGTTTTTTTTTTTTTTTGTATGCATATGCAAAGATTCTGTTTAACACGATCTATGTGATTATGTTCTATCTTTTTTTAGTCTAACATCAATACTCAACCTGCTGGCACATTGGGGTATCTTGATCCATTGTAAGTGCAGGCAACTTTATAAAATACACCTTTATTTTCGCTTCCATAATGAACTAGCTTCATATGTTTAATTGATTAACTCTGATTACTTGTCTTTCTTGTCTCCCGCAAAAGGTGTCATTCATCAGGTATTTGCAATAAGAATACCGATACTTACGGTTTTTTGGGGTAGTTCTGTTTGAACTAGTAACTGGCCAACCAGTAATAATACCAACTGAAGACTACTGCTGTATAAAATGGACTCTTTTCTTGATTGAAAATGGCGATATCAATAGCACAGTTGATCCAAAGTTACAAGGTAAATGCAATCCCAGTTCTGCCTGGAAAGCAGTAGAGATAGCAATGTCCTGCGTCGATCCCACTGCAGCACAAAGGCCTGATATGAGCTGTGTACTAAACGAGCTCAAGTAATCTTTGTCAATGGTGATGGTCTCAGGAGATGCTCAGAGACCAGAAATCTTCACATCATTTTTGGATCCAGATTATATTAGTCTTCCTAGTGCTAGGTAGTAATATATATTCAACAATGTTTTTGTGTACGAATTTAACACTAGTTAGTGCTACTTTGTACTATTATTAACAACAATTGAACACAGCAAGTTATGTTACCAAGTTCCAAGGTTTTGTCTCCTTTTACGAATAATCATTCCTTTACATACTATGAGATTATTAGTATTACCACGGAGGTTTTAGAAAGGTTTAATAATTTAATTGGTAATACAAAATTAATTAAATAGAATGTTAAGACGGAAGAAGTATAATTAACTAATTCTATAATTATTTTTAAAAAATTTAATTCTATTTAAGTCTTATAAAATTAAAGATAACGAAATAAAGTACATTGACTTTTATTACTCACAAGCAGCCAAAACTATCTTATTCACTCACAACTTTAACTCACACAGGACTATTCTCAAACATCTCTCCAAAAATTGTAGAAACTCTCCAAAATGAGATCGCTCTCGTATGCTAAAGCATGTGATCATATCCTCATGTTTTCTGTCTTCCTCCAAGACTCACCATCTAAGCTTAGAAGTAGGGAAATACTGCAAAAAAAAAAGTAATTTTTTGCATTAAAAATCAGCAAAGTAACACAAATAAAAATTTTTCAGTGTTATTTAGAATTGATGATAGACTGAGTCAAATATAATAGAAGAATCAAAATAAACTATAAAAAAAATTATTCGATCCGAATTCTAACTTTGGGATCATGGTTTTACCTTTTCTATGAGGGAGAGATAGTATGGCTTGACTTTTTCCACATCAATTCGAACTTTGCTCTTGCTGTAAAGATCGTATTTGCTGAAAGTTTTGTCAGGAGAAAAAAATTGTTTTTGGTCAGTCACTTGGAAAGAAAATGCAGTAATGAACATGTTAGATAGGTAAGTAAAGAGCATTGGATGAGTAGAGTTTACTTGAATATTTGGAGCCATTTAAGGTTTTCAATGTCCTCCTCGTTCATCAAATGCTTGTAGGCCTCGGATTTGTGCAAAGCTGTAATATCAAGCAGTTTCCATCAGAATCAAATGAACTCTTCTTCTGTATAAACTCTACTTGAGCAAAGCTATAAGTTGCTTTACCATAGAATGAATGGTATCTTATGATAAAAAGAGCGGCAGAAGGAAGGGTTGTCTTATTCTCCTTGGCCACCTGAGACAAAAACAAGGCTTTGGTTTGGATCTTATTGTTCAAGAAGAAGACACGCTTTCCTTTTTTTATTCCTTTTAATTTGTTAAAAAACAGAAAAGTGTATAAAGATTGAAGTTGGTACCAGGTACATGTAGTCATCGTGTCCCCACGACATCATAACATTGTCCAGGCCACATCCTTCCTCATAAACTCCATATTTTGTGTTGTAAGCAGGATTGCTGAAGTCAGGATTCTCCTTGAAATACTGTGCAAACAATTATCAGGATATTTCATCAGAGAAGTTCCCTCATGGATTGACCCCATCCAATATTTCTTTTTGATGCAGAATCAAATTTAAATAATTTCAAACCTAATTAAATTAGAACCATAATGATATTATTTTAATTAATTAATTCTTAAAATTATTGAATAAAATAATTTTATTTTGTTCCAAACTGATTCAAGTTAGAACAAATAAAAAAAAATTGGTCAAACTTAATATGTTCATGTGTTGATAATTGACTTATGTTGAGACTAAAATTAAAGATAAAATATTTATAAAAAATGAAAGAAAAAGACAAACCTTGTGGTGGACAATTGATTCATCAAAAGCACATCCAACAGGGTACGTATCGCCTGGAAAAGTAGATCAAGAAGAGTATTTTTCTCAGCACAAATTTCTGATTCATTGAAATAGAACAAGATCAATATGTTGTCATATCTGCTGACCTACAACAGCCCATTGAGGCAGCTGGCCAAAGCTAGGATGAAGAAGCACCTTTCCAAGATCTAAACAAACCCACAATAAAAACCAACTTAAGCAAAACATGATCAAAATATTAAGTTAATCACACATTAGCTTGAAGATAATCAAATATACCATGAATGAGTCCTGTCAAGTGCAGCCAACCCTCATCAGGATAATCCTTCCTGATTGCTTCAGCAGTTTGCAACAAGTGTTCAATTTGGGGTTCATCCAAGTCAGGATCACTTTCATCCACAACATTGTTAAGAAGTTCACAACATTCCCATATACTCATTTCCACTTTGTCCAATTTCCCATACTCAGCTCTCATCTTCTTGACCTGCATTTTTTGTTTCTCTTTTTCAGTTCAAAGTCGTTTATATGTAATATAATATTAATGACAAACACTTTACTTACAAAGTCATAAGTTTGGCTGATGTGATTAATCCGATAAAAATCCTCAACTCCAGATTGCCTATCACCTTCAGCATTATAGTCCCTGATGAATAGATTTATGAATTTAATCAACACTTTCAACAAAAATCTTAGGATTAATGTCGAATGTCTATAAATAAGCCCAACAAGACAAAATTTAATATTGGTCAGGTGAAATAAGCTTCTTGAAGTATTCACTTGTCTTGATATGAACTCCAAAAGCATTAAACATGTAATCAATACACTTGGCTTAGTCACAGAGAGGGAAAAAAAAAACCCAAATGTTTTCTATTCTGTTTTTTATTTTTTTTTTCTTTCCTTAAAAATATTTCTTTTCTTGTGGTACATATTCCTTAGAAAAAGTAGTACAAATTCTATTGTTGGAAGCGATACATAGATCTTGTATTCCTCCTTAAATGGGTAAATATATATTAATGGTTTATCATGCAATAGGAAAAGATATATATTTATACATATAAGTGGAATTATGTAAATGCTGAAAGATAAATATTAAAAACCTAAAACTTTGGCCAAAAGAGTTGGTATGTGGCACCAGAAATCCACTGTCCAGCACTAACTCCTTGTCATCCTCCGACACGTGAAAGTCTTTCTTTTCAACCACTCCGACTCCTGTCACTAACATCCAAATATTTGGAGATTAAAAGGGTTTCCTTACTTTATATTTCTTTAAATAATTTGCCAAATCAATTCTTAAGAAGGGTATAAACTATAAACATATATTTAAAAAAGAAACAAAACTTAGAAGGCCTATAGATCAATTTGGAAGATCAAATGAAACCAACAAAAATATGAAATTTTGAAGAATCAAAACCCAAGTTGAAAATTTGAGTGATGATTTCAGATCTGAAACTTCGAAAGAAAAAAAAAAACAGAAGAAAATTGAACAAGAAACGAGTTGAATACCAAGCTCAGGCTGCTCAATGAGGATAGTCATCCTGAATCAAAAACCAAAGTTCTGAAACAACAGAAACTGTGAAAGAAGCAACAAAAAGTCTTTGCGATATAGATAGGTTTAAGAAGAAGAAGTTGTGGTGGTGAATGCATTGTTGGTTTAAAGGGTATTTATATTGGCCGGATTGTCCTTCCCTGCGAATTCAGAGGTCCCGAGTACTTCCCTGAAATTCCAAACTTCCTCGTTTACAATATGCTTGTGTTTGTCTGTCCGATCATAACTATCCCTCCTATTTCAACATTTAATGCACAATATATCTGTATATCTTTGTATATATATATTTGCCATTAGTCCATCAGCAAAAACTTGGCGATAGTCCCACGCAAGTTGACAGAAGTCAGCGAAAGAGCTGAACGAGACGAACGACTTTTTCGCTATTTCAAGCTTTAATTTCATATATTCTTATTAATAAATTATTTTTTATTTTTAAACTCTTGAATTTATGTTAATTTCCCCTCAATGTTATAGAATTCTCGGTCATATTTGATACAATGCAATGTATAAAAACTTATAATCCTTGCATCTCATGTACCTATGATAGATTACTTATCTAATCAATATTTTAATTTATATTAATTATCAAAATATTAAAAAAATGAGTCGGATAATTATATTAAATTTAAAAACATAATAATTTACATTAACCTTAATTATAAAGTAGAACACACTTAACCATAAAATTAAATCCTTAATTAGATATAAATTAGTAATTAGAGAATTGTTATAATATAAAGTAAATACACTTAATCATTCTTTCTTAACCACAAATTTGATTATCTATATAATTATTCTTGTTAACATAATTACTTTTGTACGGAATCCCATTTTAGATTCCAAGTAAGGAAGCCACCGACTTGCTTGTAGCGGAAACAAAATTGAGGGCTCTTTTTGCTCAACATGCTAAACCAATGTCCTTCCTTACAAATAAGCCCTTGTTGGCAAAAATATCTTAGTTATTAAATTCGATTGGGACCCATTCGAACCATATCTTCATTGTCACGATCACGACTGAGTCAGCATTGCGTTGGACACCACATTTCCTCTTGAGAAACGCGACCTAACTTGTGGGGTCCACCTGACGTGGCACCCAGTCAAGGACTATGACTTTTCTTCCCTACTTTGTTGTTCTCATTAGGGAGTTTGATCTGTCCACTGCCAAAATCCCTGTTTCCACGCTGCAGTACCGGTCCGAAATTGCTGCTCAGTAGCTGGCAAACGTGTCCTTGGAAAAACTCCACGAGTCCGCGTCGAAAATGACACGTGTCCAACTGGGTTGCACTTGTTTAGTTGCTTTTCCCTCGTGAGAGAGATATTTATCATGTTTGATGATCTGGGATAAGACACCTGGGGATTGCTTACTAAGAGAAGTAGGTTACGTACTTTATGGTTTTTAGATGATAGTTCGTATTGGTCATTAGAATCTGTGATACTTGAGTACCTCATAATTTTTATTTTTGTTAACGGTATAATTTGCAGCAAAATCCCCTTATTTATAGATGAGAATTCAAGTTAATTTCTTTGAGAAAATTCCTTATCTTTTTGAAAAGTTATTTTTTAAGTCTAATTTTTTTTTCATGTATTCACTTAAATTCAATAATTAAAAAAGTAATCAATTTGGTCTATTCAAGATTTTTCAAACCTTCTAACTTTTCGGTTTGATTTATTTTAATAATCTTTATTATTAAAAACTGATAAGTTTATTAATTAATCGATTAACTTTTTAAAATTAATAAGTTCTTATAGATCAAAATAATAAATTAATGTTAATTTAACAATCTCTTTTTTAATTAAGCTTCAAAATTTTGATAGATAAAGACAATCTTTTTTAATCATATTTTAAATTCTTTAATTTTATTTAATTTGATTGTTGAATATTTTAAACCTTAAACTACTTCAAAACATGGCTTAAATTATCTACAGTTCTGTTGCATATAAAAAGTGTATTATTATCATCATGTAATGCCATAATCAAGTCCATAGAAATGTTTGAGTCGGTTAAATTTTGAGTATCCCCTTTAAGGGTATATTTGGTTGAAAGTTTATTAATAGAATTAAATAGAACGTAATATTATGTTTATAATAGAATGAAATAGGATAGAAGAGAAGAGTTTTATATTACATCTCATTATATCCTAAACAATAAAAATAAAAAATTTTTGATTTGAGGGGTTTAGAATGAAATGTAAAATGATAAAGAAGTTTACACTATATTACATTATAAATATTTCATCCAAACAACATTTCACTATATTATATTATGAACTCTTTCATCATTTCAAAATAATATTTTTCTAATATTACATTCATTTACATTTTATTCCATTATAAACCATTCCATTTCATCTCGTTTCATTCTATTAAAAACTTTACCTCTAACCAACATAACCTAAAAGTCAAGTTTGCTTAGCTTTTACTTCAAGTTTTCCAACCATTCTTAATTTCATTGTTTGTTATTTTCTTTGGTTCAACAATACCGTTTATTTTAATGAATTTTAGTTCATAATGACTTTGCATAATTTTTTTTCTTAAGGTATATGTGAAAATTGTAAAGATATGACTATTCCATTTCGGTAACCTTGACCATGGAGTTAAGATAAGTTTGTTTAAGAAATAACTTGGATAAGGATGAATATGGTCTATCTTGTTGAAAAAAAGACAGTCAATAAATAAATTGGATAAGGTCTTTGACTATGGTGATCTGAAAATGCAAGGGCAAAGTGATATTTGGAATCGGAGTATGTCTTCAAATTATATATTATAAAGAAATTAATTGATTCATAAGAATTTATGCATAGGAGTGACGTAGTCGAGTAATTTTAGGGTAAACAATGTAAATCTTTACTAATTTAATAAAGTATTTTATTATAATGAACTAAAAAAATATTTGTAATAATAAAATTTTAAGAAAATAGTTTTTATGAAGCTTTCAACAAGTTATTTTAATATAGATTATTATCAAAATAGTTATTATGTACGTTGTAGTATTATTATAAAACATAACATCTATTATAAATTCTAGGGTCTGAAAAGGTTTAATAATATAACCTTATGTTTAACTACTAGAAAGATTCTTTCTAATTAACCCACCAGTAAAATTATTATAGTTATCATAACTTTTAATTTAAGATAACCAAATTCTATTTTAATTCTGATGTCATGTAATAAAAAATGTATATAAAAAAAGATAACTAGGCATATAGTTATTTTTATTATTATATGATATAGTTAGATTAGACTTAGGTTGAATTTTAATATGATTAAGTTAGAATAGTCCTGTAAATATTATTGTAATAATTTTTACAATAAAATATTATATCTTTGGCATGAAATTTATTACATTACTTTAAGTAAACTGAAGTAACTGTTCTTTTATCATACAAGCAATGATTAGAGGTTAAAACACTTAGATATGAAGTTAAATTTATAAAATAAAAGATTTAAGGTTTAAAACGGTTTTATTAGTATTAGTCTAACATAAAATCAGTTAAATATTGAATAAAATTGAATAATTTGAAAAATAATTGAATAAAATTATCTTTATGATTATTAAATAAAAATTGATTGAATTGTTTTAATTTGTAAAAAATTAATTAGTTAATTAAAAATGGTCTATTACTTAATAAATTGACAATTTTTAATAACAAAAATTATTAAAATAAATCAAATTAAAGAGTTAAAATTTGAAATAAAAATTAGTTGATTTAACATTTAAATCGATTGAATCGACTGAGTTCATAAAATATTGGTTAAAACAGATTGAGCTGAATCTAAAATAGTTGAATTCAATATAAGATACGGTTGGTGAAAGAAATAAAACTAATTACGTGAAGAAATGGAGGAATCAAAGATATAAAATAATGGCTACCGTTAATGCACAAGTCATTTTGGAAACTACAAAACAAAGCCAGCTGTTGAGCATCAGTTCAAAATAAAAATCTCATAAAGCAAAGCAAAACCTTTTGTAACAGCAACAAGACCATAACTAGCGGACGAGAATGGTTTGTTTTGACAACATCAAGTTCGGTTGCTTTGCTTCCTGACAAAACCCACCACCTATTCTTGGTTTTGACAACGTTGTTTATATGTCTCAAGTTCCCTCTACCTCCTTCGTGTCATCACATAACATTGCAACACTCAACGTGCCTTGCCTTTTAAGGTAATTGGGAAGCACAATTGTCTTAACATTTTTTCAATGAACATAATTATTTTATTACATTTTTTTATTTAAAGTATTTATTTTTTATTATCTTTTCTATATTTTGTGTCTATTTTTAATTTTTATTATTTTAATATATATATATTTTATGTGAGTGCATTATATAAATCTAGTCCACGCCTACAAAGCTCTGATTAGACCATTTGGGCCTTTAGATGGTTTTCGCAATGCCTTCTTATTGCAATGTCGTTTCATTTCCTAGTTAGCAAGAACGCGCCCTTGCTCCGGGTCCTCCTGACAACTTGGAAACTGTAGCACGCCTTTTGTCCTCCTGCCAGTATGTTAGTCTCCAATACTTTCAGAATTGTCATAAGAGTATAATAAGGATTGCCCTCATCCTTCGACAACACAGGAGGCATTCATGTAAATGAATTTATAGAAACCTTCACAAGAACATCGAATCCAGAGCGTAACATGGTTCATTTCAACCAGAAGTGTTAGCATTCCTTCTAATGATCAGCATACTAGTGCTGATCAGTCTGCTATTGCTAGTATAGCCTGCTAATAAGATGGGTAAGGGGGCAAATGCCACATAGGCTAAGTTGTTAGAAGTTTGTTATGGA
>JANZLX010000005.1:3656481-3671572 GCA_025531955.1 Erythroxylum orinocense
AAGGTAGTTCTTTTGATCTTCATCGAAATAAACTAATTAGAGTATAAAAAAATAAGTATGCCATAAAATGTTTTTGACATCTTTGCACCGAGCCTGTGTTGTATAATATGAACCAATCCCTGTACCTAGAAAAACAGAAATGGAACTGAAAATGGAAAGCTGTTTTCTTTTTCCCTGAAGAAGATTTCTCTCCAGGATCGAATAATATCAGCATTAAATTCTAGCATAAGCTGTAAGCCTAGCGTTCTTAATGAATTTCCTGAAAATATAATAACCATACAGAATCTAAAGTTGTTCCAAGCTAAAAAAATACCTTATCTTTAGAGCTAATTTATATGCATATTTACCCAAAAAAAATGTATATGCATCACTAACTTAATAAAAATTTGCTTTAAATTATCTCCAATAAATTAATAAAATAAATTAATGAAATAAATCAGTAACAAAACAGGGTACGTCAAAAACAATGGAGATATTTGTAAAATAAAATAAACAAAATAATTTTGTATTTTTAAAAGTTGGAAATTAATGATCTTAATCATTACATATTTGTGAGAGAGAGACTGCACAAATATGTAATGAAAGCATTAAACACACATCCATCCTCACCAAAAAAAAAAAAAAATTGGATGCATATGTCTACCAACAAGAGAAAAGGAACCTGCCTTTGGACTTTCTAAATTGTTCACTCAATTTGTCAAATTTCAGTTTTTCAATTCAACATCAAAATTTAGTTTTGAAACAATTGAATGTAACCAGAAAGCGCCTCCTTAATTTGCATTGTTCATGGCATTTGACGACTCACACACTATATAATAATATTTAAATATTGTTAAGGTTTTGACCTTATGATGAAATAGAAAAGAAAGTATAAGGGCGTTGCATAATAATGCAGTAGTCCTTTAACTTAAATATCATACAACTTAAAATTGTTCTCTTCCTTTCTGCCCATTAGGCAATGAACAGTAAAAGTGCAGACATAATTGCTGCTAACAATCCTTTTCAACCTTAGAAACCTAAGCTTCTCGTTGGACCCGAAGGAGCATTGTCTTGTTCGACCCGAAGGAGCGTTGTATTATCCTTGTCTAGAGGGATCTGTTTCATTGTTCCAGCATGTGGACTTGTGCTGTCCTAGGGATTTGTTTTAATTGTTGCATAACATGGTTGAGTTAGTTTTTTCACTTGACAAGGTACGTAGTGTGTTAGTGGGTTAATTTGTTGGGTTAAGTAGTTTAGTTTGTTGCTATTTTTTTGATCTTTTTATTGATTTCTTATGCCTATTTAAAAGCTTGTTGATTGTTGAATAAACATTAGAAGTGCAGACAAAACATTATTTCTTCCTTTGAGATTGTTACACTTTGGGAGCTAACTAAACTTCCAAAAGGGCACAAAACCATTGATATAAAGTGGATTTTCAAGACAAAGTTGAAGGGAAATGGTGAAATTGACAAGTATAAAGCGCATTTGGTAGTTAAAAGATACAAGCAAGAGTTTTAGGTAGATTATAAAGAGGTTTTTGCTCTAGTTGCAAGGCATGACACAATCAGAATGGTAATTACTTTGGCGGCACATAATTCATGGCCTACTTTTAGTTGGATGTTAAGTCAGCATTTTTGTATGGAGACTTAGATGAGCAAGTATATGTTGATCATGTTAGATATGAAAAAAAACGATATACATGTCTATTGTGATAAAAAACAAAAATGTAGAATTTCGATCTTTACCTCCTGCTATTGATGTTAAGAGATTCAAATGGGTGTGAGGGCTCTTCTAAGCTTTTAGCAGATGCAATCAGATAGAGTGTGTAGAATAATGATAAGCTTAGGGATCCAATATCATTTCACAATTTTTATACTCCCTGTTGTCTTCCATCAAAACAACATAAGGAGATGACGGTAGTGGACAAACGTGAGGTTTCAAAAAGAAAAGCAATAGACATGACTCATCACAAATGGTGAAACTGCTGGGTAACCAACGGACAATAGTTTCCTACTTGGATCGTAGATGTAAGCTAAAAGTCATGAAACCTTTACATAATGAAAGAAACCAAATGAATGAATCATGGAGATGAGTGTTCTAAATGTGAGTAATATCTTCTATGTATCACGATGAATCCTATTTATTGTTCCACTTTAACTAGATGAATAAACCTTTATGTTTATTCTACGTCCATAGTAATTGTTATTCTCAAAATAAAAATGTGTATACCAAAATGAGAAAATAACAAAATTATAAGAGTTTCGTGAAAGTATATACAATAAATCATATAATGGAACCGAGTCTCATTCTAGCAACATGATCCTTAAAACTCTTTAGAAGCATGCCTTTTGTTAAAGAATCAGCAATCATTAATTTAGTACTAATTGTGTTGAATGACCATTTTGTTCTCTTTAACACATTCCCTAATGGTCAAATACTTTATGTCGATGTGCTTACTTCGACTACCACTCTTGTTGTTTTTTGCTAAGAAAACTATAGCTGAATTGTCATAATATATTCTTAATAGCTTATAAATAGAATATACAACTCTAAGCTCCACTGGCAAACATAAACACATATCCAAATGTTAAGTTTCGTGAATCAACTCAACTAGCAAAGTTCGAATCTGAGTAGCCAACTACCTTGAGATTGTTAGTTCGCCTATACATAAGCATGTAATTTTTGGTCCCTTGAAGGTACCTCATTACCTTTTTGGTAGCTCTCTAAAGGTTTATACTTGGTTTACTCTGATATCTTCCCAACATTCCAATAACAAATGCAATGTCAAGTCTTGTACAAACCTAAGCATACTTTTTGACTCGTAATCCCGTATTCGTAGTCTTAGTGTTGAATCTTTTATTTCTGGCTCTATGTATTGGCTTTTGCATTTGGTGGTCTTGCTAGGTCGGATATTTTCTGACTGGTCCTAGGTTCGAATCCTACTTGAGCAGATGTGTAAAAGGGCAAACTACCTCTGAAATCTGCTTTAGGTCAAAGAGAGGAACATAGCACCATTATACCTTTTTATGCACACAAGTTCCAATTTTCCTTTAATGCAAGGTCTTTGGTCCCTTGAAGGTATCTCATCACCTTTTTAGCAGCTCTCCAATGGTCTACACCTGGCTTACTCTGAAATCTTCCCAATATTCTAACAACAAATGCAATGTCAGGTCTTGTACAAACCTAAGCATACATTAGGCTCCGTACTGCAGAAGCATATGGAATATTTTTCATTTGTTCCCTTTCAAGCTCATTTTTTGGGCATTTGTTCAAATTGAACCTATCACCCTTCACAATAGGGGCTATACTCCGTGAACAATCTTTCATCCGAAATCTCTCTAAGACCTTATTAATATAGGTTTCTTAGGATGGACCCAAAACGTATTGAGATCTATCTCTATGAATCTTAATGTCAATAGCATAAAATGTCTCACTCATATACTTCATATCAAAATTCTTAAAAAGAAATTGTTTCACCTCATATAGCAAACCTTTGTTATTAGTGGCAAGTAGAAAATCAACCACATGTAGAACAAGGAAACAAATTTCTCACTAACTTTCTGATATATGCATTGATCCATGATATTCTCTATAAACCCATATGAAAAATGATATCGTGGAGTTTTAAACACCATTGACAGGAGGCTGGTTTCAATCCATATATGGATTTAAGCTTACACATCAAACGCTCACCATCACTAAAGGAGAATCCTTTCGCTTGTTTCATGTAAACTTCTTCCTCTAGATCTCTATTTAAGAACGTTGTTTTCACATCCATTTGATGTAGTTTCTGATCAAAATGGGCAACCAATGTTATAATCATTTGTAAGGAATCCTTTTTAGACACATAAGAAAAGGTTTCGTGTAATCGATTCCTTCTTGTTGTGTAAATCCTTTGGCAACAAGTCTAGCTTTATATCTTTCAATGTTGCTGAATGAATCCCTTTTGTCTTGAAGACCCATTTACATCTAATGGCCTTTGCACCATTAGGCGATTCGACAAGATTCCAGACATTGTTAGATGCCATAGAATTCATCTCATCTACTATGACATTGTACCATAATTGAGATTTATTGCAACTTATGGCTTGTGAAAACGTTTCAAGGTCATTTTTGGCTCCAATATTATAGTCAAATTCTTGTAAATACACAATGTAATCACTAGGTATTGCTGATTTCTTCTCTCTATTTGATCTTCTTAATATTATATTAACGCCCTCCTATGGAGGAGCTTGTACAACTTACTGCTCAACAACCTCTGGTGATTACTGAATAATTGGATCTACTAGATTGTCATCAACAGCTTATGGAACTTCAATGATTGGTTGTTCAACACTAGTTTGACTTTGAGGAATGCGATGAATGATAATCAATCTATTACTTAAAATAGGAGTTTGTATTTCACAATGATCCTTCTCTAGAACTAAGTCCCGAGATTGATCACCCCCACTAATCAAGTCATTCTCAATAAACTTTGCATTTCTTGATTCCACAAACTTAGTACTATGAGATGGACAACAAAATTTGTACCTTTTAGACCTTTCAGCATATCCAATGAAATATCCACTTATAGTCCTCGAATCCAGTTTCTTTTCTTGTGAATTATGAACTCTTACTTTATACGGGCATCCACAAATGAGTATATGTCGCAAACTCGGTTTCCAACCTTTCTATAACTTAAATGGTGTTTTTGAAACAACCTTGATTGGAACTTGATTTAATATATACACTATCGTTTTAAGAGCTTCAGTCCATAAGGATTTAGGAAGCATAGAGTTGCTAAACATACTCTATACCATGTCTAAAAATGTTCGATTTCTTGTTTCTGCTACACCATTTTGGTCCAGAAACCCAGGCATGGCATATTGTGCTATTATCCCATGCTCCTGAAGAAACTTCATAAATAGACCGGGTGCTTATCCATCCTTAGTGTATCTACCATAAAATTCTTCACCTCTATATGATCTCACGACCTTTATTTGATTACTGCATTGTCCCACTACTTCCATTTTAAATACCTTAAAGGCATATAATGCTTCATTCTTATTATGAAGCAAGTAGAGGTACATATATCGCGAGTAATCATCTATAAATGAGATGAAGTATTTTTGAACATACGAGTCCATTTATAGACTACAAATATCTATATATGTGATCTCTAATATGTCTAAACTCCTCTTGACACCTTTCTTTATCATGTTGGTATGCTTTCCCTTTATGTAGCCCACACAAGTATTAAGTACTCCATTATTCACTAATTTTTTAATTCTTTCAAGGGAAACATGTCCCAATCTTTGGTGCCATAACATAGAGGATTGTTCATTCATAACATATCTTTTGATACCAGCAATATGGACATGCATTGTATTGTGAAAAACATTTTCTTGCAAATTAATTCAGAAAAGACCATCAATCATTATACCATCCCAACAAGATCAAATCCATGATATAAACCAAATGATGTATTTGAAAAGTTAAAGGAATATCCTAAAAGTATAACTCTTGAAACTGAAATCAAATTTCTAAAGAAACTTAGAATATAAAATGTTCTTTCCAAATTCAAAACAAAACCATAATTTAAAACTCATTTGCATATCCCAACAACTTCCACATGTGAAAACATCTTGTTGCCTGAACAGATGCACTATTCACTGTCCATTGGCTTCCTGTGGTTTAGAAAACCCTACAAAGTATTGGAAATATGGATTGTAGAACCAGAATCAATCCACCAAGTGTTATGACAAACATCAACTATATTAGATTGATAACAAACAAGTGAGATTGAAATACCTTTCTTTCTAAACCAAGCCTTAAATTTGGCACAATCCTTCTTTATGTGCCCTTTCTTTTTGTAGCAACTACACTTGGGATTGAAATCCTTTTTTATCACAGTATGGACTGGTAGCTTGCCCTCTATTCCTTCCTTCTATGGCCATATGTGTACTTTCACCCAATTCTATTACCAACCTCCCTTCCTCTTAAACACACATGGTCAGCAGTTCATTGATAGACCATTTATCCTTATATATATTATAAGAAATTTTAAAGGGTCAATATTGAGATGGAAGAGAATTAAGTATGTAATGTATAAGAAAAGACTTGAACATCTCAACCTTAAGATATCTTAGTTGAGCTGCAATGTCCCTCATTTGCATTATGTGTTCACGAACACTTTTAATACTTGTAAGCTTCATAAATTATAACTTAGTCATTAAGGTGCTGGCTAGGGCCTTATCTGAAGACTCAAACTGTTCATCAATAGCCTTTAGTAGATCCCTAACTTGATCATACTCTCTAATAGAACTATGAATAATAGCATGAATTTTAGTCTTTATGTACATCATTCTGAGATGATTAGATCGCTTCCAACATTCATAAAGAGCAATTTCAGCTTGAATACTAGTTTCCATCCATCCTAATTGGAGGAGAATCGTCTCTTTCCATATTTTATAGTTCTCACCATTCAATTCGGGAATATTACATTGAATATCAGAAAAATTTCATAGGTTTAATAACTGCACAAAAATTCAAAAAAACATGCTTATTTCACTAACTTTTGAAGCAAATAATCATATATCATGTTTTACCAATGTTAAAACATGCAATCATATTTCAAATGTGAATCATATAACAATTAAAACTGCCTGTGGGCTAAGTTTTAATTGAAAAGATTCATACATAACCTTTACGATAAAACTATCAAATTATATTCTTTTTCTTAATACCTGTGGGTAAATTAAGAAAAAGATAATTTGCTATTCTATCCTAATTAACCATGAAAATATAATAAATATTCAAGTGGGATAAATTTTATTATATTTGAATATGATTGTTTACAATTTGTGTCATTGTATTAGATGGATACATAACACTTAATATATAATTTCTCTTAATCAAAGATGTCGTAGCTATTCTTCAACTAAATAAAATTATATTGATCACATGACACCTCATTTTATGCAAAATATTAATAATAAAGGTTCCACATAATCCTTTATAACTTATTAATCATGCATCAATATCATATATTTCCATAAAAATAAACATATACATGAATTTAAAATTAAATCATGTAATTCAATAAAATTGGACAAATATGTCAAAACGGAAATATTTATAAGTCCAAAATGTGAATACAATACAAAGATAGGCAACTTTTAATCCAAATTATATACAATTTATTCTTTACAAGTTTGAAATTAAAGCTTTCGTGATGCCCCATGTTATAAGTGTTAGTTCCAGAAATGATGCTTATGCTTTACATATAAAGCTTACATTGATGGGGCCCACTAAAACAAGTTCTCGAGAATTTATGCAAAAACTTTCTAACGATGGCCCCCCGATAACAATTTGTTGTGTTTCCTCTCATATAAATCAGTAAACAATGAAAAGAAACACAGATTTAAAGCAACACATTTCACAATTCTTTGATGGTGGGTCCTATAAAAAAATTTGTCCATAGAACCCGTATTCAGCATAAATGAAATTTTTCTGTTCATCATCTTTAACCTTCAGTCAGGTCCAAACAACCCAGATCCAACCAATTTTATAAATTCGACTATATCTTGACTTTTAAAACTCCGTTTTTGATTATTCAAAAGCCATTTTAATCAGAATTGAATTTCCTTCCTATATGCAAGATCAATTTCACAATACAGTGACTCTAACAACATCAACATTTGCAATAGAAAAATCACAAATTCATCATATAATCACATAAATTCAATTACATCAAGGTATTGGTAAATCTTGCTCTAATGCAAACTGTTATACATGAAAAGAAACGATATACATGTTTATTGTAATAAAAAATAGAAATGCAGAATTTGGATATCGTACCTCCTGTCGTTGATGTTGAGAGATTCAAATGGGTATGAGGACTCTTATAAGCTTTTAACATATGCAATTAGATGGTGTGTGCAGAATAATTATAAGCTTATGGACCCAATATCATTTCACAGTTTTTATTCTCCGTGTTGTCTTCTATCAAAACAATAGAAGGAGACAACGGTAGTAGATAGACGTAAGGTTTCAAAAAGAAAAGCAACAGACATGACCCATCATAAATGGTGAAACTGTTGGGTAACCAATGGACAATAGATCAACCTCCTGACTATGTTAAAGTAGGAGATGAGAATAAAATGTATAATTTAAAGAAAGCTCTTTGTAGACTAATACAAGCCCCACGGGCTTGGTATAGTCGTATTGAGACTTATTTCTTAAAAGAAAGCTTTCTTAAATGTCCATATGGGGGGGAGGGGAGGACTATGCTTATATGTGGATGATCTTATTTTTACTGGAATAGTGTCATGTTTGAAGAATTTAAGAAGTCTATGATGATGGAATTTGAAATGTCTAATCTTGGTATGATGCATTACTTTCTTGACATAGAAGTAGTGCAATACATTAATGGAATTTTTATTTTTCAAAAGAAATATGTGAGACAAATTCTTGACATATTTCATATAAAGGATTGCAATTCTATGAGCACTCCAACTAAGTTTGGATTAAAGCTAAACAAAGATCATGAAGGAAAGAAGGTGGACAACACACTTTACAAACAAATTGTGGGCAGCTTAATGTATTTAACAGCAACAA
The DNA here is from genome assembly GCA_025531955.1 of Erythroxylum orinocense. NCBI lineage: Eukaryota > Viridiplantae > Streptophyta > Magnoliopsida > Malpighiales > Erythroxylaceae > Erythroxylum > Erythroxylum orinocense. The sequence continues at coordinate 3,665,059 of JANZLX010000005.1, forward strand.
GACTGGACATAATGTAAGATGTCAGCTTAATAAGCAAATACGTGGAGAATCCAACTAAGATACACTTATTAGCAGCCGAGAGCATCCTTCGTTACTTACAAGGAACTAAAGATTTTGGGTTGTTCTACAAGAAGGGCAGAATCTCAAATTTAGTTGGATTTACTGACAATGATTATGCAGGAGATCAAGATGATAAAAAGAACACTTCAGGCTATGTTTTTATGCTATGCACAACGGTTGTTTCATGATTTTCCAAAAAATAACCTATTTTTACATTGTCAACTACTAAAGATGAATTTTTTGTTGTTGCAGCTTGTGCCTGTCAAGCCATTTGGCTAAGAAGAATTCTTAAGGAACTGCAATTCCAGCAACCAGGACCTACTACAATTTTTTGTGAAAACAACTCAACAATTAAACTCTCCATAAATCCTATTCTACATGGCAGAAGCAAGCATATAGATGTGAAGTATCACTTCTTGAGGGAGCTTACGCAAGGTGAAGTAATTGATCTTATCTTCTACAGAAGTGAAGACCAAGTCCCTCAAATTACCATCTTTTATGAAGATTAGAAGATTGCTTGGTGTTTGTTCGAAGGGGGATCCAATTTGAGGGAGGATATTTATTGTTCTGTTAAACTAAGTGTCTATAACATCACTTTAAGGGAGGGTATGATGGACCCATGGGAGTGTTGTGTTGTCCTAGTTTATAGGGATTTATTTTATTGTTCCAGCAAATGGACTTGAGATGTCCTAGTTTATAGGGATTTGTTTTTATTGTTCTATAACATGGTTGAGTTAGTTCTTTCACTTGACAAATTAGTGGGTTAGTCCATTGGGTTAGGTGGTTTAGTTTGTTGCTATTTTGTTGGTCTTTCTGTTGATGTCTTATGCCTATTTAAAGGCTTGTTGATTGCTGAATAAACAGTAAATATGTAGACAAAATATTATTTCTTCTTTGAGCCTATTTTTGAACAGTGGTTCTTTATTTTTAACACTTCTAAGATATTCTTTCTCTTCTATACTTCTCTCTCCTTTTATGCTTTCACTTTCTCTTGATTTAAATACTCTCTTCATCATTTGTACCTCAACCTCAATCATAATAGAGGCTTCTCACTCCACATTCTGACTGGGATTTTTCATCCTTTCTTTTCTCCAACTTTCAAAATGTGATGTAATACATGACAGTCAAAATCTTCATACACAAAATTTGTCCTTTTTGTTTCTAAATAATGTTTAGTTAATGAAATGTACCAAGCTTTGGCAACTACTCTACCTCATGTTAGACAAGTTCATAGGAAGGAAGCGAAGAATCGATGGGATTAATGCGAGTAAAACGGGTCAGGCAAAAAGACTAGAGGAAGGATACACTACATCAGAACTTTAGAGCTACCCAGATCTCGATCCTCGAATATCCAGGGTGTTTCCGAGATCTCATGTCACTTCCTTCCTCTTCAGATCTTTAACAACCAAAGCTACCCATATCTCGCGCCGGTGGGTCACCTAAATCTCGCTCACGCTAGCCAGATCTTGACTCTTCAAATATGGGTCGTGTTGCCCCCGATTTCGCTTACTCAATGGGTCACTTGCTTTATAGGATAAATAGATATGGGTCGCGTTTGGGATATTATAGGAAAGGTGTGAGATCGAAGAGCTGCAATGTGAGGATAACGGTGTTAGATGGCTCAGGGAAAGGCTGGAGGAAAATGACGTGAATTTCATAAAAGGGGATGGGGCACCTTAACCCCCGTTCATAAAAGATTTCCCTGTGCTCACTCAAGAGGTTTGTCAAAAGTATGTATCTAGAAAGGGGGTAAGCTCACTAACTTCAAATTCCCATAACCCCTCCCCCAATACTAGTGCTTGGATAACAAAAATTCACGTGCAGCAGCCTAATATACATCTAAAACACTACCCCAACGCTATGAAGGATGGTGCTGTCAGTCCACCGATTGAATTGCTGCAAGCCAGAGTGAAAGCTTAGTCTACTGCCATGGTTGGATCTTTCTAAAGTAAGAGGCCCACATTTCCTATCATCAATGCCTGGACCACTACAAGATGGGGTAAGAAAAATTTGAAAAAAATTTACTCATGGATGATGGCATTATTTTGTTTAAATTTGTTGTTGATAGTAATTTGAATGAAATACTAGAAATGGGACATAGGTATATAAGAGGCCAACTCATGTTTATTTATAAGTAAAAACCTGGTATAACTTTTGATAGGGAGTGTGTGGAATTTTTTTCCTATCTGGGTGCAATTTCATAATTTGCCACTAAAGTTTTGGGCAATTAAAGAATTGAGTTTTTTAGCAAGCACTTTAGGAAAGCCTCTTTGTGTGGATGCTCAAACATCTAGAATACAGCGAATTGGGTATGCAAAAATCTGTGTGGAGGTAAAAAGAAATGCTATATTACGTGATCATTTACCAATTCTCAAATTGGGTAAAACAGGGGAGATTGAAAATTCTGAAATTAAGGTGACATATCCCTAGAAGCCTCATAATTCAACCAAGAAATGGATTCCTACAGGAAACCTTTTTCATACTGGATGGCGGGATGAATTATTACGGGTTGATTCTTCTCCAGTGGATAATGATGAGGTTGTGGGTATATAAATTGTTGTTAATGGGAATCTGGATAACTTAACAAATTGATAACCCAGATATATTAAAGGTGGGAAGCCCAATATAGCATCTAGATACACCTCCCCCAATGGTCTGAAAAATGAAGTGCATCACTTCACCTCACAATATTTGAAGCATTGTCTTATGGATTAGGCCAACATGTTGATTCCATTAGCAATTGTTAGGCAAAATGAGAATTCTAAAGTTAGGCTAAATTATGAAGAACAAACAACAATGGTAAACTCTAGTGATTAATGTGTGGCAAGTCGGGGGACTAGGAGTATCATCTCTTAAAATGCAGAACAAAAAATAGTTTCCCTTTAGGAAAGCTGTCTAGATTTGACAGTAGAGGATTATAATTCTCTATCAGTTGCAGACCAAATCCCTGACATTCCAGGAGATTTTTGTGTGCAGTTAAAATTTGCAAAAAGGAAATCAGCCAAGAAGAGAAAGAAAAATTTCAAATACTAACAACAGGGGATTAAACGACCAGAAAAATCTCAAATACTAACAATAGGGGATTAAACAACCCTTATAAACAAGAAAATGTATGTTGTCACGCAACGTCCAACCCAATCTTTCTATGGAGATGAAGTATAAATGGTGTCTTTAGTTGATTATTTTTATGGACTAATATTGCCTTACTTAAGGAGTTGGTTTGTCATATTGTCAATATGATGATGGAAAGGCCTCTAGATTATCTATGTTCTCATAGCCCTAATTTGGAAACACTAGCATCTTTGATGTGCAGATGGGAGGAGTCTTTTACCTCTTTTACAACTGACTTGTCTTGGATAAGCAACGGTGTCATCTCTTATTTCGCCGTTGTTCCAATGGGTTTTGTTTGTATTGTGTAGTGTGTTGTTGCTTTTGTTGTAGAAGACTAAGAGAGTACTACTATTCTCCTATCGTTGCTCTTCATCTTTAATCTATCAATCCATTTTTTTAATTTTTCAAAAAAAAAGAATACAGAAGTAAAGGTAAAGCTCACAATTCGAGCTGCAAAGACGTTGGAAAGTTATGGAGCTTGATATATGGAACCATCCAAGATATAAGAAGTAAGCTTTGGTGTCTCAGGACCATCCCTCTTTTGCTTACAAGTAACAAACAAATGAGGCTCCATCACTTCACTCAGCACATATTCTGCGCTTGTCATTTTTCTTAAAAAGAAGCAACACATAAGCCTTTCCTTCCAAATTCTACAATCCAACTAAAAGAACTCTAGAATGCAAAAATGACACCTAAATATTGACAATAAAGCTAAAACCATGACACTATAATAACGAATACTGTACAACATATGACAAAAACCCACATCACTAAACATCAACCCAAAGACAAAAACTTTCTCAAAAACCCAAAAAGTTTCAATCTTGAAAATGCATACATATACAGAACAATAACAATTTGCGTGATTTACTTACACGAGGTGTCAGGGGTTAAGCGGGTGTATAGGTCGCAAACGAAGTTGTTCGTTGTTGTAAGTGAAGTCATAGAAAGGTGACAGCGCAAAGTAATCGAACACAAAATTTCGATCGAGAGGGTACGAGTTGAGCCTAAGTTGGCCTCTAAACTAGGCCTAAAGGAATTAGGACCAGTAGCGCCTGATTTCGCTTTTCTTAAAGAGAAGAAATCGTGATGTTATATTTAAAATTAATCGAATTTATTATTAAATTTAAGAAAAATTTGACTCACACTTAGATTTAGTCTCCTATTAATCATGTTATTATATTTATCATTACATAATACATTTAAAGAAAAAGCTCTTTAAATTCTTTAATTTAATTATAATTTTTATAAAAAAGATATTAGAAGACCTTATTTTAAAATACACTTTGTAAGTATTATATTATTAATGATAAAAATTATAAGATCACCAATAATACAATGTTTAACTCAATCATATAACTTTGTTTTATAGATTTACATTTTCTGTGAAATTTTTTGATGAAATTGACATATAATATATTTTAAATTATGATATATGTTAATTTCATCAAAATTTTACTAAAATTTGAAAAAGATATATACATATTACATATATATCCAATTAATAAAATATGATTTTCTTTTGGAAATAATAATTTATTATGAACTTAAATTGTAAGAATTGTGTATTATATAAGTTTATATGAGAAAAGATATACAAATTTATGATTAAATAATTACTTAAAAGATTGAGATTAACTAAAATAATTCTCATTATTTAATTTGATAATGGTAGTATGAATGGAATATACATTTGAAATAGGTGATTGAATAAAAAGGACAAAATAAAATAGAATAGTTCAAAGGTTGATGTTTAGGTTTTTATACCGATTTATTGGCAACTAGGGTTAACAAGAACGAATTCTTACTTTGATACTATATGAACTTAAATTTTATGACAAAAGATATGGACTTTTACGTAGTTTAAGAAATCTCAGAAAAATACCTTCATTTTTTTTAGAAAAATCGTTTCTTTTAAACTCCGATTAAAAAACAACAATAATACATAGTATAAATATCAAACATGAACTAATCAAATATTTCAGCTCTTAAACTTGATTAAAATTAATTAAATTTTATTTAAATTAATAATTTAAAACAGTCATAATAATTTATTAATTTGAGTCAGATTTAGTTAATTAGTTTAAGTTTAAAAGTTGAGTTGAATCGTTATGTAAATAACATTTGATTAGTCTAAGTTGGATGTTAATATTATGTGTATTTTATCATTATTTTTAAACAGAAGTTTAAAAGAAGGGTTTTTATGAAAAAAGTTAAAACTAGAACAATTATTTTGAGAATTTTAATATAATATTTCTTAAACTATATGAGAAGTTTATGTATTTTACTCTAAATTTTAAAAAAATTTGTACTGTATATATATTTATAAGAGTACAAGATGTATGGATTTGTAACTAATTGGGTATATAGTCATCTAAATAAAGGAATAATTATAAAAAATAAAAAATAATTAACAAATATATTGAAGTTATTCTAAGAAAATAAATTATAATCGAATCACTTAATTATGAAAGAGCTATATATGAGAGAATAAAAAAAATTAGAATACTTCAACATGTATTTCATTGATAAACATGTACATTTATACACAATTCAAGTATTGATTTTGACCATTGACCTTTTATTGTTTTGATCTAATGGCTATTATTTATGACAGCTATCTGTACAGTTGGGAAAGTTGTTACTAATGAGCTAATCTGATGTAGTGTAGGTGCAATAGAACTCTGCTGAGGAAGAATGAAAGTTGGATTCGGGCCAGGCCTGCAGAAATGCATCTTGGGCTTTATGAGCTGAAGAGGATCCAGCCCACTTGAAGATTAAGTTGGCCCAACCTTTGGTTTGACCTATCTTCAGCATCGACGTCGTCTTCTCCAACATTCCCTGTCAAGCGAGAGTGAGGAGGAACCGAGACATGAAGCTTGGAGGTCAACAACCTTTAGTGACCTATCTTCAGAATCTTCAGCATCGACGTCATCTTCTCCAACATTCCCTATCAAGCGAGAGTGAGGAGGAACCGAGACATGAAGCTTGGAGATCAACAACGATGTTCTGGCTGCTGTGAGCAATTTTGTGAGTAAGTCTGCTAATTGATCCTCAGTATTTACATATCTTACATCTAATTGTCCACTGGTTATTTTATCTCGTATGAAATGTACATCAACTTCGATGTGTTTCATACGAGCATGAAAGACTAGATTTTAGGTAAGTAATCGGGCTCCATTTGTAACATCCCATTACTAGTGGGAATGTTAGATTGGTAAATGTGAGTAACTAATGAGAGTTAGAGATGCATTTCCATGTTCATGCATGATATGCCATACACTTATACATGAATAGTGAATTTATTTGCACATGAAAATAATTGTACATGCATTCATGAACA
>JANZLX010000005.1:3671672-3701768 GCA_025531955.1 Erythroxylum orinocense
AATGGAGAGGTATCGGATCATGGAGGGTCAAAGCTTTCAGACAGAAAATCCGAGTGAAGTTTTCAGCATGAATCTGCCGCATACAGGAGAATCTCCCCTGGCAAGGTAGTTCTTTTGTTCTTCATAAACTAATTAGAGTATAAGAAAATAAATATGCCTTAAAATGTTTTTGACATTTTTGCACTGAACCTGTGTTGTATACTATGAACCAATCCCTGTTCCTAGAAAAACAGAAATGGAAAGCTGTGTTCTTTTTTCCTGAAGAAGATTTCTATCCAGAGTCGAACAATATCAGCGTTATAAACCCTTAAAAAATCACATATTTTTCTTAGTATTATAAGTATTACAAAAAAGGAACATAATTTTAGTTTGATTCTGTTCAAATTCAATAAATCAAGTGTAGGTTGATTACATTTGAGTTGGACTCAAGTCAAATTGATCAATTATATTAAATTAATGTCGTTTTGAGATGATCTAACAAATTTGGGCTATACAACTCGAAGTTGTTGGCTCCTAAGGTGTAGTCGAATTGATTGAGTAGGAGAAATAGGGCCAAAAGATGCTTTGTTTAAATTTTCCTATTTACACTCTTTTGATCGAGCCTGTCATACAAGGCTTGATTAGTACGGAGTACTTGATTGGCATAGTTTGCAGGTTATTACATCAATCCAAAGATTTGCCTAGTGCGCATAAAGATAATAACTACGAATTTTTCTGTTAAAAAAACACACAAAATTATTAAATTTACTCAAACTATTGTAGAAATTATCAATTTGATCGCTTCAATTCCTAATTACATAATTCCTAATTACATAATATAACTTTGACTTGGCTAACTTCATTGTTTCCTTTAACAAAGACTTAAAGTTGCAAAATTTTAAAAATTTTGTTATAAATTAATCAAGATGAAAGGTATTTTTTTTCAAAACGATTAGGTCATTTTTTTTCTTTTTATGATGAAATAAATCAGTAGCAAAAAAAGGGTATATATGTCAAAAACAATGGAGATATGGCTTCATCATCTTTGACTCTCTAACCAAAAAAGGGGAAAAGGAAAAAGAACAAGTCAACATTACGCGCCGGTCATCATTTGGATTGTAGGCCAATAATATAAGGACCTATTCCGTTTTGCAAGTTGTAACTATATAATAATAATAATAAGGAAAGTAAGACATCCCCGTATGAAAATATAATTCATTTGAAAATTTTAAAAATAATTAATAAAATATATTAAAATTTGTAAATATCAATTCATTACTTAAATTTAAATTAATGATTTGTTAGATAATTTGTTTAAAATATATAATAATTTAATACACATGCAAAAATAACATTTATAGGTTTTAATAATAATAATAATAATAAACAATTCATTAAAATTGGTCACTTAATAAAAGAGATTAAATCTTTTGTTCTGATTATGATATTTTTATCACTTTTTATTAAATTTTATTTATATATTTACGTAGACCTTAAGTAAATGTATTAGTAAAATTTAATGAAAAATAAAGCAACTAAATAGAGAATTTGATTTGGTTCATAATGGATAGCTTTATTGATGGCTTGGCCAATTGATTGAGCTAGCCACTAGTCTAGTTTCCTACTTGAAACCCTAGTTGTCCATTTTCAATTCTTTATGTACACTCATCAATCATATCACAATTGTTTATAACGAAGTCAAAAGTTTCCCACTTGGGTGAGGAGAGTACTACATGACAAGAGTTTCCTTAGAGATTTCAATACACGCAAACGCAAATTGGTTATCTTGGGACGTTCCCCAATTGGCATTGCTTCAAACTTGAACAAGGAACATAAAAACAAAAGCCATATAAGGAGAGATCTAGGTTCTTTTCACAACAGAACTTGTCTAAATTTAGCATATTCCATACATCCCCAGCCACAAAGAAAAGAAAGCTTACTTTGAAGTTTGAACCAATCAAAGTCCTACTCTTATAGGACAAAATTAGAACTACCAAGCAAAAGTCTTGTGACACCATCCAAGCATCATCTCCTCCATCATCATCATGACTGTTAATAGCTGGATGTGTTAGGGATTATTAGAAGAGTTCTTAAAAAAAAGAGAGGAGGGTTATTATGAACATAGCAAATTAACTTAAGAACCCTGCCAAGAAAGAAGCATAAACATGTGCTATGCAATGAGATTGGGAGTGATTTTCAAGGGCACGCTTTGGATTGAATCAAGGAGACAGGACCACTGACTGGGGCTCACTAATCGTAAGAGAATGTCTTTTGCATTGGTTAGCTAAACAAAATTATATATTAAAGATACTTGATAAAGATCTCATCTCCAAGAAAAGTGAGCTTTGAGTACATTGGACAGATTAAACAAAACCATGTAAACATGCTAAAATGATCATCACTTTCTAGCCCTTGATCTTAATCATAAGAGCTATAATTGTTATGCCTTTTTGCATGCAAAAGGCTGTAGTAAAACTTAACTATTTCCAACCCTAGTGTTCACTGCTTTCACCATACTTTCTCTTCCAGTATTCCATTAATTACAATCCTTATAGAACTGGAAGCAGAAAAGATTAAAAAGAAACTAAAATAGAAGTGCTCGGCACTGAACTCTCACTTTGATCTGGGATGGTGGATGTCATGATGATGATGATCATAAGGAAAAGTATAATTAGTCAATGCTTTTAAACCAGGAATCATAGAAAAGCAATCATGAAGGTTATGGTAAAACATCTTTGGATTAGCTTCTGTACTTAGCTTTAAAGCTAGAATATTGGCTTTTTGGACTCTTAATCATTGGTGTACAAATGATGATAAGTACCATGATTAAGGATCTAATTATTACGGATATGTTGTGTTGGTTTTTTTTTTTTTCAACTCTAAGAGTGGTGAGGATGATTAGGGTTCTGAAGTGGAAATTGAGTCTGCATGGGAAAAGAGTGGTTGAATGGTAAAGAAGAGAAAGCAATGTTTGTTGGTTGTAGACCACTAACTGATGATGAGCCAAGCTTGTGGCCTAGGTTTTCTAGTGCCTTAATTTGTGACCTCAGGAACTTGAGGTAGTTTGCAGCCTCATCAAGCATTGATGCTGTGTCCATCTTGCAACCACCTGGGACCAGCCTCTGTAAAACTCTTATTCTGTCACTTATCCTCTCTCTTCTTTGCCTTGCAGCCACAGTTTGTGGATCAGTTGATATTCTCACATTCTTTCTCTTAGGCTTCTCCATCACTTCCAAGCCTAAGTTCACAGGCCTAAAAGCTGCCGCTCTATATATCATTTCTTTCATCTGAGCAATAGCTTCTGGATCAGGCTCCTGATCAATTATAGACGATGACATAGATGAACTTGGCTGCTGAAAGTTGATGTTTGAAGAGCTTGGACGCTTATCTAATCTGGTTTTCTTTGCTCTCGGAGGATTATTCTCAGAAATGAACCTGAAACCACCTTCCTTTGTAGAAATATCAGCTGGGAGAAGATTGAAATAAGGATTGTTTGTAGCCTCAGTTTTATCATGACTTCTCTTTGTTGAAACAGGTTTTGTTTGTGAACGCCTTCCCTGGTTACCAATCTGATCTGAAGAACTTTGAGAGACAGTTTCATCGAGCTCGCTGACTGGACAACGCATTTCGTTGTTTCTCGCCTTGCAAACTGTAGTGTTACCAGATTCTCCTGATGAAACAACACTATTGGAACCGAAATTCCACAAGTTCGTGCAACCTGGGATGATCATTGAAACTCCATCGTCCTCCACCGATGTCTCAGTGTTGCTGTTAGTTGCTGATAGCAAGCAATCTAGAGACTCTAGTGAGCCTGTTGAAACACCAGTCTTTGCCTCTGGTAAGCCATTGATAACTTGAAATGGATCGCCTATGTCCAAAACAGCTGCCGAATAATGTTTATTAATTAAAGGAGATGGGTACATTTTTATAGTTGAAGTAACATCTCGCCAACTTGGTCCAACTCCTGATTTTGCAGCCACTACTGTGTTAATCATTGATCTTTGTCCCTCTTGGTACTGCTGCTGCAAAAAAGATCCAATTTTCATCAGTGAACATTCAACTTAAGATCAAACTAGTCACTGAATAGCTTCTCACTTACTGTTTCAGAATCTGGATTAAGTTGTGATGTTTGAGTCTTTTGAAATGCTTGAAACTCATTGAAGAAATCTTCTGTTATAAGATCCATCTTGCCACCAAACACACAAGAATTTGAGTTGGGCATGATCAAGGTCCCTTCAGTGTTTCCATGCTCATGATTGCTCCACAAGGATGATGTGTCTGTGAGAACTTGTGATTCTCCCCATCCCAAACTCTCCATTGATCGAAGAACAGATTTTTCTTATTCCTATATCCAGAAACAGGAGAGGATTGATACCAGAGATACAGTAAAAAGAGAGGAGGAAGAAATATTGATAGAAAGAACTTCTGAGTAACATATAGACATACCAATTACAGATCAGCTGCAACCAGAATATAAGCTTGAACAGACTTCTTGTTGCGTACAACAGAACTAAAACTCAACTTTTGTGCTCTACTTTCTGTACAATCTGCTGGTACTGGCAATAACGGCCCTCTTTAATTCTATATCACGGAAACTGTGATCATGAACAAAACAAAATCAATTGCTAACGTCAGTTCTGGCAATTGACGTTTGTCCTCCAGTACACAGTAATAAAGACAAAAGATGAAATAAATCAAGGAACTTGTTGTAAGAATTCATGCATTCAGTACATCAGACATAAAGGCAGTCTCAGGAAAAAATTAAGTGAAGCAAGAGAAAAACAAGGTCAATTCACAAACGAAGTAAATTAACAGAAAGTTTCCTTTCTACGTTGAGCTACTCTACTCTACCTTGGATGAACAAGTGCACTGTTTTGTTAAAAGGGCCATGCTTAAATAGATACAAAGAACATATGTCTAAATATAATAATAATAATCCCTAATTGTACTTGAAAACATGCAAAACATTGGAAGTAGGATTGCTGAATAAAATATAGTTTCAAAGAGGAATAATGGGTTTGAAAAAGATAAGGCTTTTTGGTCAGTTTGGTGGGGTTGTAAGAGTTTTTTTTTTTTTGCAGATGGGAAGCATGAGATTTTCAGGCAAAGCATATTGAATCTGTTAACTACTAAATTATTATTTTATTGTTCTCATCACTTCATTATGTGTATGTACTACTTTCTTTAATGTTTTTAGGGGGGAAAGCTAAGCTACCTGACCTTCTTTTGATTACTCATTGCCATTCCATGCGCACTGTAAAGGTACAGTAAAAACTGCAGCATTGTTCAGAGAATAAATCAGCATCTCTTTTCACAGAGAATCACTTTCTCCATAAAGTTTTCCATTAATCATAGTTTTAATCATGACTCAATTTTACCAATTCTCACTTTTTTTTCACTACACTAGTTTCAGTTATTACTTTTCGTGAACATTCTGATGCATACCCTTTAACGATGGTCCTACCACTCCTATGTTCTTTACCACACTCCTGCTCAGTCAAATGGGTTCAGATCAGATGAAAAACCAGAATACCCTTTTAAGTAAATAATGGATTCTACAGTTCAGAAACAGTAAATATGAAGATGGTCATTTCAATATACAACTGTAAGATGTGGGGTGTTATGTATACTCAAGATGACATATACAGTAGGACATAAGTTTTAAAGGAAAAACCATGGGACCTGAAAAGAATCTACAGGTGCATTTTCTCTTAGGATTTGCCAACTTGAAGATAGTTACAGAGGAGAGGAGAGGATAGAGCACAAAGAAGCAAGTTGGTCATGAGAATTTTCTCTCTTTCCTTCCTTTTTGTTTGAGTGCAGGATTAAAATATAGTCACAGTTATGAAAGAGAGAGACCACATGCACCCCATCATTACAACTCAGTGAATGGGTTCCCATGGCTTCTGCTTCTTTTTTTCTTCTACTCAACTAAAAACTCTCTCTTATTGTCAACTCTCAATTTCAGATTTGATGATCAGAGTATAACTAGAGAAGATCAAGTAGGTAACACCAAGATATCCTTTTGAATAACAAAAGACTTTTGTAAATAAAGATTCTTTCTTGAGTTTTCATAAATAATTTAAAATTGTTGCATTTTCGAACATTTCGGAAATAACTTATCTACTATTAAATTTCTTCAAATTCTATGTTTCAACGAAATTTTTACATAATTATTATTATTGCACTATCAAATATGACTTAATATAATAATTTTCACTTCCCAAATTTTACGTTTTAGCAAGATTTTTACTACTCTTTTTATTTTAGAGACTTGGCATTATCTTTTATAATTGACATGTAACACATGCTTTATCTTATCATGATAAGTACATGTAACACATGTTAGATTTAACAAACATCATAACATTTGTAATTGTCTTTGAATTCTGTTTCTTGGACTTAGTTCAGCTGTTGATACATTAACATCTTTGTTTGTTTTTTTTAAAAGTGTAAACTGTGAACCGTTTACCTCAATCTTGACCGTTCATCACAGTCCAAATCAAAAGAAACCCCTTTGATCTGACGGCCGAGAATCCACTGGTCCCCACTCCACAAGTCAAAATCAATCTCCATTAATGCCCCTGCTGGTGTCTTCTTCCCTCCCGCGTTATTTCTGCGGATGATCGGCTCTAACCGTTTGAGCCGTGTATCGAGTAATATTCGTGCAAGGTGGTCCCCACGACAAGCAATGTAGGGCCCCCCACACAGTGCGCTCTCTTCTATTATTGTTACTTGCTCACACGTGAACTCGGCGCTCATATTCACGCGTGGCGGTGCGTTATTGGACGGTCACCTGGTGAGATAGCCGTCCCCCACATGGCAGGAAATATCAAATCAAAGCGGAGTCCCAAGAGCTGTAGAATGGGACCATCTCAATATTGAAAACCCTCCTTATTAATTTTCAACATTATCTTGTTTTCTTTTGATGTTGATGCCTTCACCTAAATTTGTTCTCTTTCTTTTCCAACAAATCCAAGATTGGCCTAAAATTTCATATTTTCTATAAAATAATTAATTTTTTCTACATTATAAATATATATTTTAATTTTGCAATAGTTTTAATTTTTATCAATGTAAAATTACAAGAAATGTCTTACACAATGGTTAGAGTATCTTAATTCACTTGTTACATTTGATGACTAAATATATGTAATTATTTTTAAAAATTAAAGAAGTAAAATAACTAATTAAGTAGAAGGAAAGTTAAAAATTAAAGATTATGAGAATTTCTTTTCATAATAATAAAATTTCTTGTTGATTAATTATATCGATTAATTAATTAATAATTAAAGCACTAAACCCAATAACTAAATAAAATATAATTTAAAATTTCTTCTTTAAAAACATTTTATTGATTTAATATAAATAAATAAAATGGAGATTAAAAAAGCACAAGGTTGGGGCCCTCCAAGAGAAATGGTCCATAAAATCATGAACAGGCATGGCCCAAAAATAAAAACAAGTACAGAGACAGAAGTCTCACAGTCACAGACAGCTCCAAATGGGAAACGGGTCTCAGCCCAGCCCCACCACATCTGGTTCATGGTATGTATGACGCATCGGAAAACCGCATGTCGGCACAGCGTCTGAGATGGGAAAAGAATTGCGGCGCACGGACCTCCGCGCTGTAAGAATCGCCCGATGCACGAGGGAGGAATTTCAAATCGCCGCCTTGAATATTACTTGGCCTTAATTTCAAAGCGCCGCCTTGAATATTATATTTGGTCTTTGAGTAGGGTATTTATGGACGGATCTAATTCTCTCGTTAATGGGAACACAACTTATAGGGTGGGACAGCTGGCTCAAGGATTTAAAGTTATTTTATACTTAAAACCAATAATCGAACCCTTGACCTTTAATTAAGGGTGAATAAATCCCTTACCACTCAACCACACCCTTAAGTTCACTACCTTAAATATTAGTTGGCTTTATTTATCTTCTTTTCTGGTATTATTCCTATTCTTTAAAAAAAAAAAGTCTCATAAAGTCACCCTTTTTTTCATCATCTTTCTCAGTCCAAAGTTTCACAATAAATTAAGATTTAAAAAAGTTTGATAGTATGTAACCTGTAGACCTACAGATAGATGTGACATTACAAAAGTGATGCAGGCTAGAAAGTAAAACTCGTTAAATAATTATATAAATAAAATTGCAATAAATAAATAAATAATAAAAATATAATATAACTCAACTTTTTTTAAAAAATAAAATATATTTTAAAACTAAAATATAATAAAATATATAATCTCTTTTTTTGAAGAAAAAAAAGCACCAATATCTAAATAATACAAGAACAATAGCATAAAAAAACTCTGACTTTGACTCTTACAAAGCACGAAAGAAAAAGAAAAAAAATATAAAAACACAAAATGTTTGAAATCATAGGATCACTAAGTATAAATCCACGGACTTTTATTTCCACTAATAATTTGTAAATTAATATATACAGCATAACAATTTAATATACTTCTATTTTTATTATTTATCTTATCCCTATAAAAAAGTTTGGAATGATAATATTAGAAATTCAAATTTTGTAATTTATAATAAAAATAAAGTAATAGAGGTGAATATAATTAATTGATTAAAAACAATATTAATGAAATCTGTCTCCAAAATAATAGTAAAAATGATTTACTAAATTATAAATTATTTTTACATCCCTTAAAAAAAGAATAGGATAAGGAATGTGATAAGTATTAGCATATTAGTAGAGATGACAATATCAACTTGACACAGACTAAAATGTCAAAGTAAGTCATTACCTATTTGCCCTCGGGTGGGCTAAGCTTGGATAAATCAAACCTGGGGTTAACAATTTTTTTTTAGTTTTAATTACGAGAAAATACTTTTAAACTATTCATATTTAAATTAATTCACTCTTAAATTGGGTAGGTCTCTTGTGAAAAATAAATTTTTAACTCTAAATTTTAAATAGTTATATACATAAAAATAATTTGGATGTGCAATCTTACTTAAATCAATAAATTTCCTTACCAATTTATCTGCTGAAATTTGACACCAACATTTTTTAAAATATTGAGCCGCAAACTCTGTCAACTCCATCTTACATGTTGATTTTAAGAAGAGTTAGGTGAGCTCAGATGCTATTTTACTTCCCTACCAGATGCGTTTGCATTTACACAAAGTGATAGATAGAGAGGTAAGAGGGTTTCGTCGCATTGAATGGCCTTTACTTTGAACAACTCAAGTAGGGACAAGAACTAGAAGCCATAACCATGGAGGTCTCGTTAGATCAATGGACCCTTTTTGTCTCCTTACAAAGCAAAGACCTTGCCATCCTAGAATTCTCCAAGCTGCCTTGTCCCCGTCGTCTTTGACATTGACCCTCACGTGAATTGGGAACTAGATTAACTTAATATTCATGTATCATCTCCTAACCTTAAGCTCTTTCGCCATTAATACAGGCTAAGCTTAGCTTCATACACCTGGCTTATCAACGTCAACTAGAGCTTGTTCCATAAATAAATCTCAAGTCGGTATCATACAAATCTAGCTTCATAAAATACATCCAAGATCAAGTTTGACTCTCTTTCGTTTGGTGATAAGGTTTGGGCCCCTTAGTAAGAAAGGGAAAATATATAACTTTGATTCTACTTATTATTAATTACTATTATCTATCACTTGATTTTGTATTTATAAGGTAATTATTAAAGATATTATTCTTATGTATATTTATTTAATTAACTAATTCGTAAATTATGAAATTTATATTATATTTATATGTGCTCTTCACATTGCTCTTATTCTTTGCTTTATTAAAATTATTAATTGTTGAAACAGATTAGTATACTTTATGTTTTTTTTATAAAAGAAGTAATACATATTATAAGGTACAAATATAAAAATTATTAAACAAAATGTATAAATGTTTGTTAGAGAATAGTTTACTAAATTCATTTTATATAGAAATTTCACATGGTACATTAATTATGTGTTTATATAAATACTCATGGTGATAATTATGCTGAGTGATTACTTGACTTAAAATTTATAAAGTGTATCATATAATAACAGGTTAATTAAAAAAACTCAAAATTTGCTCAATCATGTAATTATAGTTGGAGTTTTAAAAAGTAATAATTAAATAATCAAACTTTTTATTTTTTAATTTTAGCCTGATGTTATTGTTTTTATTAAGTTTGTAGACGTGACTTGTTACATGTTCCAGCACTTATATACGTCAGACCCAAGGACGGATTTAAAAAAAAAATTATGTGGGGACAAAATATTTAAAGTATTCTTATATTATTAATTTTTTTTGAGTGAGATTGAGTGAGGTAAAATATTAAAATAATCTTATATTACTGAATTAAATTAATGAAGGCAAGATTTTATTTTATATTATAGAATCAAAACTTAAAATAATAATATTTTTATATAAATTTTTTTTGAAGACAGCGCCCTCACTTGCTCTCAATGCGAATTTGCCCTTGGTCAAACCAAATTAACATAACTAGTGAAGACTAATTAAACTATATCGTTTAATAACGTAATTAAAACTACGTCATTTTTAGGAATGAAATCCCTAAATCAAAGGTAGCCCTTCATTCTTGCATAGATGTCTACTGCGCTTCACTTCATCCTCATATTACACTAAGTTCTTCAGTTTGTTCTTGCATCACAATGCATGAAGTTCAGTTTGTTCTCCTTAAATAATTAAGAAGAATGTAAATTGTTATATATTAATATTAATTTGAAGAATTCTTGAATTGACAGAATGACACTTACAATTATTTTAAATACCATGAAGGTAATAAAATGCTAATATTAGATAACTAATATAAATGAATTAAAATAGGGTGGATATTAATTTTATATTATATATAATCAAATAATATATGATAAAAAATTAAATTATACAAAAAATTATTAATTTATAAAAATGATCGATTACTTAATAAATTAAATATTATTTTAATAATAAGAGTTATTAAAATAAATTAAAATAAAAATTAAAAATTAAATAAACACCAAACTTTTAGGGAACCTACATTGGGTCTAACATCTATATACCCTGAGCCTAGTACTCTCTCCAAGGCTTCAGGACCAGGTTGAAGTAGTGAGTTTCACAGAACACCAGGCCTGGTTTGTGGTCCAAGATCAACTTTACAGGCCCTGTTGAAACATCTTATATCAATGTGGAATTGATCCAATTCCTGAAATAACAAACAGTTCCAAAGCCTTACCTCCTAAATGAAGTTTCTTCCAGATTGGATTAGATAATTAGACATTTATCACTGGATTTATTCCTTTATAATTTAAAAAATTTTAAAAATTTGAAACAAAATTTTATTTTTAATTTAGAAAATATTTTATTCTATATTTTAGTTAAAAATTAACTATATAATATAAATATAATGTTTATATAATAATTTAATTCAATTTTTAAGCTCGACATAATAATTTAATTCAATTTTTAAGCTCGAACGTAATTAATTAAATTATTATTTAAGTATAATTTAATTAATTTAAATACTGACCTGATTATTATATTAATGATATTTGATTATAAATTATTATATTAGTGGTATTTGATAAATTTATATTTAATATTTATATTACATGTATTTTGTTGTTAATTTTAATCGAAATTTAGGAAAATATTTTTTTAGTAAACTAAAAGCTAAAAAGAGTTTATTAGATTATTTTAATGGTTATAACATTTTTCTAAAATTTTTTAAAATATAAAAAAGATTTATATAAAATTTCAAATAAAATAAAAAATGATAATTATAGCATAATTTATAATTATCATTTTTTATTTATTAGTGCACATCTGTCACTTTTTGGCACACAAATTTTATTACAAAAGTAATCAAAAAGCGCACTTGGAGTGACCACCAAGACGTTCAAACAGGATCAAATTCAACATGAACCTGCCCGACCCGGTCGGTTGGATCCGGATTAAAACCCAAAACTGCGTAGTTTGGCACAAGAAGACCTCTAGAACGTCCCCTTAAGCTCTCGCTCCTACGCATCAAGCTCGACGCCGATTTGGTCTCTGTCACCGTGCTACTTGTCGAGCCTTCTAATTCAGGATGCTACAGTCGTGGTTTTAGTCATAGCTCGAAGAATTTTGCCCCATCTCGTTTAGGTCAGTTGCTATGTTTTGTTTTTATTGGAAGGTTTTGCCTGTTTGATTCAGTTTATATTTAGCTCATTACACTCTTTAAAGTCAATTTGATATTACGTTCAATTAGGTAAATTCTTTGATGGGTATTGAATTTTGGGTTTGAAAAGGATGGTGTTTGGATCAAAACGCAATCTTTTTTGTGCGAGTGTGTGAAACTAAGGGAAGAAGAAGATGAGAGGGGCAAAAGATGAGGAAAAGTCAGCGAGCCCTATGTTTCCAAGGCTTCATGTGAATGATACTGAGAAAGGAGGGCCTAGAGCTCCTCCAAGGAACAAAATGGCTCTCTATGAACAGCTTAGTATTCCTTCCCAAAAGTTCAGCTCCGGATCACCTTCAATGTTGCCTCTTCCAGCCAACACTGGGGCCAGCGTGGTTCCTTCAGTGCCTAGAAGCCATGTGAGTTTTGATCATCTATGAAATGTTTATCGTTTATGTTTTTTCAATCGATTTTTACTTTTCATGTGTTTATGATCCAAATTGTTCTTGTTTGTGGTTTTACGTGTCACCAAAATACCATCTTTCTGGATGTGACTTGATTATTGATGCCTAGTTTATTTACTTTTGATGGTTCCTTGGGTGTTCTATGTGCCTATTGATTACAAGTGGTATGCTGTATACCATTAATTCAGGAATTCTTGTTCATTTGGTTCCTTTGCTTACTTTGGCAATAAGATAAACAAACAGATTCGTAGAAGTTCATTCTAATTGGAATCATAATCTGGTTTTCCTAAAACAGATTATGATTCCAAGGTCATTACCTTACACTGAAAATCTGTTTTCATGAGCTTAAAATCAGTTCTAGTTACGGTCTTTAGTTGTTTGATTATAAATAATATGAACTCATAGGGATATGGTTGTGAGAGAAGTGATCTTATTCCACCTCGGAACCCTCCTGCAACTACACATTTTGCTGAAAAGAATCTTCTGTGTTCCTCTCGTGGAGGCAACTCTAATGGTGAAATTGCAAGTCGAGAACAAAATTCCATGAATGGCGCAAATGGTCAAAACTTGAATATTTCGAAGCCCTTGGTTGCTGTTACTGCAAAATCTAATTCATTTCAACCATCAGATTTCTCCAATTTTAAGAACTTTTCATGGAATAAGCATGGAGATGAAAATGGAGATCAAAATGCTTAAATGGTGCAGATGTAATATTAAACCAACAGTCTGCCACAACACAGGATACAACAGTCAGGGATAATATTTCAGTAGAATCATTAGGGGACAGAGGTGATGAAAATTCTTCCAAGTCGAGAAGTGAATCGAATTCAGGTCCATCACTTGGAGATGATAACATAAGTCCTAAAAGGGTTGAGAATTGTAGTGAGAACTATGGAAACAAGAAGCATGATTCTCTACAGATGGAGCTTGTAGAAAGACCCGATGATGTTTCAAAATCTTCCATGGTGGACTCTAGAACAACTTTGATTGTAACACCTGATGATGTTGTGGAAGTAATAGGGGAGAAGCAATTCTGGAAAGCTAGAAGAACTATTACAAAGTAAGTTTATTTGTCTTGTTGTTGCTGTTTCACTTCTAATGTTTCCAGTTCATAGGGATTTGTGGTACTTGGTTAACACAGTTTGATTTTATGTTGATTTTAGCAGTTGCTCTCCTTGCATACTTATTAAATTCTAGGTTTTGTCAAGTTGTTTAAGTTAATTGAGTAGCTTCTTAAATATACCTTCTGGTGGAGTGATTGTTTGATAGATTGTATGTAGAGCAAATATTAGGGGAGAAAAAACTGCTGGTAAGTACAATAAAGATGATAAAGGTTCTTTTCTATTATTTTGGTTGAAAATTGCCTTTAAAATGGTAGGGATGGAGTTCTGTTTGCTTTTAGGAATTGCAATTATTGAAAATGCCTGAAACCATTGTGGAGAAATCCTACATAAGGGCATGGCATGGTTAAACTGAATTGGTATATTTCAATCTTCAATCAGTCAGTGGCATAGTCAGTAAAATGAGCAGGCAATCAAAGTCTACTTGCAATATAGTTAATTGTATATTTCAAGTTGCTTAACTTCAACTAAAGAATTGTTTGAAGTTCTCTAAAAGTAAGGCAGACATAATACCTTCAAATGCATGTGGTATGGACCTGACCATTACCAGCTTTTGGCTTTGTGTATCAAAAATGTGTCTATATGTATTTATGAATATGTATGTTGTTTGTACATGTGAAGATTTCTTAATCTGCCAGTTGGAAATTTTCCAGATGCTTGGTTAATTATTTGGTTTTGTTCATCCTTGTGCGCTTAACCTGATGTAACTTGTGCCTAAGGAGGAACAATACTTGTTTTTATATTGTAGAAGTTTTTATCTCTCTCTTGCTCTCTCTCTCTCATATATTCATTGATTCCAATAAATTCTTGTAGGAAGAACGAATTATCCACATGTAATCCCGCAAGAAGTTTGTGTATTTCTTTCTAGATTGTAATTCTGTTGCATTTCTTTCTAGAGTGTAATTCTGTTTCTGTAATTAATGTGAGGCTCTATTTTTGGGTTAGGCATACTGATTGCCTTATTGCTGTGTCTTTGTTCGCTCGAGTATTTGACAAGTTTCTTTTGCTATCATTTCAGCCAACAAAGAGTATTTGCAATACAAGTATTTGAGTTGCATAGACTTATAAAGGTGAACGGAGACAAGTTAATTCAAAAAATTCTTGTCTTGGTTTCTCAGATGTAATTGTGAGAAAATAATAAGATTAATCTGTCACAGGTACAAAAGTTAATGGCTAGTTCACCCCAACTCTTGCATGAGGATGACCTTTATGTGGGAAAAACATCTCCTGTGAAGAAGCTGCAATCCGAGTATGCCATAGAGCAAATACCCTTGACTGTTAAACCGAAAGAGCGATATCAGAAACCACCGCCAGATACTGAATTTGCTGATGAGAATAATGTTGGGAAACTACCCCTTCCTTCTGTCAACAAGGAAATCAATAAAGCACGTCCTTCCCAGCAATCAAATAATGGGCCACCTTCAGGAACTGCACTACAATCACCTGTGGCTTCAAATAGCAATCTAACTCCATGGTATTTTCCACCGCCTGGAAATCAGTGGTTAGTTCCTGTGCTGTCCCCATCCGAGGGACTTGTATACAAGCCCTGCACAGGTTCATTCCCCCCTACAGCTGGATATATGGCACCTGTTTATGGCAACTGTAATCCTATGGGCCTAACACCAGGGAGTGGAGACTTCTTGAATGCAGCTTACGGTGTTCCGGCTCCACACCAGGAAGGATTTGGTCTCGTTTCTGGTACCCCTCCATTAGGGCAGACTTGTTTTCTACCATATGGCATGCCATTCTTGAATCCCTCAGTTTCTGGCTCGGTGGAGCAGATGCGATCATTATCTGCACCCGAGTTGAAGGACAACCATGTAGCAGTTGGAAACGTTAACTTAACGTTCCCTCACCAGAGCTCACGCAGCATGCCAAGCCAGACAAGTAAAGTAATCTCTCGTCCTGTTGAGAAGTTTCAAACGATGAAGGAAAGTGATGTACAGGGAAGCACGGCAAGCAGTCCAGCGGAGAATAGAGGAAATGCTCTTCCCCTTCTTCCCAGAGAATCAACAGTTCAGGCATCCGATCAAATTGCTCAAACTAACAAACAAGCGACACAGGCATCTGATCGAAACGGTCAAACTAACAAACAACAGACACAGGTGATAAGGGTCGTACCGCATGACCCTAGACTGGCAACTGAATCGGCAGCGCGGATTTTCCGGTCTATACAAAAAGAGAGAAAACATGGTGAATAATTTGTGGGAATTGCATTTGGTGAGATACATACCAAAGGAAATGCCTTTGTTTTTTTTAACTAGTTGAATGTTTTATGTACCTGTAATGTTGTGATACACTGACCTTGTAAATATTAATGGTTTTTAACGGGATATTATGTTTGCTGGTTTGCAATCTAATCTTTCATCTTTGTTCGGAAAATACCAAGAGCAGCGCATTTGGAATCCTTGTGTTGTCTGCCTCCATGTACTTTTGCTTATTACATCGATGTCTAATTTGGCCCTTTAGTTAATATTCCTTCTGCTTAAAGATTGTTATTCCATTCAGATGAAATATTGCTTCTAAGTTTTGCATTGCAATTGGAAGATCAATAGCAAGATACAATGCAATCTACCAATTGTGGAGGTAAAGTTTTGATCTTTAATTTTCTAAAGGATCAATCCAAGGGAAAACAAAATCCCTTACTAGCAATCCTGCTCTGTGTGGTATAAAATCTTCAGCTTCTCATATAAAGCATTTTCTCATATTCTCCTTTTAGTTCGATTAATATCTTCCTCAACATCTACAAATAAAGGCAACGTGTCCACAAAACTTGGAGACTGATCTCTACAATCACGTGTGACTTGATCAATGTGTAACAAAAAGCAATCTTTGTTTATTGAACAAAGATTACTCACGCGCCCAATCGTTCATTGAAGCCACTGCCTGATTACATCCAAACATCTGATGCTAAAACGCTCCACGATTGGACAGTGACTGGACGGACATAGAAACAGAACGTGGTTAGAACTCCCCAAAAACATAAGACACGAGTCACTGATTCTGATCTTTAACGGATTTTTATCTAAAAGATTGGCCAAACTTCTAAGAAAAAATCAACGTGTGGTTATAATGTTCAGGTTAGCTCGCTAATTGCTCACACGTGAGTTTAGACCCAGTCTTCCGTACAATTGTCAAAGTGGTTTCAGACAATTTTCTTATTACCCCTTTTTACAGGCTGAGACTAAAAAGGAACATGGCAGAGTTACTTATAATTAGCATACGGGTCAGGCACTCTTGTGGAATTGTTAATGAGAGTGCTTTCTTCGTAAAGTTTGGAACTTTTCTGTAAATGGGGTCGTGTTTTCTTTAGCACGAAATGAGTTTTTAAGTGAAAAGGTGCGATCTTTAGCAGTTTAGTCCAAATGGGTATTGCTCTTTGGCGATCGAGTTTGAGACCATTGTATGAAAGATATTGTGGGTCCCGTTCTGAAGTGGCAGGATCTAACTTGTTGGAACTGGAAAAAGTAAAAAGCTTGTGTAATTAAAAACTCGGGAGGAACTTTTTTGTGTCCTGTCCACTTGGGACCCACATAGCCCACACCTCGTTTGTTGTCGTTTTCTTTGTTTTGCATAGCTGTTTGGGTGAGATCCTCTCTTCTGGAATTCCAAGGCAACCCTCTTCTCTAGCCGAATCTACCTTTTGCCACATATTACCTGTTGATTCTATCTCCACTTACTTTCTCCTCTGTTCCTTTCCATCTTTGTTTCTCGTTTTCTTTTCACTACCATTTCCCTATCCTTTTTAACACGTTCATATGTTATTTCCAGTAATGTCATGTTTTCTTCTTCTTGGCTCGTGAATTTCAGCTTCAAGTTTGGATTTTTCGAGGTTGGTTAGTTCTGGGTTGTTGTAAAGTTGGGTTATAATCAACTTGGTCGATCATCTTTAGTCTGAGGAATTGGTTTTCCCGAGAGGGTTGCTGTAAAACTCATATTCTTGCCAATTTCCTTTCACCCTCTGTTGATTCTATATGCTTATCCACAAGGAGGTTTGCCTTTTTGAGGTGGGGATAATTTGAGTAACTATTAAAATCCACATCTACATCAAGTGGCTACTTTCTGTTCTTCATGGTTGGATTTATTCCAAAAGCTTCTTTATTGAAGGAGGCTGATCTAGAGTACTTCTGGAATGAGTGAATTCTGAACAAAGTAACTATTTTGCTACCCTGTATACAAAGATCTTTTGGTTTTACACTTAAAGATTTCAATCTGAATTGATCATCGGGTAGGGCAATCCTTTTTTCTGATGTAAAACTTTTGCTTTAAAAGGATGGTGTTTGGGTCTTGCCGTGAATTCGAAAAAAAAGCAAGTTTTTGTGAGTCGAGTTTGGGGTGAAACGGAGAGGTTGGCAAGATGAGAGGTACAAAAGATGAGGAAAAGATGCTAAGCCCTATGTTTCCAAGGCTTCATGTGAATGATACAGAGAAAGGAGGACCAAAGGCACCTCCAAGGAATAAGATGGCTCTTTATGAACAACTCAGTATCCCTTCGCAAAAGTTGAGCTCTGGATCACCGTTTATGTTGCCTCTTAATCCTAACAATGGGAACAGTTTGGTTGCTTCAATGTCCACAAGCCATGTGAGTTATCACCTTCTTGCTCTATGCAGCTTACTTTTATTACCAATTGAGTAATTTAATTTCTGCTTTATCTACTTGCTATCATGTCTGATTGGTTCCTCAAATGATTAACTTTGCTAGGTTTTTTCCAGTCCTTAGGAATTGGAATGATGTTAGGATGCCACTGATTCAGTAATTTGATGCACTTGTTTCCTCATTTACTTGTGGGTATATTATCGGTGTTCCTATACTGTAAACAAGCAGTCCCTCCGGTTTTTCACAATCATAGAAGTTCATCTGTGTTTTTCTTTGGGATATTTCAAGGATTATGCCAATTTTTGTCTTATTTTACTACACTAAAGAGTTGGCTTCATGATCTTGAACTTTTTTCTGCTACGAAGGGCTGTGCCTATGAGAGAAGTGCTTTTATCCCGTTCTGCAACTCTCCTGCAAATTCACACGTTGCTGAAAAGCTCTTTTCTTATTGTTCTGGTGGAGGCAACATAAATGGTGATATGGCAAGTCAAAATAAAAAATCTATGAATGGAACAAATGATCAAAGTGTGAGTATCACTGGCACAAATGACCAAAGTGTGAGTATCACACTGACTTCGGGTACAACTCCGAAGTTTAACTTACTCCAATCACCAGCTTTCTCCAATCTTAAAAGCGTTTCATGTAATGAACCTGGAGATGAGAAAGATTTAAGAGTTCCTACTCAATCAGTAGCTGCTCTAACTTGTGGCAGAAGTTGGCACCAAATAAATCAAGAAAATCTACCTCATTTGAACTTGAGCTTCTCAATGCCATTGCAGAATGTTTCTGATAGGCATAAGAAAGGAACTGAGATCACAGTTCTAAAAGAAAAAGATCATCTGAAGAACCAAAATCAAGATAATGCAAAAGCATCTCGAATTCCTGATTCTCTGGAAAGATCTGCTCCTGTACCATCAGTCAAAGGTAAGACCGTGGCCAATACCCTTTCCATGGCTGATACCCTTTCCAGCCCATCAAGCAGAGTGTCATTGAAGGAAGCACATTCATCATCAGATCGAGAATATAGAAGCATTGCAGCAGGTGTGCTGAAAAGTTTAAATGGTACAAGTTCACGAATAAACCAAGAGTCTGTCAGAACACAAGAGAAAACAATTCCCAGAGATATGGAGTGCACAGGCAGCAGAGGCAAAGAAAATGCTTCCAAGTTGCAAGGTGAATCATATTCAAGGCATTCATTGGGTGATGATAAAAGAAGTCCTAATGAAGTTCAGAATGTTATTGAGTCCTCTGAGGAAAGGAAACACGGTTCTTCACAAATTGGACATGCTGAAAGATGTGATGATGTTTCAGAGACTTCCATGGTGGATTCCATAGTGGCTTTTACTATAACACCTGATGATGTTGTAGGAGTAATAGGGGAGAAGCAATTCTGGAAAGCAAGAAGAGCTATTATAAAGTGAGTAACTAAATCTTACAGTTGCCATTTTCATAAGATGCAGCTAATATCATCCAGATTATGATGTTCATGGCATTTTCAGTTCTGTCAAAAAAGAACTGATGATTTGCACCAGATTGCCGGATTCTGATATAATGCTTTGTCTCTTCTTTTCAGCCAACAAAGAGTATTTTCTATACAAGTGTTTGAGTTGCATAGACTCATAAAGGTAAGCAGTTAGATACGGTATTTATTCTCTTGATTCCATTGATATAACTTTGAAGAAAGCAGTCCTTAACATTAATTCGCTACAGGTACAAAAGACAATTGCTGGTTCCCCCCATCTCTTGCATGAGGATAGCCTTCATGTGGGGAAAGCTTCATTAAATTCATCCCCATTGAAGAAGTTACCATCTGAGTATGCCATAGAGCCAACACCCGAATTTGTTAAACCAAAAGAGCAATCTCAGAAACCACAATCAAACACTGAATTTGCTGATGAAAATGCTGTTGGAGGACCTCCTCTTCCTTCTGCTAACCTTGAAATTAATAAACCACTTCTTGCCCCTCGATCAAATTACGAGCCACATTCGGGAAGTTCACTGCCAGTTCCTATGGCTGCAACAAATACCAAACCCATTCCATGGTGTTTCCCAGCACCTGGAAATCAGTGGTTAGTTCCTGTGATGTCCCCATCTGAGGGACTTGTCTACAAGCCTTATTCGGGACCATGTCCTCCAACACCTGGATTCATGACACCAGTTTATGGCAGCTGTGGTCCGATGAGCCTAACACCAGGTAATGGCGACTTCCTGAATGCGGCTTATGGTGTTCCAGCTAGCACCCCTCCTTTGGGGCAGACGTATTTTCCACCTTATGGCATGCCAGTCCTGAACCAGTCAATTTCTGGCTCATCTATGGAGCAAATGAGTCCATTCACTGGACCTCAGTCAAAGGACAACCAGGTATCAGTTGGAAACATGAACTTAGTGTTCCCCCACCGAAGTTCTTCTAACATGGCAAGCCAGGCAAGTAGAGTGATTCCCCGTTGTGGTGGGAAGTTTCAAGCATCAAAGGAAAGTGATGTACAAGGAAATACTGCAACCAGTCCGGCGGAGAGGGTTGAAGGGAATGCTCTGCCACTTTTTCCAACAGAACCAACAATTCAGGCATCTGATCAAAGTGCTCAAACTAACAAGGAACAGACACGGGTGATTAAGGTTGTCCCTCACAACCCAAGATCAGCAACTGAATCAGCAGCCTGGATCTTCCGGTCCATACAAGAAGAGAGAAAATATTATGACTAATTCGTGGGAATTGTATTCATTATCAGTAAGTTATTACAAGGGAAAGGTAAGTATTCTTAATAGGTGCTATGATCTATGTTTACAACAAGTACATATTTAATGTGATTAACAAGATGTTAACTAAAGTCAGAATGCTATTTTAGAAGATTGCCTGGTCCTTGCGGTTTACTAAGCATTCCAAATTTGATTTTGGTCTGCATGTATGAATTGAAATTCCAAAATTTTCAAATGATTTGGTGCAACTCTTAGTTCACTTTCAACTCCTTCGACAAGATTAGTTTAAACAAGGCTTTAAACTGTTAGTGGACAGGAAACTTATCATCCACCCTGCTGGTATGATATTATTCAAGTCTGTTTCCACTCCAGAGATGTTTTAGCTGGACTATAGTTCCCTTTTTTCTTTGTTTTTTGGAATCGTTCTTGGCAGTAATACCTGAACTTGGTCCCATTTCATTATCATCTGTCAAATTTGCTTGGAACTTGTTTGGAGTTTTGGCTTTGAAGTTCAAACGGGAAAGAAATAGTTTTTGGTTGGTAACAAGGTGGAGTTATGTTAGTAAGAGTTCTCTTGCAATTTTAGCATGATGTACTGCTATACCTGTCCTCCAGTAAGCAAGTTAAATTCAAACTTAATGAATACCAACTTTATAATATATTGAGAAACCAATCACAAATAAGATGCCAATTCAGGACCATGTTCCTGCAACCATATCCATTAGACAAGTATTCTGAAGTAACTTTAACAACTAATGTTTTTCATTTTTGGTCCTTTATTAGCTTTAGAAATGTTTCAAAATTCACCGAGCTTCAACTAAGACCACCTACAGTTGTGTCTATGGACATCGGTCAGAATATCCAGGACCTCCGAAATACAAGTGAACTCCTTCCATACTCACTTCATCTTTTAGCATCGTTATATAGTAGCAGGGTGTCCTGGTAATGAATGGTAGAAGAGGATATGCAATTCTGAGAACATTAGAAGCATCAACATATTGAAGACGCCTTATGTAAGCAGCTTTACCAAACCCTTCAATGGGATAATGACCACTACCCATCTCAGTGGTGGTATGGTGACCTCCATATTGATTGTTGATTACCTGTCCACCAAAACTTATTAGGTTTGCACTATCTGCTAATGACGTGAAGAGGTCTCCAGGCCAATATCCTAAATCCTGACCCTGAAACGTTAGCCACCAATTTCCACTTGAATTGTCCTGAAATATTGAACAACATACTAGTTAAAGAATCTATAGAAAATTAATTCTCCGCTTATGATGAAAAGGTATGGAAATCCAACTCCGGAATTTCATGCTGGTTTCAGGATCAGGTTTAGTTATCTAGAGTCGTAAAAATTTACCTTGTGAATGATGACCGTCATTTCATATTGGTCTCCGCCATAGATGGATGTTGGCTGTAGAGCAAAACCAAGAACATACTCAGGATTTACTTGTATAAAACCAGGACATTCGAGATTGTAGCAACCGGTACTTCGATAAGCATCTCTCTGGAGGACCACACAGAAAATACATCAGATACTGAAGAAACTATTAAAAGAAGAACTATAACATTATTTCCTGGGACGATCTACATTGGTTTATATGGAGAGGATCGAATAAACTTACGGTCCAAAAGGAAAATAATCTTGTTACATTGCTGCCAGATTGAACCTGTCATGATTCAATAGAAAGTAAAAACCTTGGTGCTATGTTCTTAGACCATAGTTTTGCTATTAATTTCTGGTTGCAAACCATATATGTTCAGTATCCATATTGATTAAATATGAAAATGTTAAAAGAGTTTTAGTAATAAGGGTCAATTATTCAAATGACTAGTTCTAGTCATTTTGACAATAGTTGACCCAAGCCTAATTATTGTTAGTGAACTTTACATTATGCCCATATTAAAAAATTATAATATTATTAATTTCTTGGCCCAGTTTTTACTGCATCTATTTCAAGTAACAAGTTCAGTCCCAGTTGTACTTAAAGGGGAGTGTTAGAGTATCCCATATTGATTAAATATGAAAATATTAAAGGGTTTATAAGTGATAAGGGTCAACTATTGTCAATATTGTTAAAAAAATTCTAATAATATTTCCTTTTTCTTTTTCTGTGTTCCAAAATTCTAATAATATATTATTTTTCTTTTTCTATCTTCCACGTGTTGAGAATGAAGAAGATTATGTGATGCAAGTTAGTGACACAAGCCTGCCACCCAACTTCAATGCTGTTCAAGTTCTATCCATCCCCTGATACAATCCACATCTGAGCGGTACTCACTTCTCCAGGATCAACTACTTTTGGAACCCATACATTGAATGTTGCACAAGCTCCATAGTAAGTGCCACCAGCAAGAGAAACGTGAGCATACTAATATATACACAAGGCAATCATCATGCAGAATAGCTGATGAAATGGAATGATTATGATGCATACAATGTTTTAATTTGCAGTCTTTGCAATAGATTTCAACCTTAATATCGCGGTTACAGTCTTGTTATCTACAATTTCAGTTAACAGTATAATCCTCAATCCACAATTTAGAACTTGGAGAGCATAATCACATACGATGTTTTTCAAAATTGTACCTCATAAGTAGCTGAAGGAGTGAATTCGGATATGTCTGCCCTCTTTGGAATTGGTGGACTAACTGGACCATGAGTGAATGCTCTTGTTCTTAGAATTGGGACTGTTCCTTCAGGACACTTAATTTTATTGAACCAGCTTTGGAAGATCTTAGAAGAGTTTGTTGCTTGCACTCCATTGCCACTGGGAAACGAACTTGGTTTCATCTGAAAGTGCAAAAAATGGATTATAGGAAATGCTATTATGACTTTTTATATATATGATAGGATTTAATTCAACTGTGGAATCAAATTGCAAATAATCATATTTATATAAGTGGAAACAGACCTGTATAGGATGGTTCTTGAGAAGTGGATGATTAAAAGCAGGTTGCTTGTAGATATCAACACAATCAATTGCATAGCCATCATTCTAGGAAGAAAAAGAAAAAGAAATCAATCATTTCACAATGTTTCTTTTGAGAAATAAATCATTTCAAAATGTGCTTATTCTTTAATTTGAAGTTAGATTATGTGTTAAAATTTATGCATTTTCATGAAATCATTTTTTCTTTCTACATCTAATTTAATATACATATAAAAGAAAACACAGCTTCTAATACGTACCGTCTTAAAAATTATGTACTCTTCTGCTAAAACTAGAATTAAGTATATATTATATCACGATACCTTAATGGTTTTCTAGGCTGAAATCCTACTTCCATGGCCTAATCCATAGCTCCAAATTTGAGCAAAAGCTATAAAGAAAAATATGCAACTCCCAATGTTTTTCCGATGACATTGAGGAGCCATTGTACCTTGAACTATTAGGAGTTCTTCACTCTTTCTACACACTTTAGTTCTGAAGTTTACATCTTTGAGTGCTATTTACATATATCTAGGTCAAACTCTTGAATGAACTCATCATTAACTTTCCCATTTTAGATGAATAGATACTGCCTTTTTCATGTTATTAAATAGTAAGTTATACTAAAAATGAATTGCCACCAAAGTAGGTTTTTAATAGGGCTTAATGCGTGTATAACTTTCTTCTTATTGTTGCCAAGGCTCCAAATGGGGCATGCAACAAATTTCTGTTTTATGGGGATACCATTATATTTTTCTCCTTGTTTAAAATTATATTTATATATTTTAATTCATATTTTTATTCAGAAATCTCTAATCAAATAATATCTATTTGATATCACATCTAAGGCATTTTAATTTTAGTTCGAGATTGATGAATCAATGTCATATTATTATTATCAAATGCAATATTTTCTCTAATTTGTGGATACAATTTTGAAAATTTGTGGTCTTTGAAATGCTTATTAAAATATAAGCAAAAATAACTAATAAAGAGAATAAAGAAAAAAAAAGAAGATAATAAATTTACATAATTCTGTCTTTAAGGACATGGTTCAAAAGCATAACATAAAACTTACATATGATTGAACTTGTGTGTATTATTTTAATATTTCTGTAAACTTATTAGGTATTCTAATAAATGAAAAATGTCCAACGATTAGTCATTTCATATTCCTACTTCCCTCATTTTCGATGTCATTTAAACATATTAAACATATTCTAATTAATTTATAATTGAATTTCTTTATTGACAATTCTACTCAATTTGAACATAAAATTCAATGAACTTTTTTATTGGATAATTCATATATCTTATATAAATGGCTGAATTAAGTTTCACAAAGTCTTATATCAAAACTTCTTTTCAAGTTTAAGCATGAACATGAGTTTAATCAAATCTAGATATTTGATCTCAAATTTGAGATTGATTAAATATATTCTGTTTAATTAATTGATTTTTGAACCAATTTAGACCTAAGTTAAATTGTAATGATTAATTAAATTGAAAATTTTTCAAACTTAACTTAATTAATTTTTAATATTCGTCGAATTAAACTTAATTTATTAATTTTAAATTGAATCAAACCATATCTGAACTAATTTATCATCTTTAATTTCATATGAATATTTATAACAAGTTTCTTTATTTGACAATGTTATTTATAGGCTCATTTTTTAATTTTCTTACTTGATAAATCTTTAATTACGTTATCTTTAATTTTTTAAGCCCTTTCCCAAAACATGTTGCAATAAATTACAGGACATCAGATTTAGCCACTTGATTTGCTTAATTTTTTTTAATCTACTCCTAAGAGTCTATTTGCACTGGTTTGAAAATCCAGGACCACCGTAAAAAACATGAACTCCTTGATCGATGCTTGGATCCTATTTCCCCACAGTAAGATCATAGCACTCTGGTCTTGTAACACTTTGTTTAAGATCAGATGCGTCTGTGAGAACACTGGAAGAGTCCACAAACGAGAGATGGCCTGTGTTAGCTTGCTTTACCAAACCCTTCACCTGGTAATCCTCCACTTCCCACCTGAGTAGTGGTGGGGGGTGACCTTGAGCGTGTTTGTTCATAACATGTCCACCAAAGTTTATGAGGCTTGAACCATCCGCTAATGATGAGAAGATGTTTCCAGGCCAGTATCCCACCACCAGATTCTGAAGGGTCAGCCACCAATGTCCACTAAATGTATCCTAGAACATTAAATTAATAAATAACTTAATAAGATGGTAGAAAAAGCCAAATTTTTAATTTTTATTCTTATAATTGATAAATTTAGACAAGGCATTATGATATTAAAAATTTTAAGTTGAAAGAGTAATCGAATTGTGAAATATTTTTATTTTAATTCTAAATAATAAAATATGATGGAGGAGATTATGTGATAATTAAAAAAATTGTTAAAGTATAAGTGATAGTTATCAAAATAGGAGAATCAAAATTAAAAAAATCAAATAACAGGAAAATTTAATGTAATTAAGTCGTAAAAGAATTTTTGTTATTTTAATTTTGAAATAAAAATAGAATATTTAAGAGTTGTAAAAATAAATACTAAAAACTGAATTATTAATATAAAATATATTAACAAATATTAAATTTTGATATATTAAAAGAGAATTTATGATGAACTTGAATGATTACAAGAATTGGAAAATTGTAACTAAGAAAAGTTTAAGGATTTGGTGCAGTCCAGGAAACCTTCAAATATCTGATATGTGGATTCATACATTTATCTTGTGAATGACGACATCTATTTCAAATTGGTTTCCCCCACTGGTGGATATTTGTTCCAGGGCATAACCAAGAGCGAACATACGGTTTACTTGCACAAAACCAGGGAAGTCAAGATTGAAACAACCTGTGGTTTTGCAACCATATTTCTGCAGGAGATCACACACAAAAAACGGAAAAAGTTTGTAAATGGCTACTGAAGAATAACATAACGTGATTATGCATGCAACTCAGGAAAAAACTTACGATCCAACGGATGAAGAATCTTGTTTCATTGCAGCCTTCCTCAGCCTAAATTCATTTAAAGAAAGTTTAGAGAATATAGACCATAGATAGTTTTGATATTAGATTCTGATAACACTTCCTTCTGTCAAAAAAGAAGAGGTTACAAGTTTTGCTTTTAATGAAACAAACATCCCACCCAGATTCCATGGACTCCTCTCCTTTCTCTGATAAAATCCACATCTGAGCAACACCGATTCTCCGGGAGCTACTATGGGGGTCCATACATTAAATGCTGCACGAGCTCCAAGGTATCACCAGGGATAGACACTTGAGTCTAGATCTTCTGTCTAGTTTTTATGGTATCTTATTGTGTGCAGTAAATCTTAGCCATTCATTTATGCGGGCTCCATGTTTATTTATGTGGAGTCCACGCGAAACCCGCATAAATAAATGGTTGAAATTTACTGGACACAATAAGATACTACAAAACTAGACAGAGAATCTTGTTCCTAGAAATCTGGGAAAACTGATGAATGCAGATGGCAATCATTTGTACACAGTTCATACGTTAGCTTGAACTATATCAGATAAATGGTATATATCATGTCTGGCGAAAAACAGCGCATAGGAATGACAAAGGACACTGCTGGATTGAACCGAATTTCATTCTAAGTCCGATCTACTCACAGCCTATGCAGGTATTAAGAAAGCATATAGTTGAGTTTGAACTTATTAAATAAGAATTCGAATTAGATCAAGCTGAGTATTCTTAATCTAAAGTCAAAATCTAACTTAAAAAATTAAAATTTAATTTCAAGTCCAAATTTAAATCTAATTAAATCGAATTTTGTTATCAACTTTATGCCGGTACCCTTGACCTTTTGGCCAAGCTTAACAATGCACACTTGTGATTTTATGCTGTGTCTGTGTGTCTCTTTGAAATTGTACCTCATGATTGGGTGGAGGAGGACGGCAATCTTCGATCCCCGTCTTATTGGCTATGATTGGCATAACTGGACGATGATTGAACGCTTCTGTTCTTAAGATTGGGATTGTTCCTTTAGGACACTTACCATTCCTTAACCAGCATTGGAAGATCTTAGCAGACTTTGATGGTTTACCTCCACTTGGAAACGAACTTGGTTTCATCTAACAGGGCCACAAGCAATTTTAACAATGATGTCTAAGTTATAAGAAACATAATATGTTTGCCTGGAGACATCTTGAAATTAAATTTATTAACTTCAAGATTTATCATGATTGGAATCCTCAAAATGGTAAATTTACAATGTAATTTTAATTTTATCCAACTAAATTAAGAAATTCAAAACAACTACCAATAGAAGTATAAAATTAATTTAACACAATATCAGACATAATTTATAAGTGCAAATTAACATAATATAAATGATTTTTTATTTCATACATTTATTAATTACAAGAAGATAACAAAATTTATTGTTATGATTAATAAATCGTATTTTACATAAACATAATTTCATCAATAAATTGAATTACTACGAGTTTTTTTGAAAGTTAAACTACTTCTAAGTACGAGTAATGTGATATTATCAGATCAGCTACAACGAATACCATCATTTTGAACGTTCATTTCTTAAACAGTTTGATATATACTGATAATAATTGAAGGTATATAAATATAAAGTAATAGGGAAAAACCTGTATGGTATGGTTCTTGAGAAGTGGATGATTGAAAGCAAGTTGTTTGTAGACATCAACACATAAACATTCAATTACTTCAAGCTCGTCAGTCTAGCATGAGCACAAAAGAAAGAAAGAAATTAATCATTTCACAAAAAATCATTTTCAAAGTTATAGAGTTTGCATGACAATGCCGAGACCTGTACAATTTTCTTAGCCGAAACCCTAGTTCCATTGGCAAACCCATTGCTCCAAACTTGAACAAAAGCTAAGAAGAAATAAAGCAAGCAACTTCCTATGTTGTTTTGATGATTCTGAATTGCCATTGTAGCCTAAAAATTTGAGGTTCTTCTACCTATTTAAGTTTCTACGTCCCTATATGCTTCAGTCAATCCTATTTTACACCTATCACTCTTGCATTAACTTGATCATCATCATCTTTCCTTCTTTTGATGAATGGAGGATTACCCTTTTGTTTTAATTGATGATAAGGTGGTATATCTCGTGAATTTACAATTTAGTTTATTTATTACATGTACTGTAAATTTTATTAAATTTAAGAGATTGTGGTTTTACTTTGAATGTCAAATGAGTTAATTACATCTAATAAGAGAAAAGATTCATTGGTTGGATATAACACTCATTTTCTTCTTTTTAATATTTTTCTCCATAGACACCTTATCCGTTTAACAAGTATTAAAGAAAAATTAACTTTTTTAAAATTAAGTAATATATTGGATAAAGACAAATAAGGTGCAAACTGCACCTAAGGAGTGTGACTTACACGTTTAACTTACAAACAAATTCATAAGGATCTCTTGCTAAAAGTTTACAAGTGAATCAGTAAAGAGCTAACAAGGAAAAGATCAATACAAATCCCATCTATTGCTAACAAGAGGAGATAGTAGTGGTTGTAATTCACAAGCAATTGCTTATTGCTTTAATGTGTGTAATGAGGTTTGTGAAGCAAGTTGCCACTTCTATAGTGCTTAAACCATGGAGTTGATTGTTTCTTTTGTGTTAGATGTAGTACACTAGGGCATCAAAAGCGACCCACTTTGAATTGAATCGGCTTTGATATTTGTCCGGAGTGAGCTAGAACAGTTCACGTTGAAAATGTTTAGAGTTCGATAATATAATTCAAACTGTATTTGCAATGAAAGAATAAGTGTCCCCGTAAACTTTCATTGCTTACATATGTTTCATGTATCTTCCCACAATTGTCAATCTTTAGGGAGTACTCTTGATTTTTCCTACTAATGTTGAAATTAAGATAGGTTGTGTGCTCTTGGATAAAGCATGTGCTAAAGAACTGAGAAAATACTTAGGTGTGGTTTGATAATTTGACTAAACATAATCCACTTATACAAAGAAGTGAATTATCTCAACTTACTAATGGACTTCCTCTCTACACCAAAGCTTCCTCACTAATAAACCAAGATCTATGGGCAGACAACTTCAAAGGGTTCAACTTATTAGTGGAATATCTTTTCCAGATCATTCATAGACTTCTGCAAGATTTAATTTCTTGGAAAC
>JANZLX010000005.1:3701868-3721435 GCA_025531955.1 Erythroxylum orinocense
TGATATTTGTCCAGAGTGAGCTAGAACAGTTCACGTTGAAAATGTTTAGAGTTCAATAATATAATTCAAACTGTATTTGCAACAAAAGAATAAGTGTCCCCGTAAACTTTCACTGCTTACATATGTTTCATGTATCTTCCCGCAATTGTCAATCTTTAGGGAGTACTCTTGATTTTTCCTACCAATGTTGAAATTAAGATAGGTTGTGTGCTATTGGATAAAGCATGTGCTAAAGAACTGAGAAAATACTTAGGTGTGATTTGATAATTTGACTAAACATAGTCCACTTATACAAAGAAGTAAATTATCTCAACTTACTAACGGACTTCCTCTCTACACCAAAGCTTCCTCACTGATAAACCAAGTTCTATGGGCAGACAACTTCCAAGGGTTCAACTTATTAGTGGAATATCTTTTCCAGATCATTCATAGACTTATGCAGGATTTAGTTTCTTGGAAACTTGATTATTCTAGAGATTTACCAACAAAACATGCTATAAGACATGGTTAGTCGAATAAGAGAATGTATCTAATTAGTTCAACCTTTTATGGAAGCACTCTCTTAATCAAAAGACTTCAATATTTACTTGGTTGGTTATTAATTAAGAACATGATCTATATTAAGAGCAGAAGGTTTGGTTCTTATAGCCCGATCTGTATGCTGTACAAAGAAGTTGAATAAGGTATGTAACGCCTACTCTTTCAATGTAGGTACTTTAAAGTCGTCTAGAGCAAAATTTTACATTTGCTAATTGAATTCTATTATTCTTATGATTGTAATATCTGCTCTTAATTGGATCAATCATACTACCAACCAAAAGGAGCAAGATGGAGCTTTATATAAAACTTCTTTTACTACAACTATTTACTACTTATGGAGAGAAAGAAACAAGAGGGTCTACAGAAGTGAGGAAGTAAGCAAGCACCACTTAGCTGAAGACATCATCAATCGGATTAAAGCTATTATAATAGCCAAATTTAATCAACAAACACTATCTATTGGAATGAAAACTAGATAAAATTTGTAGTTCCAATTGATATATTTCATATGTTCTATAATTTGTAATATTTATGATCTCATTGTAATGTATAGTTAATAATAATCTTCATTCAATTTATATAAAAAAATAAGTGTGGCAATGTCTCAAGGACTCATCACATAACATACAATCAAGATTTGGTATATTATGCTTAATACTGTCTTTGGTGCCAAGTCTTTGACAGGTTGCAAGCAGATTATAAGGGAGTGTTAAAAGGAGATGACAGAGTCCCATATTAGCTTGTGACACTGCATCAAATTAAAGTTGGATTATCAATTGGAAGCTTTTTACAAGGGTTGTAGTAAATTTTGGAGGATTTATCCAAAGTCCGCACCATTGAATCATGTGAAGAGAAGTCGAGGTGACTAAGGATAAGAGATTTAGGAAGTCTTCCCTTCTTCTCATGAAATGAAAGGGTCAGTGCCAAAAGTTGTCTTTCATGAAGCTTTAAACTTTATGTCTGCTGGAATCATAGGTTTCAGATATTGTAATTCTAATATATCATAGAGGGCCCCTAAGGATGCCAATGGTCAAACAAAAGAAATTTATGCTTCCATCATCAATCTTATCTGTGATAAAAGGATGAAAAATATTCACACTGATCAACCTAAAATAATTATTAATAACAAAAGATAGAATAAATATTATTTCAATGAACATATCAAAAAATTATTCTCATACTATATATATATATATAGGCTAACAAGGTCAACTAACAGTGAATAAGCTTGTATTATATATAGTACATAATGTTGTTTTTGTCCTTTATTTTCTCTAATAATGTTTTAACTTTTACCAAGCTCCAGTTCAATTAAGTCAAAATACACATAGCACAAACTACTCTTGGACCTATTTGCATTGGTTTGAAAATCCAGGACCACCATAGTAGACGTGAACTCCTGCTAGTTTTAATTCAATATCATTACCCACGATTATATCGTAGCAAGCAGGTCTTCCAGCATAGCGTAAAAGATCGACTGCATCTGTTAGGACACTGTAATTGTTGACATATGAAATATGACCTATATAAGCAGCTTTACTAAAACCTTCATTAGGAAAATGGCCACTTCCCATTTGAGTGGTTGAATGGTGACCTTTATATTGATTGTTGATAACTTCTCCACCAATGTTTATCACGTTTGCAGAATCTGCTAATGATGTGAATAAGTTTCGAGGCCAATATCCTATCTCCTCGCCATTAATGTTTAGCCACCAATTTCTATTAAAAGTGTCCTGAAGCATTGAACGATAGATACGTTAAAGCTTTTAGTCAATTGCATTCTCAATATTATTGTCAATTAATAACAATTATATTAACTTAAAATCTTGACTAATGTATGTTTTTATGACTTCTGATGTGAAAATTTAAGAAATTCATCAACTTGACAAGTTCGAAGAGTCAAAGTAGGAAATCTAGGTTTATGCACGAAATATGCCTTAGATGCTGTAGGAGATATGTTACAGTTATGCTAATCAAGTCTAGGTGTCAAGTTAGTTGTGATTTGTTAGAAACTGAAAATTTAAGTTTGAATAAATTATGTTGTTGTCATAATTTTTATCTACAACTAAGGTCCTAGTTTTTAGGGATAGCTACAACATGATCTTTAGCTGATTTGTTTGTGATTTTTCATAATATTTCCTGATCTTTTCTATTGAGTTTTCATGTATAAAATCAGTTTGATCAATGAAAATTGAGTGAAAGTTTTTCAGTTCAAAAACTACAATTTATTTCAGGATCAATAAGAAAGAAAAACTTTAAACATATGCTATGTACTTTAGATTCGTGCATTACCTTGTGAATTATAACGTCTATTTCATATTGGCTTCCTCCATAGGTAGAGGTTGGTTCTAAGACACGACCAAGAGCATGACTACCGCTTATTTGCACAAAACCAGGGCAGTCAAGATTGAAGCAACCAGTGGATTGGTAGCCATCACTCTGGAAAAACCAACAGAAAGTTTACGAACAGATACTTATTCAGAGTAATCACAAAATTCAAGAGAATAATAGACATACTGTCCAATAAATGAAGAATCTTGTTTTGTTGGTGCCGGAATCAACCTGATAAACCAGTTCAATTGGTCACTAGAAAGTAGAAAACCTGGATGCTCCCATTAGGGTTAGTGAAACTTGTTCAGATTATGATATACAAACCTCCCATCCAGCTTCCATGGCATTTAATCCCCCACGATCCCCTGATAAAACCCACATTTGAGCAACACTGCTTTCGTTAGGATCTACTACATTTGGGAGCCATATATTAAATGTTGCACGAGCTCCATAGTAACGTCCAACATGAGTAGCAACTTGGGCAAACTGAGAATCCGAATGCAATTGTAATAATTCAAATTGCCAATCGTGTGATATTACGATCCCAATTACAATTGAGATCTGCAATTTATATAAATCCTTAAAACTTGTACCTCATAATTAGCTGGAGGAATGAAATCGTTGATTCCTTTGAAAATTTTCCCATTAGGAATGGGAGGAATAACTGGACGACGATTGAATGCTTTTGTTCTTTGAATTGGGATTGTTCCTTTAGGGCATTTAATTTTCTTAAGCCAGCTCTTGAGGATCTTAGAGGAGTTTGTTGCTTGCAGTCCACTGGGAAACGAATTTGGTTTCATCTAACAAGCAAATTACAACTATCATATCTCGATTCCACAAGAAATTTTTTTATATGCAATAGGATTTAGTATATGTAAGGTGATTTGATTGCTTTTGGACAAATTGTAATCAGAGATATTATCTTGAAATAACTATAATTGATTCATTTCATCACTTCATATTACTACTAATAAATCAACATCCTTAGAAAAAAGGATTAGGAAGAAATAAACTTTTAAGATCTTAAAACATTTAAGAAACAAATTCATTTCATTCTTAAAATTTTTCTTAAACAATAGCTTATATTAGTACTATTGAAAATAATTATAAACTAAAATGTTAAGAACAAATATGAGTGTATTATAATCAATAATTTAAAAACTGAATCAGTTTGATTGTGTTAATTGCAAAAATTTTGAATCGTTCAATTTTTTAGTTTAGTTTTTAGCTTTTTGGTTCGATTCACTTTAATATACTCTTGATCTTCTAATAATTATAACATAATCTCTCTCTCACACACACATATATATTGTATGTAGAGAGAGTCATATGCACTGAAAATTTTCCTTTTCCTTATAATTTTTTTTCCAATTTTTTCCTCCTTTTTTTGTCAACAGTTACAATATCAAAAGAAATTACGATGAAACATTATGAATACTATGATATTGCAAAGGAAATGCTATGAATAGACTCCATAGTCCATCAAAGGAAGAAAAAACCTGTATGATATGGTTTTTCAGAAGTGGATGATCGAAAGCAGGTTGCTTGTAGATATCAACGCAATCAATTTCATCACCGTCATTAGCCTAGGAAGAATACCAAAAAAAGAAAAAGATATAGAGAGAAAAAAATCAATGATTCTTCAAAATCAGATGTTGCACAATTATATATATTTTTATTCAGGACCTTTATATGATTGATTTACTTACTGAAAGCCGCATTCCGTAGGTAAATCCTTTGCTGCTCCAACTTCGAACCAAAGCTATGAACAAAAACATGAAACATGCGATGTTGTTTCGATGACTTTGATGAAGAGCCATTGCATTTGTGAAGTACTGTGAAATCCCTCTAGCTTTTTAAGTCTCGCCAAGTTTTCATCTTGATTTTTAGATGCATGTATGGATAATATATAAGATTTTTTCCAAATTTAATTGAGAGATGTATAGTCAAGTGAATTTACAAGAAAATTTAGTTAATAAATTTTTTTCCTAAGAATGGATTAAATACAAGCAGGCATGGTATATCAATTAATGTGTCCTTCCAAAATGGAAGTCTAGCTTTAATGCATGTAAATCTTGTTTTTCTAGGTAAGTACATCATTACATACCACCCAATATCCTACTTACACACCTTCTTTAGGCAGTGCCGGCAGTAGGGCACTTGCCCAAGGCCCACGATGGGAAGGGGCCTCTTAATTTTATTTTTTTGGTTTTTTAACTCCTATAGTATATAACTAATTCACTCAAAATTAATTTAACATTGGTGATGTTTCGAAAAGTAAATATTAGGCAAGTTTTAAGATTGCAGGCAATAAGTTTGCAAGTTCTAAGATTGCAGGTTACGTAGATTGCAGGTAGAGGTAGTAATAAATAATTTTAACATTGGTAATTTTTGACGTTATAAGTTAACGTTAGGTAAGTTTATTTAACGTTATAAGTTAATATTTTATACTTATAAATAGTCTTGAAATATTTAAGTGTACTTTTACCTTCTAATTTCTTTATTTTCATCAATATATGTATTTAGAGTACTCTAACTCAAAAATTAGCAGAATTTTTTTTACAATTTTTTTTGTATTCTAAGTATAATTTGAAGGTAAAGTTTCTGATTTTTTAATGTATTTTTGCTCTTTGTTTTTTATTTTTAATATTAGATATTAAAATTTACTATTTTTTGTTTCCTCTATCACAGATATAATACTATTTATATATCTTTGTGATATATTAGTTTATATTATTTTGTCTAACAAATGTTGGATAATATTGATCTTGATAATATTATTAATGATTTTGCATCTAGAAAGGAGAAATTGTTTTTTATAAATTATGATCCTCTGTATATTTGTTATTGTATTTGTTAGTGTTATGATAATTTAATATTTATAGTTGATTATCTAAACTTATAAATTGAGTCATTTATGATTCATAAAAATATATGTAAAATTAAATATATTGTCAATTTATTTGGGCCTTTTTTTTATTTCGCCCGGGGCCTATAAAACGATAGAAATGGCTCTGTCTTTAGGGTTATGCATTTTTTTAATTTTAGTCTTTAATTTTATAGAAACTGATTTTAGTCTTGAATACTAATAAAAAATATATATTGAAGTCTAGTACAAAACTACCATTTTTTAGTCGATACGACTATGTTATGATAAAATATAAAGATGACAATAGTCTTGTAGGATTATTTTCTCATCTAAAAAATTTTCAAGAAATTGAAAAAAAAGTCAATAAAATCCTGGATTGACTAAGATATTTTTAGTAACATTTAATAAAAATTAAATTTAGATAGTTATTAAAATATTATTTCTATGAATTTATGGTGGCTAGACAATTTCAACAAGTGAAGCAAGTTTAAGTCAGATTCTAAGGACTTGAAATATGAAACTCAAAAAAAAAATTCTAAAAATAGGATTTTGGAATTTCTAAAATGTCATAAATGGGTTAATTTTTATTGTGAATGAAGAGAAAAAGAAAGTGAGTTATATTTTTAAAAAATTATCATTGACCCAAACTTAGAAGGCAGTACCTTAAATGAATAGATACCAAGGTTCAAACTCAACTAAAAAATTTTGAACCTAAATTCAAGTTTGATCGAATTTAAATAAGAGGATTTAATTTTATTTAAGATTTTAAAATTTTTTTAAAAAGTTCAAGTCAGTTTATTAAATCAAAATTTGACTTTTTTCAACTTAATCTCAACTTGAATAAGTCTTAATTAGTTTATTAAAATGCAAATTTCTAATATTTTTATTTTAAAATAGAACACGAAAATAAAAAATTAAATATTATAGTGTACTCAAAATATTACTTCAATTTGAAATCTTTTCCCAATTTAATTTGTTAACTTTCAACTAAGTCAGTTTAAGCTTGGACTTTTCTGCAATCTCTTAATCTAATATTAGGCCACACAAATAATTGCACTATGTAATTAGGAGCTTTATATTTTCAATTAACAAATATTGAGGGC
This sequence comes from Erythroxylum orinocense, assembly GCA_025531955.1. Taxonomy (NCBI): domain Eukaryota; kingdom Viridiplantae; phylum Streptophyta; class Magnoliopsida; order Malpighiales; family Erythroxylaceae; genus Erythroxylum; species Erythroxylum orinocense. The sequence continues at coordinate 3,708,712 of JANZLX010000005.1, forward strand.
AAAACACCCTGCATTAGAGTACACATTAGTGTTTCCCAATTTCCATTTTTGTCCAAACATGAGCACAAACAGCTCTCAGGGCCTATGGACATTGATTTGAAAATCCAGGACCTCCAAAATAAACACAAACTCCTTGATCATTACTTGGTTCCACTATGGACACATTTATATCATAGCACGCAGGTTTCGTAGCATAGAGTACAAGATCATCTGCGTCTTTCAGGACATTAGAAGAATCAACATAGGAAAGATGCCGTATATATGCAGCTTTACCAAACCCTTCACCGGGAAAATGGCCACTTCCCATCTGAGTGGTGGTATGGTGACCTCCATATTGATTATTGATAATCTGTCCACCGAAAGTTATCAGATCGGAACTATTTGCCAACGTTGTCAGGATATTTCCCGGCCAATATCCTATCAACTCTTTCTGAAGCATCAGCCACCAATATCCACTGAACTTGTCCTGATGTACCAAGACAAAAAAAACCATATGAAAAATGTCAACCTGCCAAAAGGAGGAATTTCGGGTTCGTTTCAGGATCGACAGAAAAGGAAATGTAGACTCACCTGATAAATGAAAACATCTATTTCATACTGATCTCCTCCATAGGTAGAGACAGGTTGTACAGGAGCTCCAAGAGCATGCATGGAGCTTACTTGCACAAAACCAGGGCATTCAAGATTGTAGCAACCTGTAGTTTGGTATCCATCTCTCTGGAGGTCATACAGAATCTTTCTAAGAATAATAACATGGTGAACGAGAACAATGACAAGAATTTATGATATGTTATGCATGATCAGGATCCACTAAACTTACAGTCCAATAGATAAAGAATCTTGTTTCATTGCTGCCAGTCAAAACCTGAAAACAATCCAGCTTGTCAGAAGCTAGAAAAGGAGAACATTGGAGAAACATATCTTCTGCTTATATAAACAAACCTGCCACCCAGCTTCAATGGAGTTCAACTTCTCTTTATCCCCTGATATAACCCACATTTCAGCAATACTGAATTCTCCAGGATCTGCTACATTTGGGGCCCAAAGATTAAATGATGCACGAGCTCCATAGTAAAGTTCACCATAAACAAAAGCCTGGGCAAACTGATGAAACGCAGTTCGCAGTTCATAAATTAAACTTAAACAATATCAGATGAATGGTATAGTAATTTCAGAAAGAAGAATCAGTGCAAGCATGTGTGCTTTTGTATGCATTGCATGGAATATTTCAAACTGTACCTCATGATTAGCTGGAGGAGTAAAATCGATGATTTTTTTGGACTGTATCCTCTTTGGAATTGGAGGAGGAACTGGACCATGATTAAATGCTTTTGTTCTTAAAATTGGGATCGTTTCTTCAGGACAATTTATGTACTTAAACCTGCTTTGGAAGGTCTTAGTTGAGTTTGTTGCTTCCAGTCCCCTGGGAAAAGAACTTGGTTTCATCTAACAAGCAAAATAAAGCAATCATGTCTCAAAACACTAAAAACTTTTACTTAATATTGGCAAAATTTTGAGACATATCGCTACTTCTAATAGTGAAAATCAGATTTATTCCATATTAAAAGTACATTCTTATCCTAAATTTAGGTTTTTAGAACATAATATGATTGGAAAAATAAGGAAAACATAATTTAAATATCATGACTTATGATAAAAATCAGTAAATATATCGCAAATCTTATTTTGTAACACTAGAGATTACAACTAATAAAAAATGCATATTTATATACATGTATAGTCGGTAACAAAATTTAACTATAGAAAAATTTAATTATTTATTATTTCATTTAAAATTTTATACAAGTATTTAAAATAATTTAAACTAGTTTATATAAATTTTTAAGGTTGAAAATTTGAAATTTTATTTAAAAAATCAAAAGTCGCCAAAATTAATAAAGTGATATATTTTAAACATGATATTCAAATTAACATGTCTATCAGATAACAACATTTTCATCATCAATATGTTAAACCTCAAATCTTTACACTTATGGATTGATATTGAAACAAAACAATTTCATGGCCATAAATTCAAGGCAACTGAAAAAAACAAAAGACCTGTATGGTATGGTTCTTGAGAAGTGGATGATTTAAAGCAGGTTGCTTGTAGATGCCAACACAATCAATTACATCATCGTCATCATCAATCTGAGAAAGAATAAAAAGAAAAATAATGATTTCAATGTATACGTTTTCAAAAGTTATGCATATATAATAAACAAAGTAAAATTATTAGGATGACCATATCCAAAACCTGTAAGCTTTTCTCGGCTGAAATACTACTTCTGTCTGCAAATCCAATGCTCCAAACTTGAATCAAAACTATGAAGAAAAATATGCAGCTTCCATGACCTAGACCAGCCATTTTGTGCCCTGAAAATATATGAGAGTGTTGTTTCACACAAACACACAGATATATATATATATATATAGATATATATATAGTTCATACTCTTCTACTAACCAACCATCAACTTTCCCTCTTTACATGGAAAGTGATTCTTTACTATTATTTATTATTTCTTTTCATTAGTTACGAAGATATTAAATACAAGACATTTAATTTGAAATCTCATTAGTTTTGCCACATGATTTAACATGTCTTGCCCAAATGGGCAGTCTCTCTTAATATGCCTTTAATGCATATATAATATACTTTCTTTCTTAATTTGTAAGTAAATCATAATGAGAAAATATTAAGAACATCGAGAAAATTGTGACAACAAGATGACATGATTTTTCAGTCGGAATATTATTTACTTGAATGGCGCAAACAAACTCTTACCAAAATGGGTATTTTTTTGAAAATAAATAATAAATTATAAAATCAATAGCCAAGATATTGCAAAATTACAGGAGTAATTCGATCATCAAGTTACACAAGATATCCTATCTAAGAGTTACCTATACAGATACCAAGTAGGGGATTTGCTTAGATTTGCAAGAGGGTATTACTTACTAACTATGGAGGTGCCATCTGGTTTGCATAAACAGAGAAAATTGATCTTCAGCTCCTTTTGCAATAGAATCTGACGGATACAGTTTAGAACCTTGTTAGCTAATTGATATTTGTCTATAGCAAAATTTTGATAAATTCGATAATTTCTCTCTTTCTAGATCATATAAATAGTGGTGATAAAAGCCACTTTGAAAAGCACGACATTTATTTTACCCAAATTGGAGTGAGTAATAAACCATCTTATAACGTAAGTTCTCACTCATAACAGTTGTTCATAACGTCAGTCATGTGTTTGATCCCACTCCAAATTACTTTTGAATAACACATTGAAAGAATAGATGGTTTGGGTCTTCTTCAACATTTTGACATAGGACACAAGAAGTATCAGTTGAGTTGAATAAGCTACTTAATTTTATTGCGGAGCCTATTTTTGATGGCTAGCCATGTTATGAAGGATGCTTTAGACTTCAATGAGCTTTTCCACAGCTGATACTACGGGACTTCCCGTAAGTCTTGCTTGCAAAAAAATGGTGACAGGAGAAAGTGGTGAACACCCAACTTGGGTGAGGCGTCCATGAGAGTGATGAGCCAGCGACGCTAGCGTCCCCTACCGTAAGTAGATAGTAAATAAAAGTCTACCCTCAATTCACCACCTTGCGGCAAGTCCAGAATGAGTATTATTTAACCTTTATCATTAATTTATATATTTTTTAAATATACCAAAACTAATTTTATACCAGAAATTGTATTTTAAAGTAATTATTGGTTTGACTTAAAAAATGTATTTAATTTGCTCATTTTACGAGGATAAATTGCTTATATAGTTGAATCTATGTATGGCAATTATGATTAAATTTTATCATAATACTTTTAGTTTAATGCACTATTTTTTTCTTATGGATTTAGTAATGCTATAAATATTAATACTTCTACTAAATTTTTTCTTAAATACCATAATTGGATTAACGAAATATATTTTATAACATATATATTTTCGCAGTTTGTTTGTTTTTTTTTCGGTTCGAAACAATCAATTAAAAATTTTGCATATCTAAGTAGAGAAATTTTTTATATAATCGAACCTCTCTTTAACATCTTCAAAATGGAGAACATACCTTGTTCATTTAATACAGCAATTATGTCTTTAGTTCTGCATCTGCTATAGAATTACTTTTAAGTCTTAACAAAGCTCCAACTGTGCTGACAGGGGCTACTCTTGGGGCCTATTGACATTGCCCTGAAAATCCAGGACCACCAAAATATAGTTGAACTCCTTTTGTACTTTGATGCTTATTGTCTACCTTAAGATCGTAGCAGGTAGGTCTAGTGACATAGGGTGTAAGATGACCAGCATCTCTGAGGACACCGGAAGTGTCAATATAAGAAAGATACGATATATAAGCAGCTTTACCAAACCCTTCTTCAGGAAAATGACCACTTCCCATTTCGGTGGTCGTATGGTGACCTTCAGCTTGATTGTTAACAATCTCTCCGCCGAAATTTATCACATCCGAACTATTTGCTAATGATGTCAGGATATTTCCAGGCCAATATCCCATGTGCTCGTCCTGAAGCGTCAGCCACCAGTTTCCACTAGTCGTGTCCTGGAACATTGCAGCAATAGACGAAGTGAAAATGTTCCTGTCAGGATCTAACATGAAATGAAAATTTTCGGTGTAGTCCATGAAAACTTGAAATGATATACTACGTAGGTTGTTCCTACACCACCTTGTGAATGATGACTTCGATTGCAAACTGTTTTCCATCGTACATGGAGATTGGTTTTATGGAAGCACCAAGAGCAAATCTTTTGCTTACTTGCACAAACCCAGGGCAGTCAAGATTGTAGCAACCTGTACTTCTGTAACCATCTCTCTGATTACCACAGAGAAAAATTTGTAAACAGATAAACTGAAAAGTAATCATGTAGTTAAGGAGAAGAATAACAAAATTAAATGTTATTTATGTTTTGAGAAGATTAATTAACTTACAGTCCAAAAGATGAAGAATGTTGTTTTATTGCTTCCATACTGAACCTGTAACCAAGTCAATTTTTATCCTGTCTCTATATCATGAAACGTTTTAAAAGAAGAAGAAAAGATATCTATGCAATAACATGTTCTGTGTCTGATGAAACAAACCTGCCAACCAGCTTCTACCGAGTTCGTGTTATCTCCATCTCCTGATAAAACCCACATTTGAGCAATACTGAACTCTCCAGGACTATTCACTTTCGGTTCCCATACATTAAATATTCCACGAGCTCCATAGTAATTATCACCATAAACTGAAACCTGGGCATACTGAGGCATCCTCTCATAGTTTTCATACATTAGTTTGAAAACAATCAGATTCGTAGTATTATAGTGAGCAAGAAACAGTATATAATACACAAGAAAACCCTAGTCTGTTACCCTTTCTAAAGTTGTACCTCATGACTAGGGGGAGGAATGAATTGTAAGGTTATGTCTGTGAACTTCTTCCTCTTAGGAGTGGGTGGAACAACTCGACGATGAGTGAATGCTTGTGTTCTTGAAATGGGGATTGTTCCTTTAGGACACTCAATATTCTTAAACCAACTTCTGAAGGAATTAGTAGAGTTTCTTGCTCCCAATCCACTGGGAAACGAGCTTGGTTTCATCTGACACGGTCACGAGGAAATTGTGCTTTATCATATATTCATGCTTGTGTCTATTGGATAAGAATATTTTTTGAGAAAAAGGGTTTCAGATCCCTTTTATAGATTCTAAGAAGTGTATGAATATAAAGTTATGAGCATCTTGGCCGAACCTGTATGATATGGTTCTTTAGAAGTGGATGATTAAGCGCAGGTTGCTTATAGATATCAATACAATCAATTGTATCACCGTCATCCATCTTGGAAGCAAAGAAAAAACAAAGATCAATCATTTCAATCTATAATTCTTCAAAATTAGTAGCTATAAAGTTAGACGCATATGAAGGAAAATAAATTAGTAAGATGGCCATACCAAGACCTGTGTGTTCTTATAGTCTGAAATCCAACTTCCATAGCCGAATCTGCAGCTCCAAACTTGAAGAAAAGCTATGAAGAAAACTATGCGGCTTCCTTGGTTGTTTCCATGACTTTGACGAGCCATTACAAACCTCAGTATCAACAATTCGAAGGACTTTTATTCTTTTGAATATTTTTAACAAATAAACCAAGATTTATATATAAATTTAGGAGTGTTGTTTAATTTTTGAGATTGACCGGTGTTTACTTCCTTTCTTCAAATGGATAGATAACACATCCTTGTTCTCTTTTATTTACTAAATGATAGTATCGGAGTGAATTTGCATGGTACATTAATTCTTGAATATCACATGATTTAATGAGTCTATCCCAAATGAAAATCTATATTAAACATGACTTTAATGCAGGTAGGTACATTTCTTCTTAGAAGTAAATAATATTATTGTATTCTTGTCTTAATTGGAAAGTATTTGCATTAACAACTTATGTCATTCATTAATGTAAACATGATATTTATCATTAAAAAAACGCTTTTGATTGTATGTATTTATTTGTAGTTTTAGAAGTATTGGTTGTGTGGAAAATCTAAAAACTTCTTTTTTTTTTTGCCCACGAGTTATTCTAAGAGGGTCCCAACTATGGAAAGATACCTTTAAGTCATCCACATCCAAACTAATCCTCACTAGAACTGAGTAGGTCCCTTGTGGAAGGCAAAGTTCTGGCCTAAATTTTAAACGGCTGCATACATGAAAGGAGTTTAAATCCCAGGACGCAGGTGAGTTGATAAGGGGCTCTCCTGACTTAAGTGATGACTTCTTTTTTGAAAAATGAATATGATATTATCAATATATAAAAATATTACAACATTAAAATAAATTCAAGGCTAACATTGTACAAACTAATATATTATAAAGAGAGTTTGCGATTGATCTTAGTAAGAAAATCTACACTACAAATTTCATTTACTTTTTATATCTGGGGATAGATATAGTTGCAAATTTTTTGGCAACTAAGGTGGCTTTAATTCTGTTAATGATCTTATTTGCAAGTTGATATTTATCCTCTTCAAGGTTAGTAAATCTACGAAAGTTTTGTTCCTTCCAAAGGGAGTAGATGGTTGTGATAAAAGCAACCTTATAAAGAACCGCATTAGACATACCATTTTTAGAGTAGCAGATTGCCCAAGCCAACGACTAATCCCAAGTATAAGGATACCCGTTACTTGGAATCATGTGCAAAATTCTACTCCAGATAGCTTTTGAGTATCTACTGAGAAATAAGAGATGATCTTTATCCTCAGCTTCCATTTTACATAAAACGTAGTTGTTTCCACAATGTCATTCCGTTGACTCTTAGTATTGAGTCTGATGGCAAGATTTATTGGAGAACTTACCACTTAGATATGACAACCAAATGATGGAGTCATCCATCTACTCGTTATCTATACAAGGGAAACGTTGAGCTAAAGTATCAAAACCCTAAAAATTCCCTCTCCATTGACTTTTGAAGATCAAAGATGAAATCTTAATATTAAGAGGAATTTTATTTCTCAAGTGCTAAGCAAGAGGGTTGAAAATGAGTGGACTCATGTCCATCCAATTGTCATACCAAAGTCAAGTTCTTTCCCTATTACCAATCATGTGCTTAATACAAGGATAAACAAAGTCTCTTAACTTCATCACTTGGATAAGAATCCAAGAAAACTCTTTACTACAAGAAGTTTTCCAAAAAAATCCAAAAATTTTGCCTCTAATCCTAACTAGTAACTTTTGATAAAGATAATATTTCTTATATTACTTAAATTAATTTCCCAAAAGAGAAACTACCTATCTTAAAAATCCTTTATGCTCAAATCACGAAAACAACCTTTTTATCTAGAGTTTCGTCTAACCCAGAGCAAAACATGCGGCAGTAGAATATAGATATAGTTTTATCTCTATGACGAGCCTGCTCTAGCTCCTTCTTCCTCGTTCTTCTCCACTATCAAGTGATGATTAGCATCCAGCCCCATTGATCTCCAGCTCTTTGTTTTCATTTCGACTTCTTTTCAAGCCACATTCATTTGCTTCTTTTCTAGCCCTCAACTTTTTCCTCTACCTAGCTCTCAACTTCTTCCTCACTTCAAGCAACATACACTTGTTTCATCTTCTTTACAAACATCTTCCTTCCACTACAAGAAAAGCAAGCATTAGCGAAGGAAAAGTACTGACGAAAAATATACCGTTACAAATTACAGATGAAAAACCCATTTCCTCGTTAGTAAAATTGATGGGAAATTTTCGTTTAACGACGGTACTAATATCTGTAGCTAAATATGGAGGGAAGCAAGTATTAGTGATGGAAAATTACCGACAAAAAAAATACCGACAAAAAATGCATTTCCATTAGTAAAATTGACGAAAAAAATTTCACTTAGCGACGGTACTAATATCTGTAGATAAATATGGAGGGAAGCAAGAATTGGAAATGGAAAATTATCGACGGAAAAATTCCATTGCAAATTACCAATGAAAAATCCATTTTTGTTGGTAAAATTGATAGGAAATTTTCATTTAGCGACAATACTAATATCTGTAGCTAAATATGGAGGGAAGCAACCGACAGAAAAATTACCGTTGCAATTACCAAAAAAAATCCATTTCTATTGGTAAAATTGACGGGAAATTTTTGTTTAGCAACGGTACTAATATCCGTAGCTAAATATGGAGGGAAGCAAGTATTAGCGATGGAAGGTTACCAATCGAAAAATAACTGTTGCAAATTACCGACAAAAAATCCATTTCCGTTGGTAAAATTGACGAGAAATTTTTTGTTTAGCGATGGTACTAATATCTGTCACTAAATATGGAGAAAAATCATCCCGACAAATTTTGCAGTGGACTTTAGCGGCGGAATAAGATTACCGTCGCTAAAGTCTACCGACAGAATTTACTGACGGAAATTTCCGTAGATAAACTAAAAAAAATTTATTCTGTCAATAATTCTCACCTTTTTACCAACAATCTTGATCCGTCGGTAAAAAGGAGGGAATTATTGGCGGAATAAAAAATTTTATAGTTTAGTTAGGAAAATTTTCGTCGGTAAATTATGTCGATATATTCTTTTTAAATATCAGCTCACCCGACATCTCCCCCCACCTACGTTTTCTTCTTTATTCTTCCTACATCTCCTCTTCGGTTTTCTTCTCTCCGGTTTCTCTATTGTGGACTCCTTTTCTGCTCGTTGGTTTTGTCTTCTCCGACCATTGTCTTCGTGTCTTTTGGTGGAGGTATTTTTGCAACTACTGTCATGTGTTTTTTCGTATGTTAGATAAAAGTTAATTTAATTACTTTCGTTTATTTGTGTATTTTGTGATTTGAAAACAACTTTAAGATATAAATGGTAGTGATAGAAGGGATAAGACGTGATTTTAGTTGTGATTTGGGATAAATTTCTGATTCTAGCAGTGCGAGGTGAGTTGTGGTTCGCAAAGATTTTGTCTTGGGTTCGAAAAAATTCTCCGACCAAGTTCGGGGAGCTAATCACAAGACACAGCTTATTACCAAATACCGAGGCAAAGCTTAAATGGGTCCATTAGACACTAGCCAAACTTCCCTTGTTTCGATGAATGTCTTCGCCAAGAAATATAAGGTAACCAGAGAAACTAAATACTTTGTAAGTTAATTTTAAAAAATAGTTTTTAACAAATTTACTGAAGAAAACAAATGATTGTTGGTAAAATATATTGGATTTATTGACGGCAAAAAATTTCATAGGTAATTACCAATAGAATAATCAAATCTGTTGGTAATTTTCTGACAGAAATTTTGCAACCAAATGAAATAACTGTCGGTAAATTTACCGATGGTATATAAAATTTTCGTCAGTAAATTTTTCGACAGCTGTATTTCTGATGTTTTTTTCGTCAATAAATTCCGTCGCTAAATAAGCTTACCGACAGAATGTGTACAAATTTCGTCGGTAGTTTTCGTCGCTAAACTCTATTTTTCTTGTAGTGTTCTCTCCCTTCATTAAAACCTTTGTCCTTACCGAGCCCTTCTTTAGCTACTAGGGGTTATTTGTCATTTCTTATAGGTTGCTTTGACTGTATTCCCTAATTTGGTAACCACTTTTTAAAACTTTTTTCCTATCACTTTTCTACATTCCATTCTCTTACCTACCAACTATACCTGCACTTGAACCTCCTGCCTTTTTGCAGATTCTCCTTTTGATTTTCCATTTTTACCCTCCCTCAACTTTGCTGCCTCCAAGCTACCTAAAAAGGGTTTCTCTTCTTCTACTGATCTCAAGAAGAGATGGAAACAAATGATAGTTGATGAAGGAGATACTACACTTCAATATTCCCCCAAAGGAAGACCAAGGAAAAGTCATTGTTTCACCGGATCTAGAAGTCCTACAAGAAGGAGCCCGTTCATAGGAATCTTCACTAGTAGGGAGAAAAGACCCCCCCTTTTTTACGCTGAAAAAGTGGGCAAATAGTACTTGAAATAACAAAGGATTGTTAGAGGCATTACTAGTTGAGAAAAATTTAGCGTTATTTACCTTTTCTTCCAAAGCGCAGGCTCTTAAAGTCCTAGAAGAAGGACCTTGGCATGTGATGAACCTTCTACTATTTCTACAAAGATGGCAGCTGAGGTTCCAACCTGAAATAGAAAAGCTAAAGTCAGTTCCTTTATGGGTTAATCTGTATAATGTTTCATTGGACTATTGGACTACCAAGGGCCCTAGTATGATTGCAAGTCATTTGGGCAGTCTCTATGCATGGATGAAAATACAGTAAAAAGTAAAAGTTTAGGCTATGCTTGGCTATGTATTACTATGGATATCTCTAAGGATTTACCAGATCAAATTCCCATTATGAGGTTAGGCTTTAATAGAACATTATATGAAGATACTATCACAGTGGACTACCATTGGAAGCCTTCTTTGAAGCTACAAGGAAAATGGTAGATACCAATTGGGAAAATCTTCAAGAAAGGGAGTTATTTGGAACTAATGGGCTAGAAAAAGATGATAAGGATGGAAATGATGAGCAAATAATATATCAAAATGTGTACTAAGAAGAGCTAGTTGTAAGGGGTCAAAATCATATGGATAAGGCTGGAAATGAGGCTGAAACTAGGTCACAACATGTCCAAATTTATTCTAGCACTTACTGATTTAGATGTGGAAATTCAGCCTAAACAAAAAGTGGAAACAAGCACTACCAAAAAAGATCCTAAGGAAGGCATGTCAGTTGTACATGAGGGTGAAAAAGGTGATGATATGGAGGCAACCTCAACCCCTTCAATATTAAGCAATGCTGAAGGGAAAGAGGTTGCAAAATAGTTTACTAGTGTCAAACAGAGGAAGGGTACTTAGAGTAAAGGCCAAAGCTCCAAAGCTATTTCTTTATGATTGTAGTTTGGAATGTTAAGGGCTTTAATTGCCCCAAAAATATCTTGGCCTTAAAGGATTTTTGGGCTAAGGAAAACATTTCGATTTTTGCTATTTTGGAAATAAAAATCAGATTGAAGAATCTCAAATATCTTAATAAGTTAAGTAATAAGTGATGGTTCCTCTTTAATGATCAAGTTCATGCTTATGGCAGAATTATTGTTAGTAATAAGTGATGGTTCCTCTTTAATGATCAAGTTCATGCTTATGGCAGAATTATTGTTAGGTTTGATCCCCAAATAGTAGACATTAAGTGTTAGAAATAGAGATACAGGTCATGTTGTTGGGTCCGTGTTTTGTCTACCGGGGCGAACTAGGCCCAGCGTACCTCAAGTTGGCACACGACCACAACCTTCAAAGGTATTGTCCTCTCTGGTACTCGAACTCGAGACCTCAAGGTTTTGTAGTTAGCTCAATGGTAAGAGGCATGCATTTAAATGCAACAAAACCTGGAGGTCTCGAATTCGAGTACTAAAGAGGAAAATACCTTTGAAGGTTGTAGTCGCGTGCCAACTTGGGGTACGTCTAGTTCACCTCGGTACACAAAACACGGACCCAACATTAAAAGGAAACAAAAGCAAACCAAAGAACGAAGACAAAGAGAAGTGGAAGAAATCAAACGGATACGAAACGCGAAAACAACGAAAAGATATCGAAGCATCGGATTTAACAAACGAAGAATACGGAACGGAAAACATATCGAAGGCAAATCGAAACGAAAGTGCGAAACACATGAGAATCAAAGACGGAAAGCGAAAGAACGGATGCAATCAAAAGTGGAGGTAGCAAACGCGCGCGGAAACAAAAGAAAGGCAAACGGAAACAAAAGCGAAAGGCAAACAAGCGGATCCGACATCCGAAGCGAACATAGAAAACTGTCGCATTGGAAATCCTTAGACTAAGCCTATCCGAAAAATTCAGTATAATTTTTTTTATTCATTCCTTAACACACTCTTATACAAGCAAAAACACTTTCCCACTTGGAAAATTATTCTTAAACAAAACTTATTTCTTCAAAAATCCTATCATAACTCACAACTCATCAATTTAATTAAACTCTTATTATTCTTTCTCTTTAATACATAAACCAACTACACTCAATTCCACAAAAATTGAGCAGCATAACGGCTGTATTTTGAACAGCCCAAAAATTTGCAAAGGGTTCAAAAACAGTTCTATAACCCATTTAACCATACTACTCATCGGACCTCCTGTCCGAAATCCAAACACAATCAAACACAATTCTATACCTAACACTTCAATAAATTCCAATCCATCAACACAATCCAAAATTTGAACTCAATTCCAATCATATACAATCTCATGAATAT
>JANZLX010000005.1:3721535-3746916 GCA_025531955.1 Erythroxylum orinocense
TTTGCCAAATGAAGAAACTTTTGTCCTAGGCTAGTTTTATCTCTCAAATCATGTTGTAGCAAGTTTTAAATGTCTTATAAATGTCAGATTCAGTTACAAATAGGACAAAGAGAATAAATTTTATGTTTTTGCAAAATCAGGAAAATTGTACTGGCTTAGTTATTGCACATCAGTTTATGCTTTTGTTCTCTGTTTTTTTTCAAGATGTAGCAGAAAGTTGTAGAGCTGATAAAAGGCTCATGATCCTTATCATTTTTATGGGAAGAAGAAAGAATTCGAAAACCCCATCAATACAAGAGTTCAGCACTAGTTTTTCACTCTTCATATAGTGTTCCTTTTGTTTTACCAAAGTTGATCTTTTAGAAGTTAGAAAATTGCAGTAGCAGTTTCTGGCCTTGTTGAAAAGAAAAACCTGAAGTTTGGTTCTTGATTTAGCATACGAGAGTGTGAGGAAAATTTATCAATACACAACCTTCAATTTCATTTTACATGATTTTCTTGCATTGTCATTTTTAGCTTGATTCCAGAAGCAATTTCAGTTCAGAGGGAATGAATAGTTACTGGTAATTTACATTCAGAAGCCCTGTTTTCGAATTTGAAGGGAAAAACCCAAATCTTTTCATACACTAATCATTCACCAACCAAAACACCAATTTTTTAGAAGAGTTCGAGTGGCATTTCATTGGAGATAGATTTTACATTCTACAAATCTGTTAATAGAGTTGGCAACATTTTCAGCTAGCTGGTGTTGGCGTGAACAATACTGAAGGTGTTCAATCATTTGCCTCAACCAATATTCAAGCTTGACAGGTTGCTAGCTGAAGGAGTCTTCTTCAATCCTTGGAGGGAGCACTTTCTAGTACATGACACGCACTAAGAACATGTTCTTGGTTTGGCATTCTTTCCTATTTGAAGAAAATCACATTATAATTATAATATCAGATCTTTGAACTCAGACTTAGACCCATTCAAATCTATATATATATATATTTTGTGAACAAATGCGGTTGAAAAATTCCTTAGGTTTGCAGATTCTTGATTTTAGGAATCAGTTTAGAGATATTAATTTGATTGCTATCAAATAAATTAGATTTTATTTTCCTTTGATTTAGATTAGATATTATCTGATTTTTATATTTTAGTTAGAGAAAGACTGTATAAATTAACAAGTTTATATTCTATAAAATTTAAGAGTTTTTTTCACGTAAAAAACCAACAAATGAATTGCTTTTGTTGAGTTGTGTTGTTTGTGGAATTGGAGGAATTACTCGAGGGGGTTTATGGACATCTTGTGTTCTTAAAATTGGAATTGTTCCCTATTTAACTCTTCTTCTAATGTTGGAGGTTGAGTCTCGTTTCCTCCAACAATATCCCATAAATCTTGTCCTAGCAGATAAAACTACATACGAGTACTCCATGTATTATAATTTGTTATTGTTTAATTTTTCTATACCACTAACAGTGGTGCTCATGTCTGCCATAATTACTCGGTCCTGATCGAATAATTTCACAATCTCAGATTGTGACTAAATTTCGGCAGAATCTTGCTTAAGACACGATCCCTGATAATAAAAAATTTTAGAAATTGAAAACACGACTCTAGACGAGACAACCTGACTCTGATACCACTTGTTATTTTCTATACACAACACACTTGTCTCAGCTATTTTTCTATGTCACAAAGTGGTACTATAGGCAATCCATCGCTGACCTTGCAACTTGGACAAGTCGCAAGGAAAATTCTATATCGCCCAAGTTGCTTGTCTCACCTGTCCAAGTTGCAAGGAAAATTCTAGATCGCCCAAGTTGCTTGTCTCACCTCTTTTTCTATGTCACAAAGTGGTGCTTGGATCCATCACCGACCTTGCAACTCGGTCAAGTTGCAAGGAAAACTCTAGATTGCCCAAGTTGCCAACTTGGGCAATTTTTCCATATTTTTTTTTTACACATCTAGGCTTTTCTCCATAGATCTAGAATTGTTCTACAAGGTTCTAAGAAATTTGTTGGTGATTTCTAACATTCCCTCAGGACAATCTTCACCTTTCAGCCGACTTTGCAACAGCTCAGGAGAAAAGGTTCTTGCCTGCTTAAGTCCAGTAAGATATGAACTGAGTTTCATCTGCAGCGTCAGAAACAACTTGTGTTGATATGATCATTTTCCTCAGAAATTCAAGGAACCAAAACCATAGACATTAATAGTAACCTGTATGGTATGATTTCTGGGGAGTGGATGATCAAGTGCTGGCCATTTATAGATGTCAACACAATCTACTTCTTCTCCTCTGTCAGTCTGGAAGAAGAAAAAGTTAGCACTGTAACACATTTCTTTATTGGATTCGCAATAGCATCAGTGAATTCATTTCCCAACACCTGAACTAGAGCCAACAAGAAAAGCATGCAATACCCTCTAATGCTTTCGCTTAGACGAACTTGATAAGCCATTGTATACACAAAATGTAAAATTTCAATCACTTATTTTTTCTACTTTCAATTTTTTTCACTGCAACTGAAGTTTGGTTCTTGTTTATTTATATACTGATGTAAACCTTCATGCATTTAATAAACCACCATCAACTTGTGTTGCTCTTTATGTAACACATCATTTATTAGATTGTTTAATTTAGTAAATGCAGTCTTCAACATTGAATCTTATGTCAATTACTAGATACGCTCTTTATGGCGAGGAATCCAAATTTTCACTTCAAAAAGGTTGATGCTTAGGTATAATTTTGGCAAATCACATAAAACAGCCCTTGTGATATACTTGATCATTCATCTTAGCCTCTGTGTTTTTAATTCGGTCACCTTAACCCCTGTGTTTTTTATTCTCATTCAAGATACCCCAATTAAGTATTTTCGGACAAATTTGCCCTTGAAATTCCTTAAATTATTGAAATACATTTTTTTAATCTCTTAATTCCAAAGCCAAATTTGTCCGAAAATACCTAATTGGAGTATCTTGAATGAGAATAAAAAATACAGGAGTTAAGGTGAACGAATTAAAAACACAAGGGCTAAAATGAATAATCAAATATATCACAAGGACTCTTTTATAAGATTTGCCTATAATTTTCCTTTGAGCCATTTTAGATAAGCCTTAAAAAAAAACCCAAATGTCCTCAAGGATTGAACTTAATTTCAAGCTGTCTAAATTCGATTGAACTGAATAAAAAATTTCAAGTTAGGCTCAAAATTGGACAGGTCTAACCCAGCCCAGCTGATTATCATTCGGAACTAAACCTAATGAGGCCCAAACCCTAAAGTTAGTCATCGTAGGTTCAAGCTTTGTAAGAAGCTCAATTGAGCCTAAAAAGGCAAGTCCAAGTCTGATCAGGCCTTGGCTCAATCTGACAAGTTCAACCCATCTGACAAAAAGAGGGATAAAAAAACTTTTTGAGGTCCAAGTACATTGGCTAAGTTTGGATCAGATTTAGCCTAAGTGAGCTAGATTCGAGACAGGTTGCCCTTGAACCCAATTTTTTTTTGTGATAGGCCCAAACTCAAGCTTTATTTTGTTCAAATCAGAGCTTGTTCGATGATTGAGATTGAGAACCGAAGTCAAACCTTTACAAACCAAAAAAGGAAGAAGTAAAAGACCAAAGTACAAAGATTCCTCACAGATGTCCTGTCATGAGAAAAGCGAGGCAATTCAGTGGTGGCCTAAGATGGGAAATCAAGACTTGTATCTAAACAATATCAACCGCAGAACTGAGTGCTTATGACTCAAGAATGAACACAATACAAACAATAAGTTGCTAGGCTATTCGTATCACCACTGAGCTCTTACCTTTCCTGGTTTCAGGAATCTATGGTACACAATTAACTTCTTCAAATAATGTAAGCAGCAAAAGCAGCTATCAGACCCCTGACTGGGAATTTCAAAGCTCCTACCAATGGCCAATGTGATCAGTATCAGACATGGCAGACTTGAGCAAGCCTCAGAATAAGATTCAGCAAAGCTCTAATTGGCAAATACACTCAATATGAGGTGTGTGGGGGAACATGTCCACCGGTTGTATGCTTTTGAGTTCATAAAACCCTTTTATATTTTGCTCTTTCTGCACAAGAACTCAGAAAATTAGACAATTATACAGCTTAAGAAAACACAGAGCCCAGGGAAGGGTCGATCATTCTCACAATGCCATGGCAAAGGTAATCGAGATCACGTGCACACGTAGCAGGATTACAAGATATGTAAACGATGCGGGGGGCCTTCAACTTCAACAGAAATTTAATCAGCTTCAGATGCATACCAGGACGGTTTGGATCTGCATAGTTTCCAACATCAAAAAATCAAGGAAGAGAATAAATCCAATGACTTTTTTTTCAAGAAACATTGTCCATGATAATGGTTTTCTGATCCTTTACCCAACAATTTTCCCTTGTCATCAGATACTGAGCTAACAATAAACCTTGCTGATCACCAACCCTATATGGATTTTCCAAAATCTGTATGCTCTGAACCAAACTTCCAAGTTAAACATAAAGTGCTTCAGAACATAGATAAGTGTGCTGCTTGCATATGTTCTAATTCCCACTATGATGGTTCTACAGAGTTCCAGTGTAAATGTTTCATATTACTCATATTCCAATTCAGATTCAGAGATGATTCAAAAAGTTCAAGCTGAGGAAACAACCATTTCTAACAATCCAGCAACAAATTCCAAGGAATATGAAACATGAGCACAGTTTGTCACAAAAGCTCAACCCACTCCAAGGAAGCCCTCTATAAATGAAAATCGCACGGAAAGAAAGAGCTGGGTCATCAGGTCAACTGATGTCCAGAAGTTAGAAGCTAATGTTATGTCCTCCTAACCAGTGTGACCTAAAATGCATGCAGAACAAACAAAATTCAACAAGGAGGAATATTGTACTACCTGAGATAACAATGTCAGGCTTCGGAAAATCACTCCCAAAAGTGTCACTTATTTTGTTGAGATCTCCTTGGATAAATGTAGCATTGCTAATACCATTCAGCTTAGCATTTTGTTGAGCATCTGATATTGCCTGGGGGACAACTTCATAGCCATACACATGTTTAACCCTAAGAAGTAAAAGAGAGAGAGGAAAAATTTTGTTATCATGTCATTAGTTCTCCAGTCCTGTAACCAATCTGAGAGCAGAGCTATACCTCTTGGCAAGTGTCAGACCAATAGTGCCTGTCCCACAAAATAGATCAAGAACAATTTCCGAGCCATCCCCTCTAAGACCAGCACAGTCTTCAACAAGTTTATACAGAACATCTGCCTAAGATGCAAAAAGAAACTGAGAAGGTGAAGCAACAGAGAATAGATTGAGTGAAAAAAAAAGGCATAAGAATAATGTTTAATTTGTGTCAAGTAAATTACCTGACGAGTATTTGTCTGGAAGAAAGAGTTTGCCGAAATTTTAAAAATTAGTCCTCTTAACGTCTCCGTGATGGAGGACTTTCCATACAAAGTGTATTCCTCTTCTCCAACAGATGTATTACCGACAGAAGTATTTACATTATTCATAATGCTAACCTACCAGTCAACAACAAATGAAATGAAAATATGTAAGAAAGAACTCTATATGAGAATTATCCATTTATAATGCAAGGGGATATAATCACCAAAACGTCTAAACTATATTTTGATCCCACTAAGAACACATGCCTATAACTAAACATAGAAAAACGGGACCTAATGAAGGAGTGGCCAGACCGCAAGGAATCACAAAAGGTTACATCTAGAGATCAAAGAGTTCTGGCACGAACCACTTCTGGAATTATTGAAACCTTTTCAAGCAAGGGTTTCAGCAAATCTGGCTCATATGATGAGGTCACAAAATTAACCATAAGCTCAAGCAAACCAGTGTCGGGATTCCTGAAATTACATTAATGAAATTTGGATGGACGAGAATTAGAACAATGATTTGGGACACAAAATCGAAAACCAAAAATGAAGCACTAAACCAAGATCCGCAATACATTACTAGATAGAAACTGCATGCTCAGCTGTGGGCAAGATTTATGTCAAACCAGAATACGTTAAAGCTATGCCAAGAGAATCATGAGACATAATTCACAGTAGATAACCACCAATATGTTTTATTCCATTAATGTCCTTGAATTGATGAACTTTGATGAACTTTAAGGTCCTGATGCACTTTCGAGGGCATCCCAATGCCTTAGGATTCAGCACTGGCATATGACTACAAATAGTTGTACTGAAAGTTCATTGAAACCAACCTAGCATTGACAGATGCCAATGCACAGTCTTGAAACAAAAGTTAATAGTAAAATATGCATTGTGTGCTTAAGAGTGATTACGTAACTTTCCGATGAAAGGAAAAGAATGCAACTTAAAAACATAAGTAGAAATGACAAAGAAGATGACAAAGAACTGATGATCTACCATGTAATAAACACAGGTAAGAAGTAACCCTGAATTATATAGACACAAATAATGAGGATCTAACATAACCAAAAGAATTACCTTCCAGTCCTCAGCATTAGATGCTTAAGAAATCCAGTATGATGGCGAGTGTCATAAGGAGTTAAACCAAAATTTGGATGTCTCCAGCATTCTTGGATGGCTTCAAGAACCTACTTAGTAGAACATAAATCAAGAATTGCAAGCAATCTATAATCTCATTACATGTGGAATAAATAGTTGTCCCTATCCATGCAAACTGTCCTGCCACTTCAAGTCAATGGTAGCGTACTTGGCTATGTGCAATTATGCTGACTAAATTTCAAAAAAGTAAAGCAAAACATGCAAGAAATCTAGAACATCTTCAGATAAGATGATTTAAGGAAAAGAACTTTGCAAATTTCCACGCTCTTTAGTAATAGATGCTATAGAAGTCATACCATGTTGGCAGGCTTGCTTTGCAATAAACACTTGTTGACATTTAGGACCTTATCAAAAAAGCCAGGAGCATGCAATCCCAGTGCATATGTTTCACCATCTTCTTGTTTGTCTTCCAGTAAATTTTTGGGCAACCATTGTTGAGAACCAAACGAGAACTCCATCTGCAGAAACAGTAAAATAGTTGCTAAATAAATTACTTATTAATCCTATTTCATGCTCGTACAGAATACGCAAGCCTATAGCACCTAAAACCCTTAAGTTAAACACATAAAATCAAATATGAAAAAAAGTATATAATACATCCATATTCTAAATGTTAAATTTTGATAATTTGTAAGATTTTGACATCAAATGTTAGCCAGTCATCCAATAACTAAAGAAATATAAAGATAAAACGATCATTAAATGCTGATGCCAAGTACAGTCAATTCCTTTAAGGTTTAACCATGCACTAACCTTGTTTCTGTAATGGAATTGTTCATCACAAGGTACAATTGCCTTCATAGTGCTTAAGAATTCTGGAGTTTTATCAGAGAATCTCCCAACATGTACTATCAATTCACGTACTTGCTGCTCCTTAGCTCTGAGTTGAGCTTCGTAAGAAAGGTTCTGCGTCTTACAGCCTCCACAGTATGAAGCATACTCACAAGGAGCATCTACAATATCCCAGTGAGGAGATATGGTCTTCACCTTGGTAACCTGGACATTTGAAAATACATAATCAATAAGGATTTACACCAGTCAATCATTTGTCCAAAATGTGAACCTTCAACGATAACCAAGACAACCTACAAAGTTTCTTCATAAATCTCATATTATCTATCTTCATTTCGAGCTGAATCTCTATTGCCTAAAACATTGAGTTCTTGAAGTAAGGAATTGTAAATCACACTCAGAAAAACAAAACCTTGACTGGACTTTATTACAACTTATGCTGGAAAAAAACCTACAGTTTCTTTCCTCCATGTTCGCATGTTTCCCTCCCAAAAAAGAACAACCCACACGAACAATGCTAATGACGAATCTAAAAAGTTAAAACTTTACCTCAGCGTAACTTCCCTTTCTGCGAGTAACGCGCCCAATGAACCTTTCACCAGGCAAAGCACGATCACACATAAGAATAAACCCAGAATCCTCCACTTTACACACACCCTTCCCTTTAAAAGCCAAAGACTCGCACACCAACTCCAAATTTTGTCCTCTCTTGGGAAAAAAAGAAGACTTCACCTTGGCGTCCCTGTTGTTCTCACTACTTTTGTTGACATTATCCAGTTGAGTGGGCTTGCTTTGTTGTTCTCGGTTATGTAAGAGGCAAGCCAAAGACTGAAACTTTTCAACTCGGTGAAGAAAATAGAGTTTTGGGTTGGTGGTGATTATGTGTTTCAAGCAGTATGTAGGCATGGTGGCCATGGATTCTCGTCTAAGAGGGCAATTGCTAAGAGTTGGTCATGAATTGTCCAAGTCCTTCTTGGCCTGGGAAATAAAAGATCGAGTTTTGTTATCCATAAATATGGCACGATTTATCATATACATTAAACACTAATTTTAGATACGAGTTAACAGAATCCCACTAATAAAAATAGTAAATTATACGTATATATACTTATAAATTTGTGCTTTTATGTTTCGCCTTCTTAGCCTGCTGCACTATGTATTCATCCTGGGGAGCAAGCCCTGATCTTTCTGTTGGGAAAATATGAAAGTTGCCTTAGCAAGTAGTGTAAATTAGCATTGGTACTAGAATAGAAAATTTTATGTATATATACTTATAAATTTGTGCTTTTATGCTTCGCCTTCTTAGTCTGCCGCACTACGTATTCATCCTCGGGCAAGCTCTGATCTTTCTGTTGGGAAAATATGAAAGTTGCCTTAGCAAATAGTGTAAATTAGCGTTGGTACTTGATCGGGTTCGGAGGAGTCGTAACGAAACCAAGTCTTTATGGGACAATTTTCAATGCTTATGAACTTAAATTTGGGTGATCTTACATCGGTATATATATCGCGAGAATAACCGATGTGTCGACTGACTTAGTGAACTATTTAGAGTATTTTGATGTGGGCATTATTTATTTTGATACTTTACTTATTAGATGTCACGTACTCCTTTTAGAGGATACGTCGAAACTCTACTTTCCACAATTTATCGTGTAATCTTTTTTATTTCTTCTAATAAAAAAAGTAGGTAATCTATATATAATTATGATAAAACTTGACAGATCTGAACCGACTAATGTTGAAGAATTAGTAAATAAATTGTAGTTATGGATGAAATGTTACTCGAATTCAGAGCTGGTTGGTTTTCCATGAACTTTTTTAAAATTACGAGTTTTTTTTCTTTTTTTATACTGAGTTAAATCCAATTCGAAATATCAATTCTATTAAAAATAATTGTTGACAAGCTTATTGCTAAACAAAATTATATACAGTTCTATTAAGATTAGTCTTTATTATAATAATTAGAAAAATAATCTCTATTGATATAATTATTTATTTTTAGTAATTTAAGAATATTGTTAAGCATTTGAGATTTTTAAAGTACTTATAAATCGAATTTAGATTTAAATTTATAAAATTTGAAGTTTAGTGTTTAATATCATACAAAATTAGAATCTTAATTCTCACTCAACTTTACATAATTTAAGAGTGTATTCCAATTCTAACATCTAGTTTACGAATAAATTATTTTAAAATTAAAAAACTTTATTAACACTAGGGATGTCAATAGGACGGGGTTGGCCAACCCGTGGCCCCAACGCGACTCACCTTGTATATTAAAAAAAACGTAAAGAAAACATTGTCATTTTTGAAGTTACAGCTGGGTCACGGCTACGGCGTATCGGTCCGTGCTCCACCTGACCTCAACTCATGGCCTAATCGGGTTGACCATTTTTAAACCATGGCCTGGTCAACCCGGGACAAAATCGGATAGAGCCGGACTAAAATTAACATTAGTTCGTTCACAATTGAAAATTGAATATTTTTCAAAATTCTAAGAAATTGCCAAATAATTTAAGATATCAACTTGCCAATTAACAACTTTTTTCTAGGCTATGATATTTAATTACGGAAGTTGGATGGAGCATTTAGAATCATTGACCAACTACATTAATAAATACACATTCAAGAGTCGGTTATTAGCTGTTTTCCCTAACTTGTGAAGTTTGGCATTTTGATGTTATAAAGAGGACCATCTTGCAACTTTAGATCTTTACCAAAAATGTGAAAAAAGAAGAATATTGAGGATATGGTCGTCAGATTATGCTCCAAATTGATAAATCAAATTTAGTTTAAATAAGATCAAGTTTTCAAAACTACTTGATTTTAGCTTAAAATTTGATAATTTTTCAAGCTTGATTAATTATAATTTTTTTAGAGTTTATACTAAATTGACCCGAAATCAACAAATCAAATTATATTTTTAATTAATCATATTTTATTGGATTCGGGCTTCAACTAAGTTCAAATTTGAACTGTTATTAAGCCAAATTATGTCCGTCCTATTATTACTAATATCAAATTTTCTAAGCCAATTTTCATAGATTAAATGATATTAATTGTCACATTTGATTGGACTTATGATTTATACGCCTCATTCACAAGAATTTTCACACTTTTCTTGTGAGATTCCAATGGTAGTTATAGAAATTGTACTCCCAATTATGTTATTTAGTTATGTTAATTCTAACTAAGGACAATCGAAGAATTTATGTTTAGATTGTAAGATATAAATGAATTATGTTTATCTACTAATTAGGAGAAAAGTTATGTACTACTAGATTTTTTTAAATTTCGCGCCTCAGTGAAATTTCTACTTAATGTTGTTATATGACGGTATTACATTAAATAGTAATTATTTTGTTAATTCTTATTAATCAAGTAAGGAAGACAAATTAAGTCAAGTCAATAATAAAATTTTGATTTTAATAATATTATAATTGAATTTGAGAGTAAATATAGTATAATCAAATTTTTTTTTATGCAAATGAAAGGAAGAAAAATAAACGACCCCGAAAAAAGGGAGAGGCTACTGACATTCAAAGAGAACGCCAAACTTATCAGCTAACAAAATAAGGCCAACTTTAGGAGGCGGCGCTTCCAAGAATTGAAAGAAAGTAGGAGAACGACTACTCAATTTTGCAAGCCTATTAGTGACTTGATTGCCTTCGCGCAGGTAATGAATAAAAACAATATTCCAATTCCAGTATAACATGGTTGAAATATCACCCAACAAATTAGCGTGAGGATGAACCATAAAATGACCTGGGAATCAAACGACTACCCAGTTTTGCAATCCTAGTTAAATAAAGTAAGATATTAAAATCCTATTATTTTAATTTCAATCAATTAGAAGATTTTCAAATTTAATGTGTGCGTAAGAAAGAAGGAGGAAAAGAGAGGGCAAAAGTGGGGACCACATGAGTCTAAAATTCCAAAGCAACAGGCAAATTGCCACGAGACATAGATCTTAGGTTTTCCCCGTCCCCCAAGCTAGTGTGTGACACTCCCAATTCACTTTGTATTCATCAATCAACGCCCTTTCACCACCCTACCCCAGCGTCAAATCAGAGGTTTCTAGCTCAAAACCACACCTTTCAGCAATCGATAGGTGAAAGGGGTGATCTTTTTAAACACCATCTCTTCAACTCTGTTTCTTTGCAAATCCAAAGAGCTTCTAGCCAAAAAAAAAAAAGTGTGAGCTTTTGCACACATACCTTGTTGTTTAGACGTTTTTGCGTAACTTCTCCATGTTGATGATATAAGCATACATCCCACATGGTAATTAACACTTTTTCTTACTTGCTTTATGTCCCTTCTTAATATTAATCATGTTACATGTTGTTTCGCAGTTGCCAAATTTGTTGGAGTGTTGATCGAATTTATGCTTTTGGGGTGCTTTAAATTCCCTTTTTGGAGCAGAAGCATTCGGTAAAGATTTGATCTTGTCTTGGCGATCTGGCCTTCACCGCTACTTGATTTGTATCTGTGTATCTTGCTTGTGAGATCATAACCCTTTTAGCAATAGCCCAAGTTGGTTCTTAGTCATCTTTAAGAGGTTCTTTACGCGACAGTGATTTTTCTTTTTGATTACGGAAAGTTTTGATACTTATGGTGTTTTAGACTTCGATTGTCTAGAGAGCTCGGTGCCAGAAGTTCATTGGATAGGGAATTGTGATTAAGATGGCTCTGGAGGATGGCAAGGACCCTTTAGTTAATCTCAGATTCAACCATAATAGGCCCTTGCCTTTGAGACTCCTCCAGTTCTTCTTGTTGTTTTTGGTCCTAGGTCTTGGTGTTTCGATTGTTAGCATGTATATGGTTCGATATTTTGGAGTCCAAAATGTTGCTGGAGTAAAAAGGTCCAATATCATCGTGCCATGCTTTCAAGACCCTGATAATTCGCAGAATTGGTTTAAGCCTCCTTCAAACTTGTTGCATAAAATGAATGATACACAACTGTTTTGGCGTGCTTCATTTGTTCCTCAGATCAAGGAATATCCATTTAAGAGAGTTCCAAAAATTGCCTTTATGTTCTTGGCTAAGGGGCCATTGCCATTGGCACCTCTGTGGGAGAGGTTTTTCAAGGGTCATGAGGGGCTTTATTCAATCTATGTTCATACAACACCATCTTATGAATCAAACTTTACGTCATCATCAGTATTCTACAAGAGACAAATCCCAAGTCAGGTATTTTTCGTAAATTTCTTGTTTAGGGATTGCATGATTTAATGCATTATATATATGTTCTATGGGAGCAATATTGTTGTTTCACATTTAGCTTTGATTAGTTGTTTCCATTTCCTTTTATAAGTGTCATTTTATTTTCCAAATAAATCTTACACGATCTCCATCATTTCAGTATTTACCTTGTATATTGGATAATGTTTGATTACTCATTTTAGAAGGAAAAATTAAGCCATTTTCTGATGACTGCCTTTCAGAACTGGAGTGATGTCAATGAGTTGATTCTGTATTTTGTTGCGCCTTGTCTGCATTCCTGTTATTTCTGATACCAACAAAAAATTGTCAAGTGTGATATGAAATTTGTGAATCTTTTGTGTTGATTTATTTGGTGTCTGTCCGCAAGGATATGGAAACGGCAACCAGATTTCTCACCCTTGCCACATGAATTCAAGAAGGAATTACCGAATTGCTTCAAATTGCATGTGTTGAAATACTTGAAGGTTGTACAAAGAATCCCAATCATGCTAAATTATCACAGAACTTATTTTTCATCCCTCAACTGCCCCATCTTTTTTTCTGCTTTACTCATTTTTGGTTTATTAATGGCCCTTCATTGATTAGCAACTTGTAGAGTTCTTTGTTTATAAGAAATTTCACCCTATCCTCCAAGTATGTATTCCACCTTTTATCTTACAGGTCTATAATTTATTATGCCTATTTGAACTAGTTACTATTTGGTTTCTTGTCTTGAGATAGTCTTCTCTCTTTTCTGTTGGGTTCCAAAACTGTGTTTGCTTGTTTATGAGACTTGAATGAGCCATGTTCTTTTGTAAGACATGAGACATCTATTGAAGATACTTTGTTCTTGGAATTTTGTTTCAAATGAGTATTTAAGACGGTTTAAAAGTTTTTATTAGATTCAGAGTATGTCATTGTGTGCTCAACTTTCTGATCAACACGATTCCTTTGCATCCTTGCAATTTAGTCTTCGGTTTGCTTGCTTGGAGCTTCTCCACAACCGCATGCATCATTTAGTTCAGTTCCATACAGGTTGCAGAGTGGGGAATGATGAGTATGTGTGATGCTGAAAGGAGACTCCTGGCTAATGCATTGCTTGATATCTCCAATGAATGGTTCATCCTGGTGTCCGAGTCGTGCATTCCTCTCCACAATTTCAGTATTATCTACCGCTACATATCAAGATCAAGATACAGCTTTATGGGTTCATTCGATGAACATGGTCCGTATGGGAGGGGGCGCTACAATTGGAATATGCTACCAGAGGTCACACTTGAAGATTGGCGTAAGGGGTCTCAGTGGTTTGAAATTGATCGTAGACTGGCAATTGACATAGTTAAGGACACCACTTACTATCCCAAGTTCAAAGCATTTTGTCGACCAGCATGTTATGTGGATGAGCACTACTTCCAGACAATGTTAAGTATCAAATCTCCACATCTCTTGGCGAACAGAACACTGACATGGACAGATTGGTCAAGGGGTGGAGCGCATCCAGCAACCTTCGGTAAGGCTGACATTAAAGAGGAGTTCTTCAAGAGGATTTTTGAGGGACATGCCTGTGTTTACAATAACCAGCCAACAAATGTTTGTTATCTTTTCGCCCGGAAGTTCGCTCCAAGTGCTTTAGATCCTCTATTAGGCTTAGCATCCAAAGTTTTGGGGTACTGAATGTAGATTTGACTACACGTTTATGTGAAAACACCAACTTGAGCATGTGAGTTTAGGTATCAGGAAAATCTTTGCTATGACTTGTTGGTCTGTTTGTAATGAGCATATAGGCATTTACAAACCTCAATGTCAAAGCGTGTTAGATATAAACAGTTCTCAAGTTTTGGGATAATTTCAATATATAAATTCTCTCTTTCTTTTGGTTAGTATCACGTATTGGAGTGACCTCATTCTGGTACTTTATCATCATCTTCCAAATTTGATTGTGCTTTCCAGTCTCCCTCTGATATAAATGATCTTTGGACATAAAAACATATTTAAAATATTTTTTTAAGTTAGGTCTTCTCTCTGTTAAATTAAGTACAACTTTTGCTAATTTAAACATGGTGTTCTTTAAAAGAACTGCACACAGCATGTTAACATAGTAATGAAGACAGGCCTTTTCCTATGTTCGATTTGTGGTATTTTATGTTAAATAATCAGAACATGAACATCTCATCTTCCTTCGACTTCTCTGATTATGATGATTTAACACATGGGTCCTAGTGTTTCATTAACACTTGATAACCCTGTCAGTACACAGCTTCACAGATAGATCAATAATCACTAACTTACGATGTTCCAAATCTTGAAAACATTGTCTGAAGCTGAATAGGACCTGACTCCATCCTGAATAGGATAATGGAAAAGGACTTAAGACCACCATGAGACAAAGGACATAAGATAAGACCCCCATGAGACATACTACGAGACGCTATGGACAGTGCCCCTCATCTGGTGTAACATTCCAGCTAGAGAAGGTGGCGTTGCATGATGCAGATCAGATTCTAGTAAAGTGGGGTGCATACAAGTGTCTGGTCTAGTAGTTCACCGTCATCCTCAAAATCCCCTCTGCAACTGAAAAAACATCATAGTCAGAGAAGCATAGCTTGTGTATGCTCAGAGTAAACATCGTTAAACGGAGTTTTGAAGTTTCAGCTGTTATACAGGACTCTTTTACTTCCTCTGCATCTTTTGCGTAAGTTGTAAGACCCTTAATTACAGAAATAAATGTCTTCTTCACAAGACTGTAGAGCAGAAGATGCAAATTACACGCTATTCATAGGCGATGAAAGTTAGAGCATGGTAAATACAAAACTAATGCTCCACCAAAATCAGATTCCACAATCTATAAATAAAAAATAGTATAATGGCCCTCATTTGATGGATCTGTTGCAAACTTATATAGACTTCCAACTAGAATAACAAGCCATTTAAACAATATCCGAGCACTAAACACCATCTTGGAACATCGTTTGAGGTTCCAAGTCTAAAAGAATTTATGTTATGCTACGATTAAAGGGCATTAAGTGGTTCATAGTTCATCATGACCGCCTGATTTCCGCTCCAATTCGTGAAGACGCCCTGCAGCCAATGCAGCGTGGAGTGCAGCACCGTAAGGAAGTGCGTTCTCATTGATTTCAAAATAGGGGGAATGAGCAAATTCAAGCTGTGTCTCGTTCTGCATTCCAAGAAAGAATATGTACCCAGGCATAAACTCTTGGTAAAAGGAAAAATCCTCAGATCCCATCAATGGTTGCATGTCCTTAACTTTATCAAAGCCTAGCATATCTCCAGCAACTTTTCTGAAGTACTCATGCAATTCTTTATCATTTATGCAAGGAGGGAAAAAAGGTTTGTCTTCTTCATTGAACTTCACAATTGCCTTACATCTCTGCACAGCTGCCTGCCCTGTGATAACCTGTTATGGGAGCAACATGGTCTATGTAACTAAGCCATAAATACATTTCTAGCATCAAAACATGCAGTTTAAGAGTTCAGAGCACTAATAATGTGAATTATATTTGCTATAGACATTGGTAGCAAAATAAGGATAATAAGGAAAAACATTGGAAACAGGGAAAGTAAACAAAAGCAAGCTGAGATCCCAGTTATGATCACAAAAATTAGCTTGGTCGCATTGCTCTTAAGAAGAATGGTACTTATAATCTATGAAGTTGCTATAGCATAGTTATTATAACACAAGGGAGAGAAACACAATACCTCTTCAATTCTCTGCCTAAGTTGATGGAAGCTTTCTTTTGAAAAGGCTCGGAAGGTGCCCCCAATTGTAACAGAATCAGGTATGACATTAAATGCACCACCTCCTTGAAACTTTGCAACTGTCACCACCTGCAAATTATACTCTGCATTTAAACTGGCACTATAATGATTATGATAGCATGTTTCATGTGTTTAAGCAGCCAAGTGTCATAGTCATTCAGCTTAGAAACCAAGTATTAAATACCTTCCGTCAAGAGTTTTGAAAGCTATTGGGATGAAATGTTTGAATTATTAAATTTCAACAGCAAGTTAGGAAGTTGCAGTCAAAGTTACAAGCATCATTAGACAGTTCAGATTTGCAATAATTGACCAGAAAATAACTTCTGAAATGAATACTGCCGTTGTTTCTTTAAGAAAGTCTAAAAGTGTATCAGCAGAATCATGAACTCGCCTATCTAGTTACTGCATAACTAGTGAGTTCTATCTGTTGCTTATTTGCGTTGTTTTTCTTTATAATGGTCTATTGTAGATGCCAAAATATTACCGTTAGTTTTTAAAGCACAAGCTCTAGGAAATAGATACAGAGACCCATTACAAAGGGCCTAACAGATGATGAAATGAAAATTATGCTTTAAAGATCCTGATGAAAATGGAAAACATTAATGAACAAAAATAATATAAAATTGCAAGTGATTCACAACCAGAACACAAAACATGCCAAAGATGTTCTTAGCCACATATAGGAAGAAAGACAAGAAAAGATGGGTGCACTAGCATTTGAATAACAACAATTTACCTGTGAGTCCAGCGGATCAGCTTCACGTGAAATGAGATGCTGTAAGCTAACGATCACATTTGAAGCTGCTAATATTGGGTCTATTGAGTGCTGAGGAATGGCAGCATGACCTCCTTTTCCACTTATTACAGCTTCAAAGAAGCCACTCCCAGCCAATAGAGCGCCAGGTCTGGAGGCAACTTGACCTAACTGTAACTTAGGATCAACATGCAACCCAAAGATAGCATTGACATCCTTTAATGCCCCAGCATCAATCATCTTTTTGGCTCCACCACCTCCTTCCTCTGCTGGTTGGAAGACAAGAACAACTGTACCCTAATGGAACAACAATTACTTGGATATATGAGGAACATATTAAAGGCATAATGAAAAGGCCTATTGGCCTGAAAATATCAGAGGCCTTGAATCATGATGTTAATGAGTTTGTACTAAATTACAGGCTTTTTCCTTCCTAAGCACGTTATCTGAGTAGGGAAAAAGAAGGAACCAAAAAATATGTAAGAGCCAAATTATGTACCGTCTTCTTCTTTATGAACAGATAAGCTGCCAAGCTGGAAAAATGATGAATTATAAACTGGAAAATTGATATCGGAAATGATGTAGCATCATTCAATGAATCACATGATCCGAGAGTAAATGGATTTCCCCCCTTAAGCACTGACTTCTCTTCAGATAATTTTTACAAAGTACATAATCTGATTTGACCAATTGTCAACAGTTTCAACTATTGGGGATTGCCATTATGATTGTTGGACAACAATTAATACCATAAATACCAGGTCACTAGAATCTCATGGTAAGGTATAAGGCTTTTTTTTATTTTCTCGTCTTTTCTTCTCAAGGGCTTCTTATGGGGATTTCATCATCTCAATCTCATTGACAAGAAGATAGCTCGTATTAAAGGACTGGCAACTAGCAAGCCAGATTAAGGAACAGACCTTCAGGTCAGTATGGTCTTTAAGTATCTTTGCAGCACCAAGAAGCATCGCAACATGAGCATCATGCCCACAAGCATGCATCTTTCCAGGGACTTTACTCTTATGCTCCCATTCCACCATTTCCTGACAAAGGGTTCGAACACCAATGCATTAACTTCAAAAGAAACTGAAATTTATTCAGTACAGAACTTCTACATAAAATTCATACTGAATTCAACTACAATTTAAAACAAACGAGGGATAAAATCCATAACTTTTTCCACATCACTACCAAGCAATATCCTATCATTTCAAATGCCACAAACCCAAAAAACTCAATTCTGCAACTTTATCCGACAAAACAGACAAATTTCAATTATCCAATAAATCACATATACTTACATATTCAGATAAGTGGGTATAAAATATGTTGGTAGGACAAAAGAAATTACACGGACTTGTTCAATTCACAAGCATCAAGTTTGGATAAATAATGGAACCAAGGAATTGTAAGTCAAAATTGAAGCAAACCTGCAGAGGAAGCGCATCCATATCTGCCCTTATTGCAACAAAAGGAGGTTTACCACTCCCAATGTACCCAATTATACCGGTAACTGCAAAAGGGTGTTTGTACTTAATGCCCATCTTATCCAATTCTTCCCGGATAAGCCTACTAGTCTCAAATTCCCCATAACCCAATTCAGGGTTCGCATGTATCTTCCTTCTCACATCCACCATCCAATCATAAAACTCCTTTTCCTTGGCATAACTGAGAAACCTTGTGGGAATATCCGACAACGATGACCCATATAAGCTCAAAGATGGATTCACAGAAAGCATACACAAAACGAAACCAACCCAGAGAAAGAGACTCATGGCTTCACTCCCACGATCTACAAAAAAGAAAACACCCCGAAAATCGTATTGTTTCAAACTTGAAACTGTAAATTGAAGAAACTTTCAGAAAAAGACGGGAACTTTGTGAAACAAAACCTAAAATGAAGAGAAATGACTCAAAGACATGTTGATCTGAACCTGATTCTTTGTGTCAATAACTTTGAATATGTGTAAAATCCAGGTGTTGATTGAATTTGAATGAAAGATTGGTTCTTTCAAGTGGTGGCTGCTGATTTCATGAGCTCTTACTGTGATCCGCTGTGTCACGTCACACCCGTGGGGTTGGACTTGGCCATTCCTTCACGTGCTAATAACCAATTCTCATATGTTTCACATGTTATTATAATCATTATTTACTTATTAATTATTATATTATAGCATTTTGTAATATATAGGATTAAATTTAATTATATTGACCGCAATTTGATATAATTTAAAAATCAGACTAGAATTTAAATTGATAAGGTAAAAAATTTAAAATTTAAAAGTTTCAACTGATCTTAAATAAATCATTATAAAATTTCCTAAAGATTAAATAAAATTAAAATTTAAAAATATGATTTAAAAATTTTTCTTATCTACCCGATTAATTAATAAATTGATTTATTTTTTATAATAAAAGTTAGTAAAGTAATTTGAATTGAAAAGTTAAAACTGAACCTTTACAATTAAACCGATCAAACTAGTTAAAATTTTTAATTATTAATCATTTGTCGCTATCATTAATTTATATATTCACAAAAATTCAAATGAACAGAAATAACAATCAATAGAAATGTTAAAATGATCAAACAAATAAGCTCATCAAACCTTTACCATAATAAATAAAGTGAAGATGACAATAAAATATTTTCTTTAATTATTTAATAACAAATCTTATATTAATCATTTAATTAATTATATATATATTCATAAGATATATCATTATTATTGAGTACTCTAAAGATAATATAAGAAAATTTATATGAAATATTTTAAAATGTTTAAATCAAATGATTACTTATATAATAATTATAATAAAAAAAAATTTACAAACATAAATAATATTTCAAAAGAAACCTAAGAAACATTAGGTATGCTAACATTTTCGTTTTATAAGTGACTTATATAACATAGACTAAAAAGTTCAATTTTATAATTAAAATTTTATTATATTTTTATTTGTTAAATGTATTTATATTACAAAATATAAGTTAATTAATCAAATATTATACGTTAATTAATTATGTTGCAAAATCATAAAATAGCATATAAGAAGATAATTCATAATTTGGCTAATCTTACTTCCTCCAATTGTGCCTAAAAATTTTGCAAAGGATTAGTAATGGATCGGGATGTACTGGGCCATCTAGACTCAGGCCCTACTAAAAAATTTTGTCTCGGGTTCGAATTGGGTACACAAGACTCCTAAGCCCAATTACACTTGGGGGGCTTGAAGTAATATCAGATTCGATATAATCAAACTTTTCTCTTTTTTATTTTAAAATTTTAAAACGATGTTTTATATAAAATGACGTCATTTTTTTCAAAAAAAATTTAGACTTCAAGTTAGTGTACTCCAAGTTTGAGTTTAACTTAAAATTTAAATTTAAAAAAGAAGGTATGAGCTCAACCAAAATCAAATTGAGTCAGATTTATTAATTTTGGGTCGGGTTGAGTCCGATTAGCCCGGATCTAAATTGTTTTGTCAACTCAATGCATAAGGTGGGTCATCACTTCAGCAACCCAAAAAAGCACAGGAGAGCTTCAACCCAAGAATCTGTTAGAAGTCCACAAGTCTACCAAAAAGCCCACTATTCAGCGGCCTTTAGAGTTAGCTTAGAGTTAACGGAGCATCAAAGTGCTTAAGTGCGTTTTATCTCCTTCAACCTGATCTGGCTGACACTTTTTGGAGAATGTAAATCATAATAACTTAAATCCTTTTCATAAGAAATCTACATATTATCAGTTTCGAAATCCCACCCAGAAAAATTTGCAACGAAAACTAGCTTCTCCGGGAATCTTATCAACCAGTTTTTGCTCTAAATAATCACATCCAGCTAGAAAGCACCACAAGCTAAGTGTTAATGTCAGAAAATCACCTGGAGCGAGAATCTTTGATTGGGACAACAATTTGGTGATACGTGTACGATGTCCAAAACACATCTTGCATCAATTTCAAGTTGTCAAACGCACCTACGAAAAGGATTCAAGTGAAAGGAAAAGATAATGCAAAGTTCTGGTTCTTTATGTAGTGCATGAACAGAAGAATCTGATACTGCCATATCACTTATTCTGCTCTTTCTGTATATTATCATCTATTTCCCATTTTCAGATTATCATTATTGTCGATCAACCATATCTCCAAAGTCCAAATGGTACCAACCGTTCTAAGCTCTTCTAATAACTAATCAAATGCCTGGTGTTTCTTTCCAATTTCCATTGATACTTGGAAGCTCTTTTTCTTCTGGTGTTCTATTTTTTCTTGGTTTTTTGCACACAATCTTATCTCTTAATGCAAGTTCCACGCAATGAAACTATTGCAGGAAGCTAACGGCAAGGATCAATCAAACAGGAAAAGGACGAGCATACTCGTAGGACCTTGGGGAGGAAATGGTGGCGATAGCTGGGATGACGGTGGTGCCCACCATGGAGTTAGAGAGATCACTCTTGCTCATGGACTTTGCATAGATTCCATACGTGTAGTATACGATAACAATGGCAAACCTGTGACAGCCAACAAACATGGAGGCACTGGAGGTGATCGAACTGTTGAGGTTAGCCGTTATCATTTCATTTCCTTTTCAACCATTTCCATCTTCGCATAATGCATGTTAAATATCAATAGAATTGCTACAATTCAAGTTTCGATCTTGACACTTAGAAGGTTTGAATTGTTATGTTGACAGATCACGTTGGATTATCCAGAGGAATTCTTGATAAGTGTGAGTGGGTACTATGGTAATTACCGGAACAGCACTGTGATAAAGTCATTAACGTTCAAGAGCAACAGGAGAACATATGGACCATTTGGATGTGAAGGGGGAACACCATTTACACTCACAATTGAATCAGGATCAGTAGTGGGATTCATGGGAAGGAGTGGTTGGTACATTGATTCAATTGGGTTCTATATATCTCACCCACCGCCACCGCCGCCTACGCCTACTACTGCTACTGCTCCTCTTAAACTTCTCAAAGCTTTCAAACGAAGGCCTTAGACCTGTGTGATAATAGAATGAAATGCACTATAATTATTTTTGTTTGAGAAAGATATAAGGGTTTATAATATAATATAGTAAAATGTTGTGAAATAAAATATAATGTATAATAAATAATTATTATATTATTTATATTAAAATGGTTGTTACGGGAAGTTTATTATTTTATTATTAATTATATACAATTTATTATTTATTAAATAAAAAAATTATTATCAATTATTTAATATATTTTATTTTATTTTATGTTATTTACATTTAAAAATAATTTATTTTATATAAACAATTAAAGAATAATTTTTATATTTTTTCTTTTCATTAAGAAAAATTTTATTCAAATTTTTTATTTTATTATTAATTATATACAATTTATTATCAATTATATAAAAATATAATTATTAAATTTTTAATAAATTTTATTTTATATAACTTTTATTTTTATTCTATGTGATTTATGTTTAAAAATAATTTATTTATATTTTTATTTATATAGAAATATATACAAACAATTAAAGAATAATTTTAAATATATTATAAATTTATTTTTAAATATAATTTTTAAATTTTATTATTAAATATATAGAATTTATTATTAATAATATAAAAATATTATTATTAATTATTTAATAAAAATTATTATATTCTATTTAATATATTAATATTATGACTTGGTCATAGTTGGTATTAGGAAGAATTATTGAGGGTATATTAGGTAGTATGTATTTATTAGTTTACATTCCATCATAAACCTCCCGAATCGGAGATTTCTTATTTTTTTTCTTGGATGGAATGGAACGTAACATGAAATCCTTCGCTTTCATCTCATTCCATTCCATTCTATTAAGAAACCCTCAACTAAATGATGGAAGTATGTTACGTTCTATCTCATTTCATTATTAACCCCTCAACCAAATAGGACCTTAGTGCCAAAAATCTTTTTAAAAATTGTCAAGTCATCCCTTTCTTTTATCAATGGTTGTTAACCATGCAAATCCATACATGAGAGCAAAAGATTTAATTTGAAAAATTTTACATGCTTTTTGCTTATAAAAAGAAAGTCACCGTGTTTAAGTGAAAAGTAAGATGTCATTTTGTGAGGTATTTTAACTGAAAATACATAATTATTATACATGAGTTTTGGGTGTTATTGGGTTAAAGGGTTAAAATAAAATATTGAGTGTTTTGTAATTTTCTCTTTTTTATTGTCTTCACTCGTAGACGTAGCCCGTCTCAAAAGGGCAAATCATGTAAATTTCTTATGTCTTATTTTTTCCATATTTTTTTCTACTTGTTGTTTCCTTACTCCATTCAAATTTATCAAACAAAATTCCATGATCCTACACTCGTCGCAACAATTTGGTATTAAAGCTTGTGATTAAAAGTTTTGTTTGAAGATGGCAACAACAAGATTTGATTTTAAGAAGTTCGATCGCGACACCAACTTTATTTTATAGAAAGTCAAGATGTATGCAGTATTAACACAAAATGGTGTATCGAAGGCCTTGCTGGAAAAGGACGGAATACCAGGCAAATTAATTGACGCCCAAAAGCTAGACATCGATGAAAAAGTCATGGCTGCCATTTACTTAAGCCTTTTAAATGAAGTCTTATGTGAAGTTATTCACAAGAAGATAGTTGCTTCGTTATGGCATAAGTCGGAATCTCTATATATGACAAAGAGTTTCACTAGCAAGTTGATTGCAAAACACCATTTGCATATGCTCCGTATGGCAGAAGGTGGTTCACTCAAATTACATGTTGATGATTTTAGTTTAATTCTCATAGATCTTGTGAATATGGATATCAAGTATAATCAAGAAGACCAAGCTCTGATGTTCCTCTACTCCTTACCTCCATCTTACAAGCATTTTCGAGAGACTACTATTTATGGCCAAGAGTCTCTCATATTAGAGGAGGTCAAATTTGCCTCACATTCAAAAGATATTATTGACAAGGAGTTCATCTCAAACTAAGGTAGTCTTCCAGAAGGACAGATTGTTAGAGAAAGACCAATAGATAGAAACTCCAGTAGTAGTAACAGGCATAAGTCAAGATCAAATTCCAAAGTCAAAAATAGATTTTGTAGATATTACAAAAGGAAAGGGCTTGTTGTAGCTGATTGTTACAAGCTAAAAAACAAGCTATACCGAGAGAATAAAGAAAAGAAAAATGAAGCTAGTGTTGTACAAATGAAGGAATAAACAAATGTTCTTTAGGTGAGTGAATGGGGATTTGGACCACGAGATGAATGGATCCTTGACTCTACCTGCTTATTTCAATTATATCCCAATAAACACTAATTCTCCACCTATGATCTAATTCATGGTGGAGTTGTATTAATGGGCAACAATCAAGCTTGTAAAGTGGTTGGTGTAGGCATTATCAAATTAAAAATGTTTGATTCTATAGCAAGAACATCGACTAATGTTCACCATATTCCAGACTTAAAGAGAAATCTCATCTCTTTAAGTACCTTGGATTCAAAAGGCTAATGTTACATTGGTGGAGGTGGAGATCTCAAAGCAGTTAGAGATGCCTGGTCTTGATGAAGGCTTTTTAAATTGGCTAGTCGTACGTGTTGTAAGGAATGTCTGTTATCGGAGTAGCTAATGTGACCACATCAGCTCTGTTAGAATCAAATGTTACCAAGTTATGGCATATGAGTGAAAGAGGTCCGATACTACTAAGCAAAAGAGGTTATCTTTATAACCAAAAAGTGACAAAATTAAATATTTGTGAACATTGTGTATTCAATAGGCAAAAAAGAGTCAATTCTTCTATTGTTGTTCATAAGACGAGAGGCACTCTAGACTACATTCACTCTAATCTTTGGAGGCTTACATGTGTTTCTTCAAAAGATGGTGCTCGGTATATGCTTATATTCATTTATGATTACTCTAAGAAAGTATGAGCATATTTTTTGAAACATAAGAATGATGTGTTTACCATTTTCAAAAAAATGGAAGGTTCTAGTTGAATTTAATGATTTGTGCAAGAATAAAGGAATAGTCCACCATCTAACATTCATAGGTATTGGAGAAATTTTGTTGTATATTGTCCAACTCTAGTCTATCAAAAGATTTCTAGGTTAAAGCGGCATCAACAACGTGTTACTTGATAAATTGCTCTCCATCGACAACCATTGACTGTAAGACGCCATAAGAGGTATGGTATGGAAAACCTACTAATTATTCAAATTTAAAATTTTTTGGGTGTCCAGCATATTTATATGCTATAACAACAACATCACGCAGTATGAATCTCGCCGATATGCGGTAGTATGCAGCCTTACCCTTAGTTAGTAAAGAGCTTGTTTCTAAA
>JANZLX010000005.1:3753632-3767583 GCA_025531955.1 Erythroxylum orinocense
GTGGTTCTAGACGTGGTACTCGGAAGCCGAGTCCCACGGTGGGCGCCAAATGGTTCAGCCGGATTCTGCTGAGGTAGAACTTCGTTGTTCTGGTCCATGGTCCGTGCGATATCAATCGCGAGATCCTTGCAAAACAGATAATGGCGGGCCGGGAATTGTTTCTCGGGAGGCCCATCTGACGATCAAGTCAGTATTTTCGTAAGGTTTTTAGGCTGCTGTAAACAGAGGAAAGTAGGGTTGAGTTCTGATACCTGAGTCGTGGGAGAATAGTACCTTATATACGTGGAGTTACCGCTAGGTTTAGGTCTTTACGTGAGTTGTTGTGTTTGCATAGGAGTCTGTCTCCTGACGGGCCAGACGGGCTGGGATGAAGGTGTGAAGATGGGTCTGGGCCTTGCAAAGCCGACCCGACCAGAAGCAAATCAAAAATTTAAAAATTAAATTGAAATGTTTTCATTTTTAACGATCGATTTATTTTTTAAAACATTTAATCGGTTTAGTTTTTAAAACGTTAGATTAAATTTAATTATATCCACTTTATCGTGTCATCATCATTAATTTATATATTCACGAACTTGCCACCTAAATCCAAAACAAAAACAAATACAACTAACAATCAAAACAAATATACTCACCAAACCTTTATCGTAACAAATAAAGTGGAGATGACAATAAAGAATTTTCTTTAATTACTTAATAATGAATCTTGTATTAATTATTTAATTAAATTTACGTATTTCATAATATATCTCATTATATAAATACTAAATAGTGTTAAGATATAACAATTTTTATACTAAACATTTTAAAATTTTGTCAATTATAATAAATTTTCTAAAGATATAACAATACTTAAAAAGAAATGTGTGCAAAGATGTTCTTTTTATTAATGACTTAATATAACAGAGATGAAAACGTTAAATTTTATAATTATAATCTTATTATAATTTAATTTATTAAATATATTTATATTACAAAATTTAAGTTGAATAATTAAAGGTATTATATATTTATATATATATATATACACATGAAAGAATTCATTCTAAATCTATTGGATTTATATTAATTTTCATCTTTTTTTTTTTCTAATGGAGTCGGGCCTTCTTTTCGCACTATAACGAATACGAAAATAATGGAAAAAATTGGATTCAATTGTCAACGTCAAAATTTGATTTTACGGTATAGACGCTTATGACCTCCCCCTCTATACTTTGCGGTATTGATTCCTCTGACATTACGGCCTTTACCTTCCTTTACCTTGAAATTTCTATCAATTATGTATGATTTGATTTCTCATACACTGAACCTTATAATTTCTCAAGATAAATTTTTTTTATTGATCCATAATCGGACTTACTTAATATATTAAGTCAATTCATGAACTCAATTCGTTTTTTTTAGTTTAAATAACTATATGAACCGTGCATTTTTAAAAGAACTTTCAAAGAACAAGCAATCCCCTCTCTCGTTACCAATTTATCCTTAATATTGATAAAAACTGCTTAACCAATTTTTCCATTAATTCATTATAGAATTGTTCCAGTTTTTGTTTTTTTAATTTAGATCGACACGAGAGTCCAACAATATTGCATTGCCAAAATTGGCTAATCTTATTTCCTCCAACTGTCCCTAAAATTAAAAAAGGCATCATTTTTTTTAAAAGAATTTTGAATTTTAAACCCCACAATTTGACTTAAATTTTAAATTTTATTTTAAAAATCTATACTCTGCCCAAAATTTGATCCAACTGAATCAATCCTATTAATTTTGGGCTGATTTGGGTTGGATCGGACCGAACCTGAATTGTTTTGTCAAGCCTATGAATAAGGCTACTCATCAGCAACCCAAAAAGAGTGGGAAAGTTTCAACCCAAGAATCTATTAGAAGTCCACGAGTCCAGCAAAACGCGCTCCGGAGCCTTTAGAGTTAGCTTAGAGTTAACGAAGCATGAGCCTTTATCAATTTTTGTGGAAGTCCAATGCTGGGCGGGGTATTCATTTGTTGAATTGGGAATCAGTGTGTAGCCCGACAGATATGGGTGGTTTGGGCCTTTGTATGGCTCGTGATAATAACATTGCCATGTTAGGCAAAATGATTTGGTCTCTATCCAGGGACGACAACAATCTTTGGTCGACTGTGTTTCGCTGTAAGTATTTACGGGACGCCCCTATTCTCCATTGCACCAGTCCTACTTCTGCATCCCCTAGTTGGAAAGCAATCCAACGAGCTCTCCCTTATTTAAAGGATGGATTTACTTGGAGAGTTGGTCATGGTGGATATATTGATGTTTGGGATGATAGATGGGTAGGGGATTCTCCTCTTTGCTGACGAGTGCATTGCATTGATGCTCGGGACAGACGACTACGGGTGACGGATTTGATTGATGTTCATGGTCAATGGGATCTATCCCTCCTCCACACGGCAATGGAGGAGGTTTTGCTTCATAGTATCTCTGTGATTCCTATCTCTACTTCTGGACTTCCCAGAGACACTTTGATATGGGGGGAGAGTACCTCTGGCACTTACTCGGTGCGGTCTGGTTATGAATTTCTTACTCGCGTTCCTTTCCCTCTAGACCCTACTAAATTATGGTCTCGCATTTGGCGTTTGCGCATTCCTCAGAAGTTTCGTTTCTTCTTATGGCAACTTAGATGGCAGATCCTCCCAACCAATACTTTGCGCTATGAACGTGGCTTGGCTTCTTCCCCTTTTTGTTCTCGCTGTGGACAGGCTTGGGAGCATACTATTCATGCGTTACGGGACTGTCCTTCAGCACGACAGGTGTGGCATGGTATCTACGGCACTCAGGATGTTTCTTTCTATACCTTGACTTTTGACGCTTGGATTTCCAGGTATGTCCTTGCCCCCTCGTGCTCTAGTGATGATGTTCTTAAGTTCATGGTAGGAGCATGGATCATATGGTGCACGAGAAATATGGAGATCTTTCAACTTGAATTCATGCATTTGGTTGGTATCCACCAATGGTTTTTGCAACTTTTTGATGCCTGTCGGAAAGCTTGCATTCTGGATGTGCACAGAGTGCATAACCTGGATCGTTGGGTCTCATGGCAGTTTCCTCCTACTGGATATATTAAAGTCAATGTTGATGGTAGCTCCTATGGCAATCCTGGCAGAGCTGGATTTGATGGTCTAGTGCGGAATGAGTTTGGGCACTGGATCTTTGGTTTCTCAGGTTTCATTGGTTGTGCTACCAATATGCTGGCAGAGCTTCAAGCTATCTACCATGGGTTGACTCTTGCATGGTCTCGTGGCTACAAAAAGATTTTGCTTGAATCGGATTCGTTGGATGCTATCAAGTTAGTTACTCATGAATGCCCTCCATCTCATCCTTATCTGACAGTTGTTGAGGATATTTTGTTTTATTTCCGGAAGGACTGGGCCTGTTCTATTGCCCATGTTTTGAGAGAACGCAACCAATGTGCTGATTATCTCGCGAAGTTAGGATCTTCTTCGTAGCATTGGCATCTGTGGGAGATGCCTGCCCCGGGTCTTCGACCCCTTCTCCAGAATGATGCTTTGTCGGTGGCGTTCTTGCGGCCTTAGGCCTCCTTGTTTTGTGTATCCTCTTCACCAAAAACAAAGAGTTAGCTTAGAGTTAAAGAAGCATCAACGTGCTTCATTGCATTTTATCTCCTTCAACTTGTTCTGACTGGCACTTTTTTGTAGAATGTAAAGCATATATAATAACTTAAATCTAAATTTTAAATTTTGTTATTACATTTTTCAATTTAAATTCACTATCAATCCTTCTTTATGAAAACAACTCTACGTATTATGAGTTTCGAAATCTCTAAATAATCACAGTATTCAAACTCTTTTCCAGCTGGAAAGCATCACAAGCTAAATGTTAATGTCAGATAGTCACCAGGAGCAAGAATCTTTGATTGGGGCAACAATTTGGTAAGTGAAAGCAAAAGATAATGCATAAGTTCTGGTTTTTTATGTAGTGCATGAACAGAAGAATCTGATACTGCCGGCCATATCACTTACTCTGCTCTTTCTATATATTATCATCTATTTCAGTAACACAAACCATATTCAGATTATCATTTATTATCGATCAACCATATCTCCAAAGTCCAAATGGTGCGAACTGTTCTAAGCTCTTCCAATAACTAATCAAATGCCTGTTGTTTCTTTCCAGCTTTCTTGGAAGCTCTTTTTCTTCTGGTGTTCTATTTTTCCTTGGTTTTTTGCATACCATCTTATCTTTTAATGCAAGTTCCACGCAATGAAAACGTTGCAGGAAGCTAATGACAAGTATCAAACAAACAGGAAAAGGATTACCATGCTCGTAGGACCTTGGGGTGGAAGTGGAGGCGATAGCTGGGATGATGGTGGTACCTACCATGGAGTTAGAGCGATCTATGTTGCTCATGGACTTTGCATAGATTCCATACGTGCAGTATACGATTACAATCGCAAACCTGTGACAGCCAACAAGCACGGAGGCAATGGAGGAAAAATCGATGAGGTTAGCTTTTATCATTTCATTTCCTTTTCAACCATTTCCAACTTCGCACAATGCATGTTATATGTTAGCAAGCTTGACATGGCTCTTGGCAACTACTTTCCTGTCATACATTTTAAATCTTGCTACAATTCAAGTTTTGATCTTGAAAGTTAGGAGGTTTGAATTGTTATGTTGACAGATTAAGTTGGATTATCCAGACGAATTCTTGGTAGGTGTGAGTGGGTACTACGGATATTTCTGGTTTATGAATGTGATAAGGTCAATTACGTTCGAGAGCAACAGAAGAACGTATGGACCATTTGGAGATGAAGTAGGAACATCGTTTACGTTCACAATTGAATCAGGATCAGTAGTGGGATTCAAGGGAAGAAGTGGTTGGTACATTGATTCAATTGGGTTCTATATATCTCACACTCCACCGCCGTCACCGCAGCCACCGCCACCGCCTCCACCGCCGCCGCCATCCCCGCCGCCGTCTCCGCCTCAGATTCCGCCGCCGCCTCCTGCTCCGACTACTACTCCTAGTCGTCGCCGAACTTTCCAACAAAAGCTCCGAAGACTTGCCAGTTGCCATAACTAGTTTCTAAGTAACGGCAGACGCTGATTAGCTTAGTGTTGCTACGGAGAAGATAAGAGGTTAAAAGGACGAGTAGGAATCTCGCGTTGTAAACAGACAGAGATAGTGAAAGACATACACCTAAAAATGGCCATAAATTTAATGTCTTAACATTTTAAGTTGAATTGTATTGAGGTGTTAAAGCTTATTAATCTGTACCCTCACTAGGCCTATATTAAAGTGTTAGTTTATGCTTTTATAGTCAATTAATTGGATGCAAATTAATGTACGTTTATGCTCTTGCAGTCAATTAATTGGATGCAAATTAATGTACGACATTATTTTGAATGAATGAAAAACTTTATTTATCTTTATGTATTAATTTAATTAATATTTTATGTTTTAATACTAAAGGTAAAATCTTGGAATAATTAATGAGATTATAATTATGAGATTCAATTTTTTTTTAAGCAAGATTCAATTTACACTTATGTATTATTTCTAAATGTTCCTAATTGTAGTTTTATCAAGACGAGATATTATTGAAACGGTAAAACTAGCTCAATAATAATATGTTTTTGAATTTTAAATTTCTTATTCATTATGTTTATGTATACATGATTGTTTGAATAAGAAATTTGTATGTATTTTTATAACAAGTATGTGGACTGTATGTTGTTTATATACAACTTATGAACCTAAACATAATAAGTTCTTAATGTAGTAGCATATGGAAGAGACTATAAGACTATGCTGTGTATAACCGCCATAACCCACATTATATGATTTGTTATGTTGAGGTGTTTATGATGTTGACGGTTTATAAGATTTAATTCTTGCTAGCCTTATGTTATACTATTAAATGTAATGATAAAACATCCGGTCAAGTGAGAGAATGTAAGAAATGTGGCCTGATATTGTGACTCAGATTTTCTATAAGCCCATATTAAACTTGGTTTAGGGTTTTCTTAGTTTAATAGTATA
Organism: Erythroxylum orinocense; assembly: GCA_025531955.1. Classification (NCBI taxonomy): domain Eukaryota; kingdom Viridiplantae; phylum Streptophyta; class Magnoliopsida; order Malpighiales; family Erythroxylaceae; genus Erythroxylum; species Erythroxylum orinocense. The sequence goes on from JANZLX010000005.1 coordinate 3,759,671, forward strand.
TTAAATCTTAATCGTTAATTTAATGCTTGATGGATGTACAAGGATTTATGTCAATAAAAAAATGTATATAAACTAGTCCTCTCTTTACCCTAATTAAGTACAGACAAAACACAAATACAGAAAAAGTAGGCATTTGTGCCTTGAATTATCTATCAAGCTATTATACAGAAAAATAGTTAAGAGAGAGAAACTAATTCGTAATTGGTAAAAGCTTTTTTCTCTACATCATAACGAATTTTACTTCAGATAAGTGATTTATTCGATTTATCTATGCGGTTATTATTATATTCAAGATCTGAATGGACACGAATGATTTATGCGTGATTCATAATTCATATATGATTTATGTCTTTAATGTTTGATTATTAAGATCTGAAAAACTTACAGTTCCTACTTTATATAAGATCAAAAAAATTGGCAGAACTTAGCTTCTGAGAATAATGATAAAATTCCCAAGTACTGTCTCTCTCTTACTGTAACTCTTCAAACTCTACCTGAATTTTTCTTATATGTTTGTAAAAGTTGTAATTAAAGAATAATGAGTTTTGCAACAAAAAATTCTTCTCAGTAAAAACTTTATTGAACTCTAATCAATTAAATTCTTCTTAGTAAAAACTTTATTGAACTCTAATCAATCACACTTATTAAAAAAATTATTTGGATCTAATTTAATTCAAAGTAATTCAATTATTAAAAATTATAAAGAAAAGATTGTGTACATTAGAACTCTTCCCAAATCTCTACAAAGCGAGGAGCTTTTTGTATTGGGTACGTTGATTTTTGAAGGTGAGCCTTGGAGTAATTAATAAAGTTACTCATTCGTGACCATAAGATCATAAGTTTAATTGTAAAAAATACAAAGAGAAGACTGCATTCATTATGACTTTTTCCTAACTCTCTTAAAAGAAAGAGTCTTATGCACCGGATAAGTTTCTCATTCGTGACCATAAGATCACAAGTTTAATTGTAAAAATACAAAAAGAAGACAGCTTTTATTACGACTTTTTCCAGACTATCTTAAAAGAAGAAGTCTTATGCACCGGATAAGTTGACTTGACTTAAAAATAGATATTGTCATTCAATTAAATAAAAAAAATCGTCTAAAAACCAAAGAAATCATATATTTCTTATTTGGAAGTTTACTTAATCAATGTTGACCAAATTCACAATTGCAAACTTTAGGAAAAGAAGTCCTCTTATGTTCTTTAAAACATCTATTAGCACCAACAAAAGAATACTCACATATTTTGATGAGAGAATTGTTTGAAATACTTTTTAACAGTACGCTTAATTTTAACTAAATTTGATAAAAGAGTTTAAATTTGACCTAATCTAAAGTCCATAAAATCAAATTGAATTAATCAAATTTTGAACTAAATTCAAATTTAAAATTTACAATTTTAATATTAAATTAATTTTCATATGGTTGATTCATCATCTATCTTGATAATAAAATATCATTGCAAGATTATAACTCAATACAATTTTTTGGGCTTAATTCAATCTAATCATACTTTAAATTATTTAAAATTTGATTAATAATAAACTTAAATTAATATTTCGTATCCAATCGAATTTTAATTAAATTGAACTTAAAAAAATCTCACATAGTTCAATATTAAAAATTTCTATGAAAATAACTCATTGACTAAATTTTAAGAAAATTAATAAAAATATTTATGATAAATATAAATATGAGGATTCTTTTGAAAATTGAATCAAACTATAAATAAAATATATATGCCTTTGTTCCTTCAAAATATGAAAAATAAATATGAAATTTTTCAATCCCTAATTTTCTGAAAAAATTATAATTCCAATTTTATCCTAAAATAAAATTTTAATTAATAAAAATCTTGCTAATATGTGAAATTAGGTGCAATAATGGGTAATCTTACTTTAATTATTACAGAGTTTATTTCTAAAAAAAATTATCCTAGTTAAATCGTCTGGACACGGTCTTGTCGACACTCGACACGCTTTCTACAGGGGCGTATTCGTAACTTCACATTGTCTCGACCCTTTTTCCTTGGAAACTCAACAAGAGCGAGCTCTGTTGTTGATCAGATACCAAAAACCTAGAAACGAGATTCGATTCGAGTCAGCGAAGATGGGCAACACAGAGAAACTGTTGAATCAGATAATGGATCTGAAATTCACGGCCAAGTCGCTGCAGAGACAAGCAAGAAAGTGCGAGAAAGAGGAAAAAACCGAGAAATTGAAGGTCAAGAAGGCGATCGAGAAGGGGAACATGGATGGAGGTCGGATCTACGCCGAGAACGCCATCCGTAAACGGACGGAGCAGATGAATTACCTGCGGTTGGCTTCGAGACTTGACGCTGTAGTTGCGAGGCTCGATACTCAGGCTAAGATGACCACCATCAACAAGTCCATGGCCTCTATCGTTAAATCTCTAGAATCTAGTCTAGCTACAGGTACTTTTTAGTTTTCAGTTGAAGAAAGAGGAGTTTACCCTTCGATTTATTGATCACGATATTATAACAAAAGTTTATGTTCTTGAGATTGGCTACCTACAAACTTGAAAAGTTTGGGTCGATCTCTCTTTTTTGACTGGTGATCTTTAATTATTCTTCAGTTTTGATTCAATTCTAATTACTGTAGTTTGAAATATTCAATCTTTGACATGGATATAGAGGGTAATAGCAGCCGAGTATGCAGTTTATCAATGATTGTGCTTGTTATAAAGTGGAAAATAGTTAGTCCAAGTTTGTAGTAGTTTAGTTTTTGGAATGGTGTTTCTTTCTCATAGAGGTTTAGGATTTCACTGTTAAAGAGTTGGGTACAGAATTCTGTGTGATTGAATTTATGAGCGAAGAATTCTGATTGTTGGCTCTGAGATGTGTTGGTTGTTGGTTTGTTTGATGAATTTTAATGTTCTAAATTTCTTTGACTACTATGGGTGAAGGTGATGATAATTTGTTTTTGTCTTTGTTGTAGGTAACTTGCAGAAAATGTCTGAGACAATGGATCAATTCGAGAAGCAGTTTGTGAACATGGAGGTGCAGGCAGAGTTCATGGAGAATGCAATGGCTGGCTCAACATCTCTTTCAACACCTGAGGGTGAGGTTAACAGCTTGATGCAGCAGGTGGCTGATGACTATGGATTGGAGGTCTCTGTTGGGCTGCCCCAGCCTGCTAGTCATGCGGTACCAACAAAGTCGCAAGAGAAGGTTGATGAGGATGACTTGTCTAGGAGGCTTGCAGAGCTTAAAGCCAGGGGCTAGATTATGTATTAATCTGGTGTAAATTGAATTCCGTTACGCGGTTGATGTTAACCATTCTATATAGCTTGTGATGGTGTATGCTTGGCATTAAACTTTCAGTGTAAATTCGACAATAACAAGATGAAACATATTGGAACTTGCTACTTGTTTAATCTATATTGAAATGAGGTCTGTGAGTTGCTTAACTTACTGACCTGTTTGCTTTCCCAGACCAGAAGAATCTGGTGTAAATTGAATTCCGTTATGCGGTTGATGTTAACCATTCTATATAGGATGTCATGGTGTATGCTTGGCATTAAACTTTCAGTGTAATTTCGATGATAACAAGATGAAACATATTGGAACTTGCTACTTGTTTAATCTATATTGAAATGAGGTCTGTGAGTTGCTTAATTTACTGACCTGTTTGCTTTCTCAGACCAGAAGATGGATTGAGCTCTATGAATGTAAAGGTCTTAAATTGCAGCAGAAGTTACTCTTAAGATTAGAGTCGTAAGAACCGGATGGACTTTTCGTGTATAGCATCCTTAATGCGATCGACTAAGTTCTCAGTCAACACTTAGTTCTTGCATATCCTTCTCTGAGAACCATCCGCGTAACTCCAAAATCTCCACAAAAGTTGTGGATCTCTTCTATTCAGCACTTGCTTTTGCATTTTTGTTTTGGGTTTGGAGTTACATAATAAACTTGTTTCAAGTTTTCATGATTGGTAAGAGTTTTCCTCGTTCATCAGAAATTTATTCTCTAGCAAGATAATGTTGCAAAGTACTAAGATTTTTTCAACTCAAGGCTAGCTTGTCTACTTCATTGTGAGTTGGGAAACTTTTCCTAAGATGAACAATGTTGAAACTAAAAATCATAAGAATTTTCCCACAGAGCCAAATGGGTTCTTTTCATTTTTCATATTTAAAATCTGAGTAGTGGTATTTTGTTGATGCAATTCTCATCTTCTACGCGAAACATCTTATCGTAGCATTGAAAAGAAAAAGGAATGAAAAATGTGGAAACAGCTTAGAGGAATGGGTTTTGTTTCCGGTGACTACAGAATCCGACTCTATTTGGACAGAAGCACATGTTCCAAAACTACATATTACAGAGACAACAAAGGTTCTGCTAAGCATCCTCACTAAGCAGACGGGAACGTATTGTCATAATAAGCGATTCCAGTATGAGTAAGTCCAATGGATAGTAGTAAAACCCAAAGAAGGAACATGCCAGGACACAAGTGGAAATGGCAAGTGCCTGGACATGAGCAAGAACAGCATATGTTCCTGAAATGAAAGCGATCACCATAGCAATCATGGCCAAGAAAGTAAGAGTTAGTGCAAGAGTGAACATAGGATAGACCAGTTTCTTGTCTTGACTTATAGCCATAAAGAAGTGAGCGAAGACTGCAGAGCTTGAGAGCATCATGGACACCGTATTGGTTATCACAAATGCCTGGAAGGCTTTACTTCTTGTCAGGATTGCACCCCCCTCATCAGGACCATCACTCTTATAACCTCCAGGCATAGTGAATCCTGCTGCAAAACTGACTGTTGCTATGAGAGTAGCTACAATTAGATGAGACTCTCTTGCATCCTTAATTTGCTTCATGATAGTGTCATTGTCCTCGTACTTTCTCCTAGAATAACCTTTAGAGACCACCTTGCTTCTATCATCTATGGCTATGATGGCCTTAATGTCTTTTTCATTCCTGTGCCGATTATCATCCGGCGCAACATTGCTTCCTTCTTCCTTCCAATCATTTCGCTCGATAATAACTCTCTTACCCTGTCTAGCTCCGCACTCTCTCAAGCAGTTTGCAGCTTCCCTCTACAGTAGGATAAGGAAACTTTAGTTGAACATAAAGAATCAACAAATACTGCTGAAGTTTCCAAATTCAGAAATGTTAATTCATAAAGAAGCAATACCTGCTCCCACAAAACACCTTCCTTGGATAAAATGATGTCTAGACAGTTGAGGTTTTTGGCATTGAAGGCTAGCCTATCAACTCTTGGGTGTCTAATGAAGGAACTCATATAGATACCCGAATCAATAAGTAGATGAAGAGGGGCATTCCCTTCAGAGTTCCTCTCATTTATAAGGGTCCAGAGAAGGGGCCTGCTTAGAACGAATTCAACCACTTGCTCGTTTTCACTCTCCACTGCAAAGTGAACAACATTCCATCCTCTTCTGTCAACCAGCTCGCAGCAGCGCGGACAAGACGATATAAGCTCACGCATAACGCTTAAGTTGCCACGGATAGCCGCAAGATGAATTGCTGTCATCTTCTCTGTTGTGGTCGGTATGCAGGCCGAAGATTTATCTTCTTCCAGCAACCGTTGCACAATTTCAACGCAGCCAAAGTATGCAGCATAATGAAGAGGGATCCACCCTTTTTTATCTGATTTTTGGGTTATCATCTCTTTCCTTTCTATTTTTCCTAGCAATGTTCCTGTGAGTTCTAAACAAAATAACGAGCAAAACCATTCAGCTTATCTTCAATGCAGCTAAAGCTTTGAAATTTAATAAATAATTGCAGCATCACATAGATTAACTTCCGTTTGGTTGAGGTTATATGATAAATCTTTTGTTGCAGATATTTTTTTAGAAAAAGTTTTTTAAGAAACTAGCATGCGGCTTGGTTGTTATTTAAAAAAGTGATTTTTTTTAAAGAGATTCATTCAACATAAAAATAAAAAGAATTTTTAATTTTAAGTATATCTTATTTTGTAATAAAAATTATCTATGCATATAAATATTATCTAAAGTATATTAAACAATATGCAAATCACAACATATTAATTATTATATAATTTTAAACCATATCAAATATAAATAAAAATATATAACCAAATCTTTTATATGAATTATAACAAAAGTAAAATTAATATAAAAAATAAATATTAAAACATATAAAAGTTAAATAATGTTATATGAATCTCTAAATAAATATTCTAAGTTGAGTAAATAATTAATATATAATAAATTATATATTTTATTGTAATACAAAAAGATTTACAATATGTTTTTCCGTATATTGTAATATAAGAAAATTTTGCAATAAATTAGAGAAGATGGATTTGCAAAATGATCGTGAAGATGAGTTTGCAAGATAAACATAAATTGTGGGAATTATGTGTAAAACATAAAGATAAAATGGATTAAAAAATAGACTCATTAATTAATATGAAAATTTTACTTTAAAAAATCATTTTAGAGGGTTTTTTTTTAGAAGTTTCAAATTTAAGCTCTTAAAAATATATAATATTTTTTATTTTATAACCAAATATTTGTTTTTCTTTCAAAAAGATTTTGTAGCGGAAAAAATGCATATTAATCTCCCGCAATAAAAAATTAGCAACATAATCGTATTATGTATACCTTCATTGTTCTGAAGTACAGCAGCATGCAGTGTCGTTCTACCATTAGGACCTCCATGAGCCCATGAGGAGGGTTCCTTCAACATTGCATCTATAACATCTGCATATCCCCTGTCCACTGCCAGATAAAGAGGACTTTCTCCGTCCAGATTTGCATCATATGGTAGATTAAGGTTTTCTTTTGTTAATTCCACCACCACATCAACGTGATTGTATCGAACCGCCTCGTGCAAGCGTGTGTCTTTCGCTTTATTTGTCATCACCAACATACCTCTGACTGCCCTATTTCCCGTCTCTAGATCATTCTCGTGATCCTTTCTGCACCACTTCAAAAGGGTTTCTACGACATCGGAATGGCCGTGCCTGGCCGCAATGTGCAGCGGAATTTCGTCTTTGCCGTTGGTCTTCTGCAGTAACTCCGGGCGCATTCTTAGTATCTCTTCCAGGAATCCTTCTGTTTCATCTCTGGTATGCTTTGTGGTTTTTCTTGCGATACTATCCTGCGGAAACTTGATTCCCTGCAACCTTTTGGACTGACTATTAGATTCCTCCTGAGGGTGAGGTTTCGCGGTGATGAAGACATGGAGGACAGAGTTCTTATCAGGAGTTTGAAACCGGTCAATACATTGTGGATGAGCCTTGAAAACACCAATTTCTCCATTTACTGCTGCTTTGTAAATTGAATCAACGTCTGTTGCATAATCTCCGTGACGGGGACCTGTAGGCTCGTTTTTATTAGTATCAGCACTTTCAATATCGGATTTTTCAGTTGTGTTCGTTCCCAGACTAGCAGCATCTGCTTCAACCCCAAACCTTCTGCAACTTAGTAACTTGAAGACAGGGTTGAATGCAGATTCAACCAATCTCGTTCTCTGTTGGGACCCGATCTCAGGAACCGGATCCCAACCGGAAAGCGGAAAACGAATGCGAATAACGGAAAGCGAAGGATCGCTAATCGAAATGCAAATCGAAGCGAATCGGAAAACGAATGTCCGACATCTGGTAACAAAGATTGATCGAAAAATTATGCGAGACGCGTTGGAAACCCTAAGACTAATCCGAAAAATTCCGATATAAATTTATTTTCTCTTTTTTTTATACATTTCTATTCTCTTTCTCTTTATTCAAACTCATTCAAAACATATTCAATCCATACAATTTCCTTTTTGGAAACTCACCCTCGCAAAAATTTAAATTCACTTAATTTTTCTTAATCATTTTCTTATACATTCATATACATCCTAATACTCATTTTTAAACCCATTTTACCGAAATTTCGGCAGCATAACGACCGTATTTTGAC
>JANZLX010000005.1:3767683-3802101 GCA_025531955.1 Erythroxylum orinocense
CCTTTTCCTCTCTCTTCCACTTACCAAAGGACGTGTCTTTTGGTACTGGTATATAAGTTGAAAACACTTATGGAAGATTATAATTCTAAACCATTTGAGAGTTCTTAACGAAAGAAGACAAGAGGAAATAAACGCTCTGTAAAGAATCAACATACAACGAACATGAAATCAATCATGGATACAGGTACACATTATTCGATCCGATAAATGATTTATATGTTGTGGTCGGTATGCAGGCCGAAGATTTATCTTCTTCCAGCAACAGTTTCGCAATTGCACCGTAGCCAAAGTATGCAGCATAATGAAGAGGGATCCAACCTTTTTTATCTAATTTTTGGGTTATCATCTCTTCCCTTTCTACTACTCTTAGCAATGTTTCTGTGAGTCCTAAACAAAATGACGAGCAAAACCATTCGGCTTTTTTCAATGCATCTAAAGCTTTGAAATTTAATAAATCATTGCAGCATCACATAGATTAAGAATAAGTTTCCAGGTAGATCATCTGATTTTGGACTTCTGATAAATGATCATCAACAGAAGAACAGTGCTTTCTGGCCTTTATATGATATGATATGATAATTTTTTAAGTTCAAAATCAAGAACGAGCAACATAGTCTTATATGTATACCTGTATTGTTGTGAAGTACAGCAGTATGCAGTGTTGTTCTACCATTAGGGCCTCCATGAGCCCATTAGGAGGATTCCTTCAACATTGCATCTATAAAATCTGCATATCCCCTCCCCACTGCCAGATAGAGAGGACTTTCTCCATCCAGATTTGCATCATATGGTACATTAAGGCTTCCTTTGGTTAATGCCACCACCACTTTAATGTGATTGTATCGAACCGCCTCGTGCAAGGCTGTGTCTTTCGCTTTATTTGTCATCACCAACATACCTCTCACTGCCCCATTTCCCTTCTCTAGATCATTCTCGTGATCCTTTCTGCACCACTTCAAAAGGGTTTCTACGACATCGGAATGGCCGTGTCTGGCCGCAATGTGCAATGGAATTTCATCTTTGCCGTTGGTCTTCCACAGTAAGTCCGGGCGCATTCTTAGTATCTCTTTCAGGAATTCTTCTGTTTCATCCCTGGGATGCTCTTGGACTGTGGTTTTTCTTGCGATATTAACCCGCAGAAACTCGATTCCCTGCAACCTTTTGGACTGACTATTAGATTCCTCGTGAGGGTGAGGTTTGGCGGTGATGAAGACATGGAGGACAGAGTTCTTATCAGGAGTTTCAAACCGGTCAATACATTCTGGATGAGCCTTGAAAACACCAATTTCTCCATTTACTGCTGCTTTGTAAATTGAATCAACGTCTGCTGCATAATCTCGGTTATCACCACTTTCAACTGTATCTAATCTTTCAGTTCTGTTCCTTCCCCGACTAGCGGCATCTGCTTCTTCAGGTACATCTGCATCAAGCTCAATCCTTTTGCGATTTAGTAACTTGAAGACAGGGTTGAATGCAGATTCAACCAATCTCGTTCTCAGTGACGTAGCCATTAATGCCTTCTCTGCAGAATAAAGTTTTGAACTTTAATTTTAATGGTTATCAACAACTATGGATATTATATCAGCCTCAGAAGTATCATCCATGGAAGACATTACAAGCTAAGTTTGTCTTTTCTGCTTTGGCTTTTTTTCCCCTGTCTTTGCCAACTTCTTTGCTTGATTCCTTCTGTTTGCTCTCTATGATGCTGGCTTTTCTTTCTAGTTTTATGTTTTGCTAGTCTTGGCAGAAACTAAAGAACTTGCATATAAAAAGATAATTCTGTGGCCAAGGAAAGAAAAGAAAATAAACAAATGATGAAGTAATCAGGAGGAGTTGAAAGCAAGATAGGAATACAATGAATGCAATATATACATTCTCTGCTTGCTTGGAGGAGTTGAAAGCAAGATAGGAATACAATGAATGCAATATACATTCTCTGCTTGCTTGGAGGAGTTGAAAGCAAGATAGGAATACAATGAATGCAATACACATACTCTGCTTGCTTTAGGCTTTGATTTATAAACAATTTGTTAATATGGGTCCTGCAAACTCATAGTGTAGATTAAGTACATTATCAAAATACTTGAAATCTACATCAGGAAATAGCTTTTTTTGTGCATTTGGGAAGAGCTTATATTGTAAATTGCTTACATAAGACTTGAATGCATAAATTATAAACCAGAAACAGACAATCAATTACAAGTTGAAAAGACAACACGAAAAAGTTAATCAAATGGAAAAGTTACAGAAAGTTAATTTCTTCACGTTTCTTCCCTGAGAGGCAAATACGCATGCATGCATGCACACATTTACAAGAATATAGCAGCAGAATCCCTCAAAGTTTTCTGGATTCTTGATTTTTCTTTGTCATCCATCAAGTTTTCCTGACAAAACCTTCCATAAACAGAAAAGGGTATGTACGTATGATCATCAACTGGATGAGTACACTTGCGAAGAATCACGAGAACTTGAAATCCGACTGCTCCGGCGAGATCTTCCGATTCTGCTACTAACCTGACGAGCATAAGCAACAACAGCCTTAGCCCATCTCCTGATATCAGACTTTAACTTGTTAGAATCAATCTCCTTTAGGGACTTTCCTGGCTCCATAGATATCTCCATGAAAGGGAAGCATCTTTTGTGTTCATGTCGGGAACGCTTAGATGTAGCATGGTCGTTGAAGTCCTTGACAGACTTGGATTTGTTGAGACTAGGAAATCTCTTAACAGACATAAAGTGCAGTGTTGAGGTGCTTTAATTCTGAGCAGTCAGTTATGGTGGCAGATCATAAGTTCTTATACGAGGATAGAGAAGTCAGCTCAGGCAAGTAACATAACATTCTACAAGGAACATATGGTATTCCAATGCGTGTAACTAGCTAATATCATTGAGTTGAATTTTCAGATACTTTCATTTTTGTTAACCTCTATGAAGAAGTAGTCATGAACTTTTTACGTAATAGGTGTGGAATCTTTATGATTATAAGGATGGTAAGCCAACCCAATTTGGATTTGTCCTACTCCGAGTCGATGAATAAAAAATTAAGTTAACTGAGTTTGAGCTAGATGTAAATTGTAAGAGAATAATTCTTACAGTCTCTTTGGACCGGCTTCGGTAGAGAAAAAATGAATGGTTTACTGTAAAATAAAAAAATATTTTTTTAATAGATATGATTTTTTTGGTTGTCAAAATATAATTTTTTAAGAAACTTAAATTTGGAGCTTCTAAAAAAAAACTTCTTAAATGATTTTTTCAGATAGATTTTTCAGATTAATTAATAAGTTTATTTTTAGTCCCTTTTGTCCTTATGTTTTACACATAATTTTTACAATATCCACAAACTCATCTTCACGTTTATCTAGCAAACCTGTCTTTTTGTATTACAATAAAATGTATAATTTATTATATATTTAACTATTTACTCAACTTGAATATTTATTTTGATATTTATATAATATTATTTGATTTTTTATATGTTTTAATATTTATTTTTTATATTAGTTTTACTTATGTTATAATCCATATAAAAGATTTGATTAGTTATATTTTCATTTATGTTTCATATGGTTTAAAATTATATAATAATTAATATATTGTGCTTTGAATATTGTTTAATATACTTTAAATAATATTTATATGCATAAATAATTTTTGTTACAAAATAAAATATAGTTAAAATTTAAATTGATTTTTATTTTTATGTTGCCAAATAGTCTATTGTATGAAGCTCTTTAAAAAAAATCTTTTTTAAATGACAGCTAAACAGTCAACTGGCTTCTTAAAAAAGTTCTTCTAAAAAAAGATCTATAGAAAAAAGCTTTACTGATAAAAGCTCTACCGGTATAAGCTCAACTAAACATATGCTTAATTTGTCTTGGAACAATGAATAAAGTTACACCTTTATGACCAGAAGATCACTCGTTTAAGTCAGGAAAATAGCCTTTTTATAAAATACAAAAAACAAACTACTTATAATTGATACTTTCACTCAACCCTTGCAAAATGGAGAACCTTATTTACTTATTTATTTATTTGGGTCTCTAAACTTTGTTATTTAAGTTGTGACTTAAGCAATAGAATATTAAGGGGTTCTTAGAAAGAGGGACTTGTTAAAATTCTCAACATTTTGATATCTCCTAACTTGTTGGTCACAAAATTCCTTGAATCTCATGCAAAAACCAAAAAAGTTGAGACATTTCCAAGAAATTTGGTTTTATCTTAATTCATCCTTTTCAATATAAAGTATAAAGTACTACTAATCAAATTTTGGAATATGCAATAGAGCAACCATCATTTTTCCTCACACTAGATATCTAAGATCTTAATCAAGCTAGATTTTATGTCTTAATTTCTAATTTTATAAATTAATCAAATTAAAAGGCCTTGCATTATTTTTTCTTACAAAATGAATAAAAATGCAATATCAACCTCTTTAAATTTGAGAAATATAATAATTAAGTATTTATTCTATATTTAGTATATATATTTTAAAATGATTCATTTTGTTAACACTTGTCACTTTTGTAGTGGTAATAATAAGTAACAATAAATACGATTCTAAATAAAGATGATAAAAAAAGGGCTCGATTCAATCGAAATCAAGTTGATTGAATTTTGGATTGAATTTATATTTAGAATAATCAATTTTATCCTATTTAAATAATTTAAAAAGTTAACATTTTTCTTAATTGATTCGAAAATTGATGTTATTTTATTCTCAATTCAATTAAGATTTTAGATTATTTGAATTCAATTATACCAAATTTGAACCAAATAAAAAATTGGACTCGAATGTTTAACTAGTGGCATCTCTATTTTGAAATAAAAATAACACATAGTAACAAACTATTTTTAGTAGAAAAGATAAATTTATGAATATATTAACTACACATTACTAACACAAAAGTCAATTATCTAATAATAAATAAAAACAAAATACTATCATAGAATGAGGGATAATATTCTTGTTTTTTTACATGCAATGAGCAAAAATGAAATAAGGTCATTGAGGTAATAACATAGAAATAGAAGGGCTAGTTAGCAATTTTTGCAAATATTAAAATCGTTAACCAATTGTTTTCTACCTCCTACGAAACGTTCAATATCACGAAACTTGGTGGCTCCTACAAGTTTACGCAACAGTCTTTCTCTCTCCCTCTCTTTCTCCTCTCTGAGATCTTCTTCGAGAAAAACTCAAACAACTGTTCCACAGGATTCTTAGCAATTTCTTCCCGCAACCATGATGCCTGAATAGTATGTTCTTTCGCTATATGGCACAAAAAGATTGCATTTTGTTTGCCAATGGTGTGTTTGAACTTGTCGGTGCACATCCACGTTTATCAAAGATTGCATATTTATGCATCTGGGTTCTTTTCTTGTTTCCTCATATGAAGATTCAATTCAGGCTTTATTTTTTTTGAACGTGGTTTGTTTTCGTTCGTGTTGCCATTCTTATTCTGTTCTTGTGATGCATAAAAGGAAACAGAAAGTTGCAATATGTTTTGAGTGTGGATTCAGATTCTCTTGTTTTCCTTCTGGGATCTTAAGATGAATAAACATTCATATTCATGAACCCATTTATATGAATATCATGTGCATTTCTGATGGTTGGAAGAACTGCTGATAAAAATAATACAGGACTTGTGATTGAGATTTTATTGTTTCCTGGCAATTGTGCAGATTTCAGATTGATCTAGTTTCTCTCTGCACTCATGAGAATGCATTTTCTGGTCCTTTCTAGCATTTTTGAGCAGATCCTCAATCTTTGTTTTATGAGATGATCAAACGCTGTTTTATGAAATTCTTGTCAGAAGGTTATTGCAAGCATAAAGTCAGTACAGTCGGATGAACTTGTTAATATGGAAATGAATTGGTGTGAAGAATAGCGCAACTCTTTGTCTACTGTCTTTCATTTCTTGCAATATGGTTGGATTACTTGAAAATTTGTTCATTAGTATTGATCTTGGAGTTCAAGAAATTTTCATGGATTTGAGCATAATTACAGAATAATCCATATCCTTGTGGTCTCTAGAGCATGTTAGCTGGTATTTCAGGTAGTTAGGTTTTGTTTTTTTTCAGTGATTACCTTTTCAAGCTACTGCTTATTGGAGATTCTGGTGTTGGCAAGTCATGCCTTCTCCTGAGATTTGCGGTAAGACTTTAAGGTTCTTCTTCCATAGTTTTTGGTCCATGATTTACCATCTTTGGGACAATTACGGAGCTCTAAGGCCTTCTCAGAATATGAACCAACTCACTAAATTTTCGTGTTCTGCAGGATGACTCCTACATTGAAAGCTACATAAGTACTATTGGTGTCGACTTTGTAAGTTGGAGTGAATCAACTTTCTTTTCTCGCAATTGAATTTGTCAGTGTGTTATGATCCTGTACTAACTGTTCTTTTTCTTTCTGTTTCTTCCATAGAAAATACGCACGGTTGAGCAAGATGGAAAAACCATTAAACTTCAGATAGTATGTATTTTGCAGAGATTTACTGAGGGTTCTACAAATCAGTATTTAGTGCTTATCAATTGATAGAACACTGTGTTTTCTCCGTAGTGGGATACTGCCGGCCAAGAACGATTTCGTACGATTACAAGCAGCTACTATCGCGGTGCTCATGGAATTATCGTATGCAAACTCTCCCAAGTGTTTCTTCATGTATATGTTCTACGTGAACTGTGCAACTAGTTCTTATGCATCTTCTTCCTTGTCTGCTAGATTGTCTATGATGTAACTGATGAAGAAAGCTTCAGCAATGTCAAGACATGGCTAGCAGAAATTGATAAGTTTGCGACTGACAGCGTCAACAAGCTTTTAGTTGGAAACAAATGCGATTTAACCAGCAAGAGGGTGGTTTCCTATGAAACTGCAAAGGCATGTGCTAGTTTTTGATGATTCTGCTCCTGATGGTCATGATCAGATGCTGGTTTAGAAGAGATACTATGTTTGAGTTGTAATTTTGGGTTATGACTGACCCTGTTTCACCCTTTTCTAAAGGCTTTTGCAGATGATATTGGCATTCCATTTTTGGAAACAAGTGCTAAGAGTGCTACCAATGTAGAAGAGGCATTCATGACCATGGCTTCAGAGATAAAGAAAAGGTCGAGAGTTTTACCAACTGGATCTGAATAATATTACCCTCGACGAACATTTTACAGATATATCTCATTTCTGTTGCAGAATGGCTAGTCAACCAGCAACAAGCGCAATTAGACCTACCACGGTGCCAATCCGCGGGAAGCCTGTCAACCAAGGTTCTACAACCTGCTGCTCAACTTGATTCCTCTAAGGCTCTTACCATATGGGAAAGAAATCAAGCTAAAGATTTTAGCTTGGCAACATATGGGCTCCGCTGGATGCTGCATACCTATGCATTCTGAATCCGCAACAATAGAAAGTTTTGATCATAAGTTTTACAATTGTTCATGCTTGTTAAACTGAAAGCATTTACGTTTCTAAATAATTGACATTGCTTTGATTATTTAGAGATTCTCAGAATGAGCTAATGAATAATCATGTGCTTACATTATGTCCTTACACTTTCATTCTCTAGTAATGTCCATCAGCAGCATTACGTTACTGAAACTCACTCAGTTATCTGATCATGTATTGTTGATAATGCTTCAAAATGAAATTAAACTACCAGTTAACACCATTTAGGTCATTCAATGTCTCAAAGAAATCGGATGCTATAGCATCATTGATTCACAAATTACGCAGAACACAAAATTGAAGGCTTAATCTTAAGAGCAATCTACACCCTCCATGTCTTGATTACAGTTTCATTTTAGGAAAGCAAGGAGAATATAAGCACCTAATCCACCAGAAAAGGTTTAAGTACCTTAGCATAAATGAAATGATAGAATTCGGAAGACTACCATAACTGAATCAGATGCCAGGCACACAACTCAAAACTATGATATTGCAATGCAAATTATCTCCCCAAAAAAGCAGTAAACTCTATGGTTCTTGGTCTAAATGGAAACAAGCAAAACAAAAATACAAAAGTAGGTTGATATGATTGATGGAAATTATCTCCAGCACAATTCCGAGTGATGCATTATTTTTCATATCAAATCACTTCCTAGCTTGTCTGTTCCTCTTCTTGACACCAGATTTGGCGACCTTCAGGCTTCTGTGCACAGCACTCAATCTTGCAAGAGTTGCCTTCTTAAGGTCAGGTCTATAGTAGTTATCAGCAACCTGCAACAAGGAAATGCAAATCAGTTTAGGTGCTTAAAAAATAAATAAAAATACATTACGAAAAGACATGATAACTCAATTATCATTCAATATCTACTCCAAACAAAAATTTGTGCCTCATGTGAGAAATAATATTCCAAGGAAACAGAGGAAGCAATCAAAAAAATATGCAACACAAAAGTAATATTTTACACAACAGAAACAAATTGATTATTAGAGTTGACCAGGTAATTACAGATAAATGGAAATTATAAGACCATAACACATCTGATATATGGAGCACAGGTGAATATTCATCAAGATAATGCTCAGAAGCCAAGCGTAACAAGTATATTTCATAGAAGAAACTCTATTGAGAGATTCTTCTTACATGTTATGGCTCATCACTGCAGGCAACAAACCAAGATGATCCAACTTGATGAATGTTGCCAGAAATGCATTTGATAAATCCAGACAAGAAAATGAAAAGTCAAGATTTTTACAAAATGACACAAAACAATAAACAAAATTTCTTTAAAAAAATATGTAAAAGTCTCAATCTAGTTACCAAAAGGCATAACTCGCACCTTACAACAATTTAGGAACAGCTCAAGGAAGCAGCATCATCATAATTAATATGTTTTATCATTTAGAGACAATTCAATCAAGAAGGCCCAGTCATCACTTTGAATCAGTGATCTCTCAACTTCTAGTAATGTATAGGCATGTAAATACCCAACAACAGAATAAGAACCATTAAGACAAATAGATCAGTCTATTCGTATAAACACACCTGGTTCTCAACAGCCTTAGCCATTCGCCGGAACTCCTTGTTCATGACAGACTTGTGAAGGAGAGCAGAAGGTTTGTTCTGTTTCTTGGTCTTGGTAGTAGCCAAGACCACAGACAGGTCTTTGCCACCAGCCCGAATGCTCACTGTCTTTTGGTTAGCCAACCCTACACATTTAACCTCACAATCAAACCATCGATTTCTTACACAAACACGCAAAATCTCATAGACCCAGATCAACAAACATAAAAAGCTCCAATCTTCACATATAGCAAAACAAGTCATTCCAGTTCTGCAGCCAAAATAAAAATAACCAACCAAAACAGTCATTCATTTCTTCAACAAAGAAAAAAATACACACACAAACCAAGAACAACCCATGTATGCGTATAAAGAGAAAAAGAAACCTACTGAGAGGGAATCACCAGAGTGCTTGTAGGAGTTGAGGTTATAGAGATTGTTGGGCTCTTTACTGAACTGAACTTTGGCATTTCCTCTCCCGAACTGCTTCACAAGAAAACAGTTGTTTTTCTTCACCATCTCCCACACCAACTGCCCCGGCGCCGTTGTCATTTCGATCTCTCACCGTCTGCTCCCTCTCTCTATCTCAGCTTCTGTGAGAATATATGACTAGAACAAAACTAGCTACAATGAGACGGAGACGCGAGAGTTTGCTAGGTTTTATAGTAAACCCTAATCTGAATCTTGTCGAGCACAATTACTAAAATGTCCTCGTTAGTGTATTCCCGGTTTGGATGGGTTGAACCCAAAAAATGAACATTGGGCTTTGTCTTCCATCTTTTGTGCAAATTCTTTCTTTCTTTTTTATCTGAAAAGTAAATTATTATACTAATAATTCAATAGTTTTAGTCCAATTAGCATATTTAGAACTTGACAATTTATGCCTTAAGTCTTATTTAATACACACTTTTTTCTTTATTCCATTATTGATATATATATTAAATTTAGTTAAAGTTGACAAATTAAACCTGACTCGATTCGACCTAAAATTAATATATCAAATTACAATTTAATGAATTTTGGACAGAGCTTAAATTTGAGAGTCGACTTGATTTAACTAAAACTTATTAGATAAAATTAAACTAATTAAAATTACTTAAACATGTATAAAATTTAGTTAAAGTCGATAATTTGAACCTAATTCTTCTCAACCCAAAATTAACATATTAAACTTGAGTTCACAAAATTCTAAGTTCGGCTTTGAGAGTTAGGTAGATAAAATGATATTGTTTTGATCTAATTGATTAAAATAACTTAGAACATTTATAAAATTTAGTTAGAATTGGCAATTAAAACTTAACCCAGTCAGGCTTAAATCAACATATCAACTCAAGTTCACCAAATTTTGAACATGGTTCAAGTCTACACATTGGTTCGGTACAACCCGAAATACTTAGACAAAATAATATCGTTTTAATTTAAATGACCAAAACGACGTTTTTTTAAATTATAAATTAAAATAACATTATTTTAATTAATAAAATTAATTTTCGTCATTTTAATCTTGACTTAAACCCAATTAGATCGAGTTCAAATTGAATTATTAGGTTCGGATTGCATTTTTAAGATCCATATCCTAAACCAACTTGGCCAATTATTATCCTTGTTAAAGGATATGGCAAAAGTTTGTTTTCCTATACTAATAATGTACTCCCTACGATTCATAATAAGTGTCGTTTTAGAAAAATACATACTTATTAAATAAACTAATGAAATTATAGATATACCCTTATTAATTAAAACGAGAGATTATAAATATGACTTGAAATTGTAATCTGTGTAATTAAAATGAGAGAGAAATTAAAGGTTAATTTTGGAAGTAAAATTATAAACATACATGCAAAGTCAAAAATAACACTTATTTTGAATAATTAAAATGTATCTAAAACGATACTTATTATGAATCAGAGGAAGTAATTATTTCGTCCTATCTTCCTAAAAAACCAAAGTGAAAAAAAAGTTAACAAATCACCCACGATCTGAAGTGTGTATGCCAAACTAACTTCACGTTGTTTTGCGGAACAACATCAAATCATTGACAGAATCCGAGAGCTTCACCCATATACCAACGGATTTTGCATTGAATCACATGTATGCTAACGTGATATTTAATCCAATCCAAGTTCATTTTCTAACAAATAATTGTGGACCAATATAAGTCAGCTCAATGCATTTGCAAGTTGCTAACAACACCAAGAGCCCATCTTCTTCCTCAAGTGGACTAGACTGTTCTCAAAACATGTGATACAACAACTTTCACCAGCAACAGACCTACAAGTAGAAACAGGCACACAAAATATTCCAGCTCCAAACCATTAGGAACTTTCCAGGTAACAAAAATGGCAATGGAAAGTAAGAACAAAGATCAGGTCTACACGTAGAAACAGACACACAAAATGGCTGCGATATTTGAAACAATAAAACAAATGGTATTTGAGCTTGGAATAAATTAACAACCATGTCCCAACAAGTTGCCGAAAATTTAGGTTATCAGTCACCCTCCTGAGCCAACATCATTCCATAGGCTACCTTGTATCAGGTAACAAGTGTACCGAATACCAAGATCATCATCTTTACAACTCACCTAATGTTACATATGTACAAAACCAAAGCAGCTTTCATCTATTATCATTCTCGCTGTTCTTTCTACAACATTAAATTGGATTATACAGAAGGATTCTAACTTCAATGACAATAGCATAACTGAGCATGTTAGAATGAAAACTAAGCAGAATAAACCTTCCCAAAAGGGTCCAAATTCATGGAGATGATCCATGTTCTGCGGCAGTACCTTGACGGAAGTTCATGAGTTGTCCGAACGCTGCTGCTGCTGCATCTGTCGTGCCGAACCATTCATTCCCTCATTTATCCTACTGAAGACTAATTTGAGGGGAATACAAGCTATAGCTGGACCCTTGGGTTTCTCAACCACTGGTTTCTTATGTTCTTCTTTATTACGAGTCAACGAAGACAGTTTTCTAATCTTTTTGGATAATAGTCCTGATTTCCTCAATTTAGCAGATTTACTAGGTGAAAATCTTGTCTGCTTCGTAGGAATTCTTCCTGATTCAGTTCGCATAACTGTATTACTTTGTTCAGCAGCTTCCAGAACACTTTCATGAGTTGCATCACATTCACAGCTAGTGATTATCTCATCAAAATAGCCGTCATCCAGAGGCTCAACAGTTAAAGGGTGACCAACAATGGCTTTACCATTTAATTTGCTCATCAGAGAAACCAGTGGAACATGTTGTGGCCGGTAGTTGGCTCTAACCTCAAGCTTGACATCAAAAAGTTTTGAAGCACTACGGCCATTTCTCCCTGGAAAATCTGAGGTCTCATACTTAGAATTAACTGTAAAGCGTGACTGCCGGAAAGGAAGTAATCTTTGGGGAGGCAGAGACGCATCCCCTGATGCCCCCCCCACTCTAGGTTCTGTTAGAGAAAAGGGCTTACCCCAATCTCCAATCCTGTCTAATCGATCTTCTGCAGAAGTGGATTTGACTTGCAAGTTGGAACCGAATGAAGGAAAGGTCCTTCTGTTGCCATGACCGTCAAATTTCTGATCTGAACCCTGAAGGAAACCATCCATTTGCCCTGCATCTGCTGAATAAGCATTGGCTTCATCATCCATGTCAACATAGTATCTCTCTCGTTTTCTGTTCTTATTCACATGTCTTGAATTCCTCTTTCCCTTTCTATGCCACTTTGAGGTGCCTTTCTCTATCCTTTGGCTGATGTTGCTAAAATGCTTTGCTGCTGAACTGGTAGAAGCAGATTCATTAATTCCCTCATTTTTTGAAGACATTGCTTCTGCTTGACTATTTTGACCAGATTGTCTCCTCAATCCATCAACTTGGTGCCTTAAAGATGAAGACAGCATGGGGGACATACCTGGAGAATATAAGCAAATCAGCAAATGGAGTAATGTTCCACAATAATAACAACTTACACAAGTGTAAACATCAAATTTGCAGAAGTCCTAATTACCACACCTGCGGTATGCTTTTCCTCCCCGACAAAAGGCACATCAAATAGTCTATCAGAAGAATCATTCTCTACTGAGCCTGGTAAGCGTGGTATATCATTCTCTTTCTTCACTTCGGGATTAACAAGGGAAGTATCACAGTCATTTTCACAAGGATTTAAAGAGGTACCGTTGTCACACGAAACACCATTGCTGTCCGAATTATTGTTGTTGACAGCTAAACATAAGCTTCTTTTAGAGTCATTAGAATCCACACCAGAAATCTTGCCATCAGACAAACCCTGAAGAGAACCACATGAATTGGGAAGTTGGTCACACGTAACTGGAACAGAGACCATAGCTGTGCTCTCCAAAACTTTTGTCAACGGCCGACGACGGTTTTTTCTTTTTAAGAACTCATTGACCATTGGAGTCTGAGATCTCTTTCTTTTGATAGATGAGTTCGACATTTTGTGTCCATTTCCAAAAGTGCCATTAGACATGCAATTCCCAGTGCTTGAATCTCCCACAGCCATGCCAAGGTCCTCAAGTCCTCTCATGCGCTTAGTCCCTTCTGTTCCATCATCCTCTGAGTCATTTGGCGTTCTTCTTCTCTTTCCCTGGTTTGTTTGCATCTTAGAAGCACCATTATGGTTTGGTTCCTCAAATGATATGCCAGACTGGGATAATTCCAGTGCTGAACCCGAATCTGCACCAGACATGAAACTGGAGTCAGAATCAGAATCTGGATCATCAGAGCCACTCTCTTTGATAGTCATGTCTTCATCTTCTTTTCTCGAAAGAGACATGCTAGCTGATTCTTTGGCTAAATTACCATTCCCAGCACCGGAATCGTTAGTTCTGGAGAAGTGCACATTACCCTTGCCCAAGCGAGCATTCTCAATCTCAAGAGCATGGAGAATTGCATCTTCCCTCCTTGCATACTTCACTGCTTTCTTATTACCATTTGCAGCGGATACCTTTGCTTTTTCAATACATTCATCATATTCCCCACATCGAAAAGCTTTCACCCTTTTAGATTTTTCAAGATTATACCAGTCCCTATGACCAAAAAAAACAGCTTTTGTCAAAATTTTTGTTCACAAGGACATAATGGCCCACTTGCATAATTCATAAGAAAATCAAGTTTCTTCACTAATATCACACTCTTGGAAAGAAACTCAATAAAGTTTAGAAGTACAGTTACCAATGGGTAAAAGGTGCATTGTTAAACAGTACTTAATAGTGTTCCTCCATTTACTATTGATCAAACAGATTAAACCTGCAGATTGCATAGAGGAGCACATAAGCATACTTTTATTCGTACATTTGCTTGTTTGTAATCTAACACAACCTGCATAAGGTGGATTACAATGTCACTCTGAAAATTCAAAGAGCCTAAAGTCCATTTACAATATGAACATTGCTCCAAACCTAAACAATGCCAATCTGGCACCCAAATTGGAATGTTCGTCTATTAGCCAGTATCAACGGGCATAAGTTTCAGTAAAGCAAGAAAAAGGGTAAGTGAGCATCCACATATTGATAAAATTCCCACACTATTTGATAGCCATCCAAGCGCAACTTAAAGGTGCTGAAGAGCTTATCAAAGTTCAAAATACATCCTCACTGTCAAATCTAGCGATAAAAACTTCTATATATAAGAATCAGGAAGCATGAAAAAGTAATCAGAAAAAGCCAATTCAATCATAAAAACATACTATCGAGGGTCAAAACCAGTAAAGAAACTAACTCTCCACAATAGCCATACAAGCACTACCAGACTCGTATCTCTCTCTTAACATAGCAAGTTAGAAACTTATTCATAACTATAGACCAAAGAAACTGGAAAAGCAAATATGAATCAGTAACATTAGGTTTTTCACTGTTCAGGTAAGGCTGCAACTTGGATAAGTTGTATCCTCACAAGAACAACCAGACCCACGCACACAAAAATAGGAGCAATGTCTAACAGCAAAAGAACTAAACACTGAAAAAGATAAGAGGGGAATGAGCACTTACACGCTAGCATCCTCACGACCAAGAAGCTTAACCGGAGTGCCTGATCTCGGCGAAACCAAACTGCCCTCAGAAATCTCTTCAAGACCCATAATCCGACCCGGCCACCAAGACCCGTTTCTACGCCGAACCCAAACTAACCCGCCGACTGACGCATCAATGGCTTTGCCGTTACTGCCGGGATCGCCAGAGCTACCCATCTCCAAAAACCCCAACTCAGTTTTTCTTTAAAAAAAAAACCAAAAAGGCAAAAAGACAAAAGCGCAAAAAATCAATGGAAATTCCTTTTTTTAATCAACCCAAGTGCCAAAAGTTCATGAACCTTGGTTCCATGGAACAACCCGATAAACCCTTTAAAACCTGAAACCCAAACGCAACAAGAAAAACCAAAACTCAGTCCAGAAACAAAAACCCAGTATTGCATGCAACACATCCCAACTTTATCACCAATAAAAATGGGAAAACAAAATACCAAAAACCACAAACAAACAAGAAGCAGAAGACCTCAAATTGGAGGGTTTTGTGTAGGGAGAGAGATCCGGAAGAAAACACATGAAAAAGAGATCTGGGGTTGGTTCTTTTTTGCTTTTCTCGTTGATTTAAAGTAAGTAATTTTAAGGAAACTGCTTAGTACATCGTTCTAGGGCGCTAGTTTTAACCAATAATGGTTGTTGTTGTCAAAGACTTTCACAGCTTAGTACTTTCTTCTCAAAGATTTCAATGAACCCATGTAGAGCTGTTTCTTGCAGTGTACAAGTAGCGAAAGAGATAGAGTGAATGAGATGTGTCTATGGATCAAAATCGTACCTTTTGGTATCAAACTGGCTTTGAGAGTGTTTGTGAGGGAAAAAAGAGAGCTTTGGTTTTTTTCTTCTGTCCCTCTTTTTTTTTTCTTTTTCAACAGAGAGAAAGAAAGTGGAAGAGAGAGAAGTGAGTTTTTCTGTGAGTTTTATATGTGCAACTTGCCATGTATGCAACATCAGGACCACGTCAGCATTTATAAATTGCTAAATTTATGTTATATAAATTTTATTACCTTTATCTTTATTTATTATTTTATAATTAGTAGGTTAAAGGTTTTTTATTTTTATTTTTGTTTTTAATTATTACTGTTTTAATATTTATATATATTATTTTTCCCAGGTGATTTATTGAAAATAACTTCTCAACTAATTAAGATTTAAGAGTAAAACTGCCTATTATAAACCTTTCTTAAATTTTACATTTCACCAAATTTTTTATTAAATAATTATTGTTGTTACATTTGTTGTAGGTTTTATTAATATTTTAATTTTGCATGTAATATAATATAAGAACATAGTTATTATTTTTGTTATTATTATTTTCTTTATTTCCTGTTCTCTTTTGTTTTATGTGAGTTATTTAAAAATAGTCTTTTATTTATTAAGAGTAAAGCTGTATATTACTAAAACTCTCCTAACGGAGAATTTTACTAAGTGTTATTGTTATTGTTGTTTTTTTTTATTTGAAAAAATCCCGTAAGCAAGCCAAGCAAGTACACCTCTCTAAAGATTCAATTGACGTACCGCTCTATAAAAAGACCAATCAGACGCACCTGATCATTGAAAAGTTATTGTTATTGTTGTTACAGTACAAGTACATACTTTTCACTTAAATCATCATAATTACACAAAATTTATGTGATGCTTATATGTTGTTTTTATTTTGAATTTCAGTGTGTTGCATTCTTTCCACTTTTTTTAAAAAATTATAACGTTTTCAAAGTATTTAACTATTTATATTTTTATTTTAATATTCAAAATTGTTAATATCAAAACTATTTAAATTTGAACATATTTACTTTAAAAAGTTATATATTTTAGTATTTTGTTAATAAAACTATAAAGGTAACGTAAAGATACATTTTTGAAAATTTTACCTTATTTTTATTTTATATAATTTTAAGTGATTATAATTTAAATAGATAATCACTCATTTATTTATTAAGAGAGACTTAAAAATTATAACTATTTAAAATATTTTTATTATTTTATTAATATATAATATTTTAAATTTTAAAATAAATATTAAAATAAACAAAAATTTTAAAATGATACTTTTTTATCCATAATTCTTTTACCTTAAAACCAAAATTAAAATAATGAATATTGATTTATAAAATAAGATTATTTCTAACAAAATTTGCCAAAAAATAAAAATAATAACCAGACGAGTTGAGAACTCTAACCACCGTTATATACCATGTGTATCGGCTCGGCTTGGCCTAACCGCAGGCTAGGGTAACCTGTGACTTGGTGGGCGAGGAAGAATCGACCCGTGATCCGATGAACCAAGGTAACTTGTGGCTTGACTTATGGCCTAGTAGGCAGGGATGAATCCGACCAGGTCATATATATTAAAAAATTTTAGAAAACGTTGTTGTTTCATAATAGGGCGGGCTGGGCCGTGACTTGGTCAATCAAGACTAAAATCGAGTCGAGCCTTTTTTAACATCTCTAACTAAATAAATTAGCAAACTTGGCATATTAAAAAGAGAACAAGGATACATTTGATTGCCAACAAAAAATTGTTGATGTCTTAAATGTCTTAAATTAAGTAATTATACTTT
This sequence comes from Erythroxylum orinocense, assembly GCA_025531955.1. NCBI lineage: Eukaryota > Viridiplantae > Streptophyta > Magnoliopsida > Malpighiales > Erythroxylaceae > Erythroxylum > Erythroxylum orinocense. Next base: position 3,785,253 of record JANZLX010000005.1, read on the forward strand.
ATTAAATAGTCACAGATATAATTTATTATCATTAAATTTATTAAATAAGTAAAACTAATTTACTTCTTATTTGGTTTGCTTTATTCTTAAAAATTTTCTCGATCATATAAAATGAATATTTTTAAAACTAAACTAAAAGTTAAACCGGTAAGACAAAAGTTTAAAGTTTAAAAGATTTAATTAGTATTAGACTATTATAAAATCGATTAAAAAATGATTGAAAAAGATTGTTCTCTTTTATCAAAATATTTAAAGTTTAACTAAAAAAGAAACTGTTAAATAAAAATTAATTGATTTATTATAATTTATAAAAACTTATTAATTTACCAAAATTAATTAACTTTTTTAATAAAAATTATTAAAATATAACTGAAAAATTAAAAATTAAATCAAAAATTGATCAAAATTTAATAAATATTACAAAAATATATTTGTCTATTTAATTTTTTTAAAATGAAGCAAATGATATTTCTATGTCTTTTAAGTAGTCACACGTAGGGGTGAGCATTCGGATAATTTGGATCGAAATTTTACTATTCGAGCCCGACCCGAACTATCCAAATTTTTTCATCTTACCCGACCCGAACCCGATCTTTTTCTCACACGTCGTCACAGGACAACAATAAGGATGTGCAACGCGTGCCCTTCGGCTGACGTAGCTATGGCCCAAGGTCTTAAACATATTATGCTTATGTTTAAGGTTTTTGTCCGAAATATACGATTGAACTTGCACATGGATAGTTGGACACTTCGTATGTCAATCAATACCTTAACATATTTGATACTAAATTTGGATAATTTTTTAATTTTATAAATATTTATACAATTTTTTAGTTTATTTAAATCATTTCTTATCATATTATGAAAATAAAAAATTAGTATATCAAATATTTATTTATTTTTATTAATATTATTTGACATATATCTTATAAATTAAAATTTCAAATGATATCTTTACTTATTTTAAAAGTATTATAATATTTTTCATATGTATGTATATATATTATTAATATAAAATATATACATTTTAAAATATTAAATATGATTGTATTAAACTAATTTATTTAGTTATATTATCTAAAATCACTTTGTATAATTCTAACGAGATTAAAAAATTTATCAAATACATTCTTATTTAAATTTTTATTATTTTTCAAATAAATTATAGACAATTTTGCCATATACTTTTTTTTATCTATAAGTGATTATTATTCTATATGGGAAAAATTATAATTTTTTCAGTTTAGTCCCGAACTCGAACCTGAATGATTTAAGTTCAACCCGACTTATTATCATCCCTATAATTATCAATTACGATAATTGAAATAAATAAAATTTTAATTATTTGCTATGTATTATGATATAGAAGAATAAAAGGTGTTATTCTAAACGCTGCGTTTCTCTGAAGCTTCTTATGTTTTGTACTGCTTAGTGTGCAGAGAAGACATTCTTGAGGCTTGCAAAGGAGGGAGAGAGACAGGGAGACTAATGGCTAATGCAACCTTAATTACAGTCTTTTAACTTAATTTACAATGGGTGAGTTTTGGTCTTTAGGGGTTTCTTTAACTGGTTTGTTTTCTCTGTTTTGAGGGTTTATTTGTTGATATTGCTACTGTGTAGTGGTAGATTGACCATATTTGATGAAAATAACGAACACCCAGAATCTAAAAAGACATTCTTTTTTGATTGTTTAGATGGTTTTTGAATAAAGGCAGTCAAAGTTTTTTTTGAATAACAATTGATACAAATTTGACATGAGCTTCTTGAGGACATGCTATTGGGATTAGATTTTTCTGAATCTAGCTGGAATATATGTGAAGTGTAAAAATATGTTTTGAAGTATTGGATTTTCACTGAGTGCATAATATCTTATGTTTGGTTTGATGTTGTTGGTTATGTTCCTATATCTTGAGCTACGTGGGCAGACTATGGACAGGAGCAGGCAATTGAAATTGAAGCGTTGAACGGTTGGAGGCCATACTGATGAATGATTTCAAAGGTATGTGTTGTTTGAAAGTCTTGTTAAAGGAACTGCTGCCGTCTCCTGCTTTGTTTATGAAAACATTGTGGTGCCAGTCACAGTTGATACTGATAATATCTAGCTCTAAACTGTCATGATTTTTGATTTGGTGACTTGATTTTACAGGTTTTAGGAGAACAATATGTGATGATATTCATATCTATTCTGCTGAAAGTGGTTATTGATTGATCATGTCATCTGTGTGTTTCAAAATTTTGAAACCTAGAGTCTCCTTTTCTGTTCCATATCAGCTGTCTTTTTTTTCTTCACAATGAAAAAGCAGGATTTGAAAGATCTATCATGTGAAAATCTTATCAGAGTAATGTTTCATCGTCTTGTATAGAAAGGCAGATGACGACGAAGCTATGCTCAAGCATTAACTGGCTGAAAAATGTGACTCATCATGGAGAAGGGCCAGCTAAATTGGAATGCTTAGCGCAGTTATTCAAGATGAAAAGGAATTTCCAAGTATTGCGTGGAGTGGTAATGTATTGACAGTTTTTGTCATGGCTCCCACCTGCATATAGAGCTAAGACGGATGAGAGAGATGTAGATTAGGGATAGATATCATACTTTTGTCACAGTTGGAGAAGAGGTCAGCAAAAGAAATGACTTCTTTTGGAGAATTCCCCAAGCACTTATTGTACATTAGACCTTGGACTTGTAGAAAGGGATGTGAGCATCATTTTTGGTGTGGTCATATAAAAATGGCATAGTCATTACATCTTTACTTGCTATTGTGAGTATGTATGTATTCTAAACAGAACAAGGCAATTGGACTTCATACTCAATTGTTGAAGCTTAATTGCAGGATACGTTTGCCAAATTATAATGGTTGTGAGGTATATGGGCTTCTGCAAAGCGCAAGTATGAAATAACAATCACATAAATAATACTTTTATTTCCAACTTTAATGTATCAGTATTTCCCAATATGTCAAGCATTGAGTCAGCTTAAGTTGGCTCAAGAATACTCCCCTTTTGGAGGAGGCCCTTCAAATTCTATTTCTAAAATCTATCCAAATTTTCTTCTTTTCATACAACAAATGCTCTCTTAAGAAACTCCCCATTGATACCTTTCTATAGTCTAATATTACAGATATGTTACAAAGAATCCTGCCACAGTTTCAATCTTTCCAAGCTACAAGCTAAATCTTCAATGCATGAAGATATCCAGATATCGATGCTGGCACACAACTGCTTTCCCTGAACTGCCTGCGGAAAGTATCATCCCTGATATCTATACACACCCTTGGTCAGTCATGGCCTGAGCAATAGTAAGAAAAGCAGAAATCACAGCGCCGTGTACCAAAGTCCTGCAGAATTATGCGGAGAAATGACAGAATAAGAAAACTATATCTTCTGCTATATAATTACGATGTCAAGTAATATACTTGCTTCATCTATGTTTCTTTACTTAATACTATACCACACATACTTGAATCATATGCACAACTACTCAACGTGAAAAGAAGTTGACAATAACAGGATGTTTACCATCAAACGAAGCCACTTGACAAGCAATCACTCAAATGAAAACATAGAACCAGCACTTTTTATACAGCGATGGGATGGAAAGGAACTTACTCAGGACTCTCCTTTTGGTAACCGAAGTCAGCTGCTGCTTTTAAGGCTCTTTGGTATACCTGTTTCATTGCCTCCTGCAGTCAAATTACAAGTTGAAAATCCAAGTTAATTGTGTAACGTTGTAGACTTTAACAGGAAGAAACTAAAAAGTTTGGAAAAAGGAATATCATAAGTAATGACAGTACAAGTTACTAAATTTAGGTCCTTAAGTAGTAGGATGGTGATTTCAAGTTATGCACGAAGGACCATTTGTGTTTCTCAAGGTTCCAAGAGCATTATAAATCAATTCGTGTATGTAATACAGTATGATGTATGTACTTTCAATCCATCATTTTAGTCATTTATAAAACAACAAATCTGAAAGCTGCGTTTCTTGCTATCAAAGCTGCGCTTCTTGCTATCAAATGCTATTAATTTCATCTTTTCAGGCCATGTTCAAACTCACAGAATTCAGCTCCCAATTACCAGATATTCATATCAATTAGGATGACATAAAGGTCATATAGGCTTACCTGCAACTTAGATTCAAAATCCTCGGGTGACCAGTTCATCAAGTTACACTCATGGTTGAGTTCAAGCTCTCCAGCAACAACCTTCATCCAATTAGACTTAAATTTAGTGCATGAAAAATAAGTTGATAAATTGGTAAGATTCATACATGTAAAAAGATCATGCTAATCAATCAGGCGGTCTATTTATCCACCCTCAACTAGCAGCTGATATTGACAAGAATAGTTGGCCGAAGGAAAGCTCAATCATAAACACCATAAAACATGACCAATTGGTGATGCCTAATTTAACAACTGTATCTAATACTATATGATAGATGAATCAAACCAAAAATGCCAAAAAATATTGTACCAATCTATTACTATAACCAGATAATAAATGAAGGGAGGATCAAAGTTACATATAGAGCTAATTATATCAAAGGCATTAACTTCTAAAGCTTAAGAATATACAGAAGTAAACGAAATAAACTGAATCCGACCCACAAAGGCGTTTGTATTGCTCACAGTATGGGTTGAATATCATACCCCTCCAGCACCAGCTGCCATAGCAGGAGCAACCAGAACATTGGCCTTCCTCAGAACATCAATTGCTTCATGGGTGCAGGGCATGTTTGCTCCTGCAAGAAAATACCTTCAAACATAAAAATTGATGAATTGGAAGAAGATGGTGTAGCTAACTGTATCATGTCAGGAAGTACTACCTTCAACTAATATGCGACAACCTGAATTAACCAAGTTTATGGCATCAGATTGATCGATTTCATTTTGCGAAGCACAAGGAAAGGCAACATCACACCTTTCATTCCAAGGTTTTGCTTCATCATAGTACTTAGACCGAGCATATGTCTTCGAGTAATCTCTGAATATGCAGTGGGTATGTACAGAGCCATAAGATTCTAAAAGATTTGAAGTTGGTAGAAAGACGAATAAAACGGAAAACACCTTAAACTTCTCTGCTGGGCTTTTATATCTCTCAAGAATGATATTTTCATGTAATCAAATCCATCCTCATCCACCAAATATCCCTTTGAATCTGTTTCATTTTACATGCAAAAGTTTGGTGAAACCTTGACCAGATCATAGAACTATTTCGATATCAGAATCAAGAAACTTAAAACCGAAATAAAAAATGTCATAAAAAAGGAAAAGAAAAGAAATTCTACAATTTTATGTTTAAAGAGGTATTACAGAAGGAAAGGATTAAAGGCATATCAGAACTTGCTCTTGTAGTGAAGGAATCTTCCAGAAATGCATTTAAAATGCTTTCAGAAACGCATTAATATCACACTGAATTTAAAATCTACTGATAGGAACCAGAAAAGAAGGAAAATAGAAGTAACTGAATAATAGAACTTTATTGATAAATTTGAGAGCAAGAATCTTAAACTCCCAAGTCAGTCCGTATGGAGAGGACTAAACTCCAAAACAAAGGAATTAATTTTCTCAAAACTTACCTACTTGCTCTAACTATCAAATATTTATAATGCTAGACTCCTAATCGCAATAAAAGATAGACTCCTAATCGTAATAAAAGATAAGACTCCTAATCACAATAAAAGATAGACTCCTAATCGTAATAAAAGATAAGATTCCTAATCGTAATAAAAGATAGACTTCTAATCGTAATAAAAGATAAGACTCCTAATGTGTTGGAGGTGTCGTATCAACTTGTCAAGGGTTGCTTCTTTTTTATTTGTCCCACTGCTCTAATACTTCTTCCCATAATAGTTGTCCATAACATAAGGATCTAGATGTACAAAGTATCTAAAGCCCACAAGATAACCCCATCATTTCAACTCAAAATTATCATGGAAATCTGATCCATTAAATAAATAGCACATAGAGAAACATTAAAAGCCTCCTACAAATAGCTCATTACCTTTGTAAATAGATTACTCCTAGAATGGAAAGGCTGCCAAAACAAAGCATAAAGCACTTGATTAAATAACTAAAATGCTCAATCTGGATCAAAGTAACATTGTAAGAAGAATACATTGATCATGAGGAAGTCACCAAACATAGACTCAAAAACAGAAATGTCAAGCAGGGCAGTAAGCTCATGAGAATTTTGCTACAAACAACGTAGCCAACCTGTACCTACCATGCTTCTGTCATGCACAGTGCAGAATGTCCATGTTAATAGTTTAGATCCTGTCAAAAACTAATAGAAAATAGAGCACAAACTGATAAAGGATATTAAGTGGAACAGTGGCCTAAATATGTCCCAACAATCTATCGTCCACTGGCTTCCAACATCAATTTTAATGTGTAAACATTGGCATGCATGCGCATAAACACACACTTGGATTCTTTTTCGCATATACACAACCTTGATGTATTGCTCTATGGCATGGACTACAAAAAATATCCATCTTACACTAATAGAAGCAAGTAGGTTAATAGGTTTTTCTGCTACTATGTATGCATGCTTGTCTATGAAATCTTCTTCCCACCAATTTGATTGGAACATATTGATGGATTTGTGCACAACAAAATGATCCAACAAGTTTAATTCATAATCCACTGTTCGAGTATCTCAAACATGGAGTCAAGGCATTTAATAATTTGGCAGAAGAATGATTCGTTGCATAAATATCTAATGGTGGCTAGAAAATGCCCAAGAAAATTGCATCTACAAGGATAATTTCTTCATATATGTTAGGAACCTCTAACTCAATAGGCTATAGATTAGTATATTATTGATAGTAGTCAGTGTTCGACACTGATATTACAAGGTGAATCCGTAGATCACCTCCTATACCAGAGCTATAATGCTTCTCAGGGAGAATGTTGATTCTCTCTGTCTATTCTCTTACTCTTTTCTTCTGCCTACCTTGCCTCTTCTCTCTCCCCCTTACATAATATTCCCCTCCCCAGGTACATTTGGTTCCCTAACTACTTTGCCACCTCAGCATAACTAACTGCCCTCCTGCCCATGGTTCTTTCTTCTAGAATGCACCTTCTACACTACCGGTTTATTCCTTCTCCTATTGTCCCTCTCATTGTCTAAGTCATCCTCTCCCCTATAGGGTCTAACAATATACGATTGAAAAAATAACAAAATAACAAGAATCGTTAGAATGATTGAACATCTTCAAAAATAGAAACAAAAAATCAAAGCTTATCTTTTCAACAAGCAAACATTACGATATCAGTACTTACAGCTTCAGTACATCCCAGAAGAAGACACACCAAAGCTTTCCACTGTAGAAATGCTTCAAGTGACTGGCCCATCTGTACAATTTTCAAATCTAAGACATCTTTTGAGGACTATAAAGAGTGAAGCATTATATTGTTTCTCTCCATACCAGAAATGCAATATAGGCAAATTGCAACTCCCCAAGAAGCATGTCTTCAGAACCACCATAATCATTTGTTAAAATGCTTTCTAGTAACTCTGACTGGACATATCATTAAGGTATTTTATTAACAAAAATAATCAATGTGAAAAAAATTCATGTTTATCAAGAATCAATTACAAAGGTAGCATCAATAATACTGACCTTGTCAAGATTCAAGGAAGAGAGTCTTTCTGCTTCAATGCCTCTACGTTTAACGACACGAGGAATTGAAGTATAATAACATCCTTTCAGCTTAGACTTATCAACAGATGTAGAGGTCGAAAACTTACTAGTCCTCAATTGCTCATCTAAAGCTTTCTCTACAACTGTTTTGGCATTTGTTTTAACCATTTCAGACTCGCACATAACCGTGATATCTCCTCCAATGGGTTCTGTGCATTAAACAAACAATCCAAAATGAAGAAATTATGTAGAATTAACCACAAATAAAAGTTCAATATGTTTTCGAAGTTGGAGGGAGCACATGTCAAATGTCATAACAGAAAAGCAAAGAGCATGTCACATGGCATTATGCGACACAGTGGCAACTAAGAGGTCCCTTCATGTAGGGTCTTTGTTCTTTTCACCAAGTAGACAAAAAAACATCATGTAGGATCTTTGTTCTTTTCACCAAGTAGAAGACTTTACCCATACGACGAACATATCGACAATTGATTGCCATCAACATAAATATGAAGCATACTCCATATGAGGAGAAGCTTGAATTACAAAAGTTGAACAACACCTAAAATCAAAACCTCTACTATTCTGTTACAAAGCTGATAGGTACCAAGTGCAATAGTGAAGAGCAGTAAGAAAAAAGTAGGAATAGCTAGAAATAATAGATGCAAGAATCTCAACAAATATTATTCCCAACAAGAATGCTCGTATGGAGTGGACTGACTCCTAGCAATAGTTGCAAAGGGGGATATTTATAATATCCCAATATTGTTTGAGATAAGATAAAATAGCAGAAGATAAAAATAGGGATAACAGAACCTAAAAATATGGATGTAATCACAACTAACAAATTCATATTCTAAATGTTGTGGAGTGTTGGCATGTCTACTCCTTGAATAAGTCAGCAAAGGTGGTGTTATATCGTCACTTGTCCTCAAGGTAAAAGCCCCGACCAACTTGCGTCTTTTAGAGAGCCATCATGCCATTAAACTAGGAGCTCAAGAATAGATTTCCCCCTTCTTTGACCCATCGATGACGCAAGATTGTAGAAAGTGACAAAGTGAGCTCCCAATCTAAATTAATGGGTAAATATGGTGGCATAGGGGTTTATACAATCCATAACCAAGTCGTAATAAGGAAACATAGGAAATAGGGTGAGTATGGGCAGGTTCAGGCAATTTCAATTCATATGCAATAGGTCCCACTCATTTGATAATTTTGTAAAGCCCAAAGAATCGAGGAGATAACTTCTGATATCTTCACTTGGCAAGCGAATGCTAGTGGTATGGTTGCAACCTTACGAAGACCAGATCACCCTTATTAAATTGCAGCTCATGCCTTTTAGAATTAGCTTGAGCTTTCATTCAAGATTCAGCTCTAAGCAAATGCTCTTTTAAAATTTTAAGCGTATCATCTCTATCTATAAGATGCTCTTCAAGTTTAGGAATGTGAGTCTCACCATGGACATATAGATGGATGGTTGAAGACTCTCATCAATAGACCGACTTGAAAGTGGAGGTATTGACAGAGGTGTGAAAACCGGTATTTAATGAATATTCAGCCCAATGAAGGTAATTGTGCCACAAACGTGATTGCTCACTAGCAAAACATCTTAGATAAGTTTCTAGGCATCTATTAACTACCTCTGTGTGGCCATTGATTTGTGGATGATAGGTAGTGCTTAACACTCCCCCTCAAACTAGAGCATATATGTTATCAATGCCCAACTTGGATATTCAATTATCGAACCCCTCAAGGACTTAGTGAAAAGGTCAGCCAATTGGTCTGCAGAGACTGTAAACTATGTGATCAGCTCTCTAGATACAATCCTCTCTCTAATGTGTTTTGTCCTCTCGTGGTAAACTGGGTTAGAGGCAATGTGTAGTGTTGCTTGATTATCAAATATCAATCTCATAGGCCTTGGTGGAGCAAGTATAGGTAGATAAATCCCAATCTCCTCAAGAAGATGGCACAACCATAAAAACTCACATGTTGCAACTAACATGGCTTAGATAAGTTTCTAAGCATCTATTAACTACCTCTGTTTGGCCATCTATTTGTGAATGATAGGTGGTGCTCTTGGTGAGGCGTGCTTGGCTGAGCTTGAAAGTTCCTGCTAAAAGGAGCCAACAAAGACAACATCTCTATCCGAAACAATTAATTTTGGTATGTCATGTAGGTGTAAAATCTCCCTACAAAAAATAAAGGCAACACTTTTTGTAGTATATGGGTAAGGTAAAGGACGAAGTGAGAATATTTGCTAAGACGATCCACCACCACTAATATTGTGTCATAACCACCAAATTTAGGAATTCTAGTAATGAAATCAATAGAAATTTCCTCCCACATCTGGTTTGGAATAGGCAAAGGTTGTAGTAGTCCCACGAGCACTAAGGCTTTGTATTTGGATTGTAGACAAATCATACAATTCTCAACCCAAGTTTTGACCTCTTGTCTCATTTTAGGCCAAAAAAAATGTTGCTGTCAAACGCTTCAATGTCTTCAAATAGCCTCCATGTCCTACTATGAGACTTTGGTAGGATTCAGCCAAAAAATTTTCCTCAAGAGAAGAAAGATTATGAATCAACAAGTGGTCTTTATAATAAAGTCTTCGATATGCTATGTGGAAATTTGGATGGGTGGATGAGTCTTTGGACAAATCAGCCATGATGTCCCTCATATACAGGTCCTATTGCAACGCGTCCTGCAAATACAAAAATCCACACAAAAAAGGGATAACCAATGATAATAATTCAACTTACTGGGGGACGTCTAAATTGCGCATTTGTGCCTCTATTTTTGGCACCTTTCTTACATACAATAAAAAAATCAAATGGAAGTAATTTGACGAGAAGGCGCCGCTGTCCAGTGGTAGCGAGGCATTGATCCAGCAAGAATTTGAGATTGCATTGGTCAATTTTCACAAAAACATGGTTTCCCAACAAATAATGTGTCCATTTTTGTAAAGTCAATGCTAATGCAAGCAATTATCTTTCATAAGCAGGTTTTAATCAATTAGAGAATGAAAGACCCTTGCTGAAATATGCGATTGGGTGATCCTTCCTGTAGAAAAATGGAGCCTATCCCACCAAAGGAATCATCACATCCCACAGTAAATGGCTTGCTGAAATTTGGTAATTGCATGACTAGAGTAGTGGTGATTGCTCTTTTGAGATTATGGAAGGCCTCATCCGTTGATTGAGACGAACAAAATCCACTCTTCTTAGTGAGTTCTACAATGGACTAGCAACGGCCCCATAATTTTTAACAAAACAACTATAATAGCATGTGAATCCTAAAAACACACGTAATTCTTTGACATTAGATGGGGCAGGCCAAGTTATAACAAATTGGATCTTTTCTAGCTCCATCCTTACACCTTCAACAAATACATGATGTCCCAAGAAGGAAGTTTGTGACTGACCAAAAAGGCACTAAGAGGCCTTTACATAGAATTGATGGTCATGCAGGAGCTAACATTGTTTTTAAATGCCTATAATGTTGTTGGATATGCTTGCTAAACACTATGATGTCATCAAAGAAAACTAAGATGAATTTGTGCAAATGAGACTTGAAGAGGCCATTCATAGCTAATCGAAATATGGGTGGGGTAGTAGTAAGGTCAAACAACAATCCAATCAATTCAAAGTGCATGGAGTGTGTCCGAAATGCTATGTTTGGATATCCGCGAGATGAACACGTATCTAATGGTATCCAGGTCACAAATCAATTTTTGAGAAGACAGTTGCTCCATGTAATTAATCTAAAAGTTCATTGACATTGGAATTGGGTATTTGTCATGAATTGTAATTTTGTTCAACCTCCGATAGTCCACGCACATACGCCATGAATTTTCTTTCTTCTTAACCAAGAGTACAGGGCTTGCAAATGGACTCTGACTAGGACATATAAATCCTATATGTAGTAATTCTTCCACTTGTTTTTCAACCCTGAGCTTTTGTGAGTGTGTGTATCTTATGGTCTAATGTTTGGTGAGTAAGAGATTGGTAGTAATGGTGTGGAATGAAAGTGATTGCAAAAGGGTGGCAATGTAGTTAGTTCTTGAAAGATTGAAGCGAATTAGTGAAGAAGTTCTTGAAGGGTTGGATGGTGAAATTTTTCTGTCTGTGGGTTTGGTTTCTTTGGCTAGGTAATAAAAGGAAGCTTCAGCTGATGGTTTATGAGGCACTCATTAGAGCTTGTATTTACTTCCATTCAGTGTAAAAATTAGAAACATCTCAATCCAATTGGCTTGGAATGTGTTGAAACAAGCCAGTCACTTGATATCCAATATCAAATCAACACCTCCAATGAGAAATGGGTAGTAATATTGCATAATTTGTGACCCTAATAACTCAACCACTACATGATAGCATATCTGGTCACACCAAATGAAATCACCATTCCTAATTTGCACATCGCAAGAAGGGATGGATCGAGTTTAGAGATTGAGTTCCTTTACCACCTGCTCAGACACAAAATTATGCATAGAACCACTATCAATTAGAATCAATACTTTTCGACCTATGAGAGGGTCTTATAATTTCATAGTGGTGCCCGTCGTTTTCCCCAAGGTGGCATGGAAAGATATTTCTACAAAATCCTCTATGGTTGTTTCGGGTAAGGGTTCCTCTGCTCTCCCTTCATCCTCTATGAGCTCCATTATTACAATAGCTAGATATTTGCACATAGCCCTATTCTCTTCAATTTTGCATCCCTACATCCCATATTCAGCCATTTGCAGGAATCATAAATGGGTTCCAAGACTGCAAGCACATTGGGTAAGACAAAGATGCACTCTACGATGAAGAATAGATTCACAAATTTGAAGAATTTAGAGTAGGTAGGATACAATTCTCCATGCTAGAAGAGTGATCGGGTCAACCCACTTGAGCCCAGTTTGTTTTCTTAGTCCCGTGAGTTGATTAGGCCTTAGTTTTATACTCCAAAGCTAGACTACAAGCCTTATATCCAGTACAAGGCTTATGTATCCTAACATCAAATTTAATTCTTCCTTCAGCCCACTAATAAAAGCAACCAAGGCTTATGGATCCTAACATCAGATCCCCTTCCAAATACATTGCCACAATGTCAACAATTAAATCATCAAGTGTTTAATAATAGCTAAAATATTATTCCACCTTAAGAATCCAACCTCAAGGGGCTCCATCTTCAAAATTTAGGAACTGCATTTTGGTGTGTGGTATGCGTGCAAGATTTTTAGCCACCAAGGACTGTTTACATCATCATCTTCTTCACAAGGAGTCCTGCCTAGTTCTAGATCTCTCTGATTGGTACTAGCATGTGGAAGATTACTGGATTGAACCTTGAGTGCTGCTACTTCTGCCACCAAAATATCGAGTGTAATTTGGACGTAACATTAGATAATTGTTGAAGGATCAAATTCAAGTTTTGATTAGTTTCTAGATCACTAGTTGACACAATGGAACATGTTTGCACTATGGTGATAAACTAGGCTCTAATTCCAAAAATGATAGCTACCAAGTGCAGTAGTGAAGAGCAATAAGAAAAAAGTAGGAAGAGCTGGAAATAATAGATGCAAGAATCTTAACAAATATTATTCCCGACAAAAGTGCCCGTATAAAGTGGACTAACTCACAGCAACAGTTGCAATTACAAAAACATAATAGGCCTACTTACTAAGCCTAAGTGGGATATTTATAAAATCGCAATATTATTTGGGATAAGTTAAAATAACATAACACAAAAATTGCGAAAATAAACATAAAAATATGGATGTAATCACAACTAGCAAATTCCTATTCTAAAAGTTGTTAACTACTGGATTCCGAAAATTGATGATCATTGGCATGTCTCCTCCTTGAATAAGTCAGCAAACATATTGACAATTGATCTTTGTTCTTTTCACCAAGTGGAAGACTTTACGTATATGACGAACATATTGACAGTTGATTGCTAACAACATAAATATGAAGCATCCTCCATAAGAGGAGAAGCTTGAATTACCAAAGTTGAACAACAACTAAAATCAAAACCCCTTTACTGTTATGTTACAAAGGCAGACAAGAGGAGGAATTAACAAACATAGTCAGTGCACATTCTCGTACATATCAAACCTTTCCTTATTTAGTTTTATAAAGAGCAATAAGGACAATCTACATAGCTTGCTTACAAAGAACATGTCCCATAAACAAAAGAAGAAGAGAAATCCTAGTATATCTCAATAATGTTGGATAAATCTAGAGAAAAAGAAAAAGAACCCTTCAAGGTTGAAAAATATAGACTTTGAAACTATAGTCAATTCAAAAAAGAGAGCAATTCAAAGAAAAGGCAAAATCAAAAGATCAAACTGCTAAAGGATGAAAAAGAATGGTAATAGCTAAAATTGGGAAATGTTGAGCTCATTAAGTAGCCAAATTACCAATCCGTTCAATGATCTCCTTGTTGAGGTAATTGGATAAGCATTTCCATTCTCCATATTGACTTAAATTATAAGGACCAAGATGCCTGTCAAACTCTAAACTTTTAACTCCTTGACGAAATCTCTCTTCCTGAATGTACAACAATACAAGAGGAAAGCAAGCATACAAAAAGTAAGTTAATCACTTAAACATCATTAAAAAATTATTTCTTAGAAATTTTTTTTATACAAAGGATTTAATGTTTCCCCATTGTTTTATTTTCGTATCATATAAACGTTGAGCTATTGCTTTATTAAGCCTGAATTTCCTCCAATCATATACCTTTAGTTCATTAATAAATGAAGGGAATTTTTTCTTTTCCTCATCTCAAGACCTTAGTTTTACTCCAACCAACTTTCTTGCTTCTATTCTCATTTTTTCATTCGCAATTCCTGCTCATCTGCATTTTCTCTTATTCATTTACTTACGTAACTTTATTTCAATTATCACTGATAAAATTTATACACAAAGTGAAATAAAACTACAATGAACTCACTTGTATAATTTATATTATAAGGCTAATGTTTGTAGTAACCACATGACGTTGGTAACACTAATTCGTCCAACAATACTATATAACACACATAAAGCTAATACTACTAAGGGGTGGAAGTCGTAGTTATTGGATTGCAACATAACAAGTACCAAAGTAGACAACACATATAAACCACAAATAGTTAAATCTTTAGTATGTCAACTTGATCAGGCTTCTCAATGAAACAAAAGATAGTGGAACAGTAGACCTCAAGTTACTTGAAAATATATTCACTTAAAATAAAAGATTGTAGCTTGTTTAATTTTTAAATCTTCAACATCAAAAGGTAAGTAACAAACTTTGTCTGAACAAATAATGACCCAATTGAAGTATAATTAATCGTTTTACATAAAGTAAGAAATAGATAAAGTGAGAAAGAGGAATAGTATGAAAAGGGGAAAGTTGGGATTTTTGAAGTCCATGTGATCCTTGGCATATATTTTGGAGGAATTGTGCCTAAGAAATGGAGTAGATTAGTAGCATGGACATGACAGCAGAGTCTAAGATAATACGGTATTTGAGAGAAAATGTGTTTGGTACCACCTTTGGCTTTGATATAAATTTCCAATTAACAAGTACAGATAATTAAGTGCATATCACCGCAGGTATTATTAGTTTCCAGAAAAAAAAATGAATATGCAATTGGGAAACTAAATTTATGAATAGTTAAATAGAGTCAAACCTCTTCCTCTAATACTTTCACAAGCTGTTCTTGTTGTTGATCCCACTGACGAATAATCACCTGATCTCATCATAGATGCATAGAAAGATCAGTCCCAGGCTTCAAGGCATTTATGCTGTCAAAGCCACTATGTTAAGCTGATACCATGACACAATTTTCTTAAGTTGACTATCGGCGTAAAATAATTGTAATTGAGATCGTTGAACTAGCGGGTTGAAGCTATCCTTTTTTTTTTTACAAGAAATTAGAAACAATTAACACAATCAAATAAACCACAGACCTCGGAGGGACCAGCATCAATAAAAAAGCCAGTAATTGGTGAGAAGCCCTTGCCATCTCTGTACAGAAAAGAAGATTGAGAAGTGGACTTAAAATGTGAATGAAGAATAAACATGTTGTATACAATCCATCTAAAGGGATAGTGATACGACGAATATATAGCTATGGTGGCCTCGTCAAGCAAGAACCCCAGAAAATTTTATAGAATGTGCTTGGATGACTTCAAAGACGAGGGAAGTAAGAATGACCGGTATGAAAGTGAATGTTAAAAAGCTAAATAAAGTGAAAATGGGCGAGAACTAAAAACAGTCCATAAAGATTTTGGGTAGAGGATACCATTTGACACAAGTCCATGCGAAATTAAACAAAGAGAAGCAACGAACCCGGTGGAAGAGCTATAATATACAAAATGAGGACCAGGAGGAATCATCTTAATCCCCATAAAAGCGGGACCAACTGTGAACACCTGAAGCACAACTAACTATTATTTTACGCATTCAAAAACACCTAGAGGTAAAAACTGGAAGAAAAAGAAGAAGAACCTGAGTGTCAAGGGCGACGAGTGTATACTGAGGGACGTCGAGAAGGAGAAGAGTAGCGCCGCGCTTCACCAGCTCCAAGGCCGTTTCAGGGTCCATCATGAAGAAGAAGAAGAATTTTGGTAATTTTCGTGGGAATGCAAAGCTTGCGTTTGTGTTAGCTCCAGACTGCAATTTGAGTTTCTCTTTCTCCTCGCAATCCAGAATTCAATGCAAAGCTTGCGTTTGCGTTAGCTCCAGATGCAATTCCCGAATTCTCTGGGCACTGGCGGGTGTCTCTTTTTTATTTACTTAAATTTGGTTATTTTCTTTTCTTAATATTTTCATAAATAAAGGCGGCGGCTGCTTGTTCTTTGCGGGGATGGACCCGAGTCTCAATTACAACCATAAATAACAATAAAATTTTGATTTTCACGTATTTCATAAAGATAACGGTAACAACGATGTTATAAATACCGCACCGAATTTTATATTGAATTGAGCTTTGGTATAGTATTATATCGGTATCGATTAATATTAGGTATTGTTTTGAATAATTTTTTAAATTTATGAAATAGTTCTTAAATTTTTTTTAAAATTACAAAATAGTTAATTGTCATATTATACCTTATCTTCAAAAATCGTAATAATAAATAATAATTACAAATTTAATTTAATTTATAAAATTAATTTAACAATTATTAATAAATATAATTAAATTTAAAATATATAAATTTAAAATAAATTTTGATT
>JANZLX010000005.1:3802201-3832201 GCA_025531955.1 Erythroxylum orinocense
AGCATGATTAGGGTTTGTGCACGTTTTGGTATTTTGATGATATCTTGAGCTATAAAGCTCCAATTGAAGTGATTCTTTCTTTAATGAAAACTAGAGACATAGAGATATGATTTTTATGAAGTAGTCAAATGGAAATGATGATTTTTAAGATTTCCAAATTCGGTTCGCAAATAGGAGAAATGCGGTTGAGCATAGTGACTGATTTGTTTGGGCATACCATGGAAGATTTTTGGAAGTGAAATTTTGGATGATATAAGATTGAAGATGTATTCCTGATGTCTATCAAGGATTCAAATAGATTAAGAATGAAAAAAAATTATAACCCTCCAAGGTTACACGCACGCTCAAGTTATTCATTTTTAAGCAAGAGAGTTAGGTTCCGAAAACGGCATCCAATAGGCGGGGAAGGGAGGAAAGGTTATTGCGTGGCTTTTAATCAGAAAAAATGACGTCATTTAGTGTTAAACCAAATGACATCGATTTAATTAACATTTGAAAGTTCATTTGTCCAAACAACGACGATGTATTTCTTTAATATTTACCGACGGTTTATTAGCGATGATATAAATCGTCGAAAAACTCCAGTTTTTCACTTACCACCTTTTTCTCCCGCCTTATCCGCCGACGGTTAACCGGCCGTCACTGAACCTACATTTTTCTCACACATTTTTTGATGGTTATAGAATTTCCATCAGCAAATCACGACTTCCTCCTTATTTTAGCTATGGATTTTTATTCTGTCACTAAATGGGTTTTTTCCTAACTAGTTTTCTGATAATATACAATTTTCGTCACAATTTTGCGATGGAAACTCAACCGTAGCCAAATTTTCATCGATAATGCCTTCATTTCTTGTAGTGATTGGATGAAAGTTAATTTAGATATTTAATTACTTTTATTTATTTGTGTATTTTGTGATTGGAAAATAAATTTAAGTTATAAATGGTAGTGATAAATTTCTGATTCTAGCAGGGCGAGGTCGGGTGTGGTTCGCAAAGATTTTGTCTTGGGCTCGAACAATTTCTCTGACTAAGTTCAGGGAGTTAACCACGAGCCATAGTTTATTACCGAGGCAAAGCTTAGATGGGTCCATAAACACTAGCCAAATTTTCCTTATCTCGATAAATGTCTTGCCTAAAAAATAGAAGATAACCAAAGAAACTGAATACTTTATAGGTAAATTTTAAAAAATAATTTTTAGCAAATTTACCGATGGAAAAATTTTCCATTGGTAATTTTCTGACAGAAATTTACCGATCGAACCAAATAACCATCGGTAAAATTACCGACGGTATGCATAATTTCCGTCGGTAAATTTACCGACAGTCATATTTCCGACGCTTTTTTCCGTCAGTAAATTTCGTCGCTAAATAAGCTTACCGACAAAATTTATACACATTCCGTCGATAATTTTCGTTGCTGACCTCTATTTTTCTTGTAGTGTAAGACAAGATAAGCACAAGAGAAAATAAACAAAGGGTTGTCTGTTATTCATGTACCAAGCTTGCAAACTTAATATATTCATGTGAAGTAGAAGTTAATGGGAAAAAGGAGGCTAACACTACCACTAGTGATTGTGCCTTTATAAAAGAGAGCTATTCTCTTGGCTAATGATTCTTCTTTATTCTTACTTATATTTTGAGTGCAAAAAGTTTGGTAAGCTACTGCACATTCCATTGAATTTGTGATTGCTCCTTTGTCTTAGTTATATTTTGAGTGCAAAAAGTTTGGTAAGCTACTGCTCATTCCATTGAATTTGTGATTGCTCCTTTGTCTTCTTCTATTGCACACCAAAAGGCTAATAGATTCTACTTTAAGCTTAGGAGTTGGGATAAGCAACAGTGCACTTTTCTAGTTCTGGTAAAAACAGGGTTAGTTGCTACTTTTTAACTCCAAACAATATTCGGTTCAGAGATCAGATTAATACTTAACGATCATATGTAATGTAAACGTTAGCTTCCTCGTACCAATAATGAAATATTCCTAAAACGTAAATGACATAACCCGTAACTTACCAACTGAGAAGCACGTACCTTCCGTGGCGGAGACAACCTCGGAGACATGGATTTGACCACCGTAAATCTCGGAGACCTCACGTACGGCACAACAGCCATCGGCGACACAGTCTCAGACCCGTAACCGTCGTCGAAGGCCGCCTCAAGAACTTCGTTAGAAATCGATGAGAAACTCGACAACGATGATAAGTACTCCACCATAGACTCCGCTGCAACCACCGCCACAGCCTCCACGTCCCAAAGAGTCCACCTTTGTGTTGCACCGGCAATAGGGTCATCGTGAGTCACCGTATTTCGCCACGGCGGTGTGCCTCCGTTGGCTCTCAAGAACGTACCGCACCAGCTTCTTAAACGGGCTTGAAACCCGTCTCTTATGGGCTCCCATTCGAGCTTCCAATCTGCGACCTTTTCCGGCGAAGTTTGGATGACTTTTTTCCCGGTCAGGCCTAAAAGGAACGGTATATCAGAGGCCATAAGGTACTTTCCACGAGTGCTTTTGAGACGTATACGGTTTCTGTTTCCATCAACGATCTCCACAAACCATTTGGCTTTATGAGAAGAGCCACCTTCACTGCTCTGTCTGATAGTTTCTCCATCATCGCCGGCGAGCAAGTACTTGTCAAGGTGGCTCCGAAGCTTAACCACCTTGGTTGTAGTGAAAAGTTCCATTAACAATATTCAAAATATCCTAGTGGCTAATCGAGTAGAATTCAGATAACTAAGAGATATACAGAAAGAAGCTATTCCGCGTGTAGTGTTATCACTCCAGATGCACGGCTGATATGTTTACGCAATCAGGTTTTAAACTTATGATAATTACTCATTAGGGATTTATTTTTAAGTGATTATAAAAGGTTAAGTGAATTTGCTCTTTGCAAATAGCTTTTGGACAACTTTTAATGGTCATTAAAAAAAAGGATCATTAATAACCCTAAAAAGGTAGCTAAGATGCATAAAACTTCAATAAAGGGGTTTGATTTTTTTTTTGTCTATTTTATCTTGCTCCGATCAAATTTTATATGAATCTCAACTATTTATTTATGTGAGACTCATATAAATAGATGGCTGAAATTTATGAGACAAGATAAGGACAAAATAAAATGGACAGAAGATTTTGGCTCTTATTAGAATTGGGTGATCAATTATACGTATTATTTTTCTTATATTTTATATAATTGTTCTTTTCGTGAGTTAAATATATAATTTTTTAATCACAAAAATAATCTTATTAGTTATTCCAAAATTATAGACAAATTATGTCTGCCGCTAAATTAATTTTGAGCACATTTAATAATTTGTTAATTAATTTCGAGCACATTTAATAATTTGTTAATTTTGTATAAAGTGATGAGTTGGTGTTTGGATTGATTTGGCTAGTTAATTTATTGCTCTAAGTGGAAGGATGCAAATGCGTGGTACAGGACAGGAGATGGTCGAAATTCCTGGGCAAGACTTTTTAACTGGGTCTTCAGGTTCTTCCTAAAAGCAAATTGTAATGGGAATTCATGTCTTCCCATTCAGGAATTCCTAGTTCCGTAATGAGGACGAAGATTATAGGAAATAAATATACATGATGGACTTTTTAAGGGTTTTAAGGCAATTGGCGTTGGTTTGACAATGAAGTTTGAAGGACAAACCAAATTGTATATAAAAGGACACGCATGAGAGCTGAGTATGCTTCCACGCGGCTTAATTAGACAGTGAAAGCTAAGAAAGATGACGAGGAGAGGACCTAGAAACCATTCAGTTTCAAGTATAGATTTCAGACCCTGTCCAACTCTAGACACGGCTTATATGGAAAGTTTTAAGGACTAGAACTGCTTGAAAATGAAGATAAGAAGTATAATGGCACCAACATAATAAGAAATACGGATACGGACACGGATATGGACACGAACATGCAACACGATACACGGACACAGGAATATACTAATTTCTAAAATTTAGTAGATACAGACACGACATATATATATATATATATATTATAAAATTTAGATTTAAGAAAAAATTTAAAATTTATAATATATATTGATTAATGTGTTTTAAGACTTTCAATATCTTAATAATTTATACATACTTTGCACTTTATAAGCTCCTCTAAAAAAATATGGAGCATATATATCTATTTTGTGTAGGTGTCTGTGTTAGACACGTGGACACAGCTCCATTTTATCGTGTCTGTGCTTCTTAGGCACGAACAATACTTTTATGTTTTGGTTTTATTAGAGTTGGATGTTGAGTCGAAGTAAACGTGTGTAAGAAAAAGAGACAAAGGGTTTAACTTCCATTTATCAAATTTATCAAAGTTCGAAGAAGTTAATGATTGGGATAAGATTACGTACTATTAGATCTTTCTATACTTCGCATATCAGCAAAATTTTTATTGAGTTGTTTTCATTGTTGTTATTACAAAAGAAGCTAAAGATTTGTACGAAAATTTAATTTAGATTTAAATATTTAGTAGAATTTAAAATTTTTTCAATATTTGTCAAAATTTTAATTTTAAACTTTAAAATTGTTAAACATTTCAATTTTTCATTTGAGTTATATCAAATTTGGATAATTTAATATTTTTACTTTTTTTTTTGTGGGTTTCACTATATTAGTTAGACATCCCAATTGGCAACATAGTCACTCATCTCGTTCTATCATATTCAAGTTTGTCAACTTGTTATGTTTTGCATTTAGTGGTGGTGGTGGTGGATGGTTCGGCTGATGGTGAATTTTGCATGGAAGAAATAGAGGAGTATAGTTATTCTGCTGAGAAAGGTCTTTCGATTAAGAAATGTCAGGTAAGAGACACTTCATAATAAGGCTAATTTCGACTCATTTCAATCTTGATATGGCCATTACTGTCGTCGATTTAGTTCAATTGTCACAAATTTGGGTTTCACGTTAATTTGTTATCCTGTTTCTAGAAATAGCTTTTCTACTAATTAGAGATAAGATTGTGTACTATTAAACTTTTCTATTAGTCAGGGATAAGATTGCATACTGGTCGGATCGGCTCTGCAAGGCCCAGACCCATCTTCACACCTTCATCTCGGCCTGTCCGGTCCGTCAGGAGACAGACTCCCATGCAAACACAACAACTCACGTAAAGACCTAAACTTAGCGGTAACTCCACGTATATAAGGTACTATTCTCTCATAACTCAGGTATGAGAATTCAACCCTACTTTCCTCTGTTTACAGCAGCCTAGAAAACCTTACGAAAATACTGACTTGATCGTCGGAGGGACCTCCCGGGAAACAATTCCCAGCCTGTCATTATCTGTTTTGCAGGGATCTCACGATTGATATCGCACGGACCATGGACCAGAACAACGAAACTCTACCTCAGCAGAATCCGGCTGAACCACATACTATTAAACTTCTCCAAATTTTGTGTATCAACGAGATTCATACTGGATGTTGTTGTTGTACTATTTCTATACCTTTTAAAAAAAATATTTTTCTTAAACTCTCCCAATTACTTTTTTTTTCTCCCTCTCATTTTTATTCTTTGCAAGAGACCATAAAGAAACAAGCTTTGTTTTCATTTTGGTGGGTTTTGTTATTACTAAGGAGTGAAGCAAAGCCATAAAATGGACATAACACAAGGGTTCTTTTTGACTTTTAAAGAGAAGGTGGTTAGATGGTTATCAGCACTACGGATATAAGCTAAAGAGTGTTCCTGTTATCCTGTTTATACCCTATTCCATAAACATCTATTCATTCAATAAATGAGACCTATAAAAAATGAATGAATGATATTTATAAAACATGGAAGAAAAAGAATAATGAGAACTGATGATCTGAACCTTAAGTTAAAAGCCCCACAAGAGTGTTTAGTCTGTTAAGGAAGACGAAGGAGAAAATCCAACACTGTGGCATAACTTTACCCACTTACTATGATGCGTCTTGTAGCTATTGAAGTATGTTTTATTAGTTAAAGATGTGATCTTTGAAAGTTTGAACATGCATTGAGTAGTGCTAAATCTCCTAAAGTTGTTGCCTTCTTTTATAATTGCTTCGTCTATATTTTTCTGTTCTTTGTCTATATAACCAGAGAAAGATAATACCAAGTGGACTTTGATTTCGACAATGCTTTTCTGGAGCTAAGTTGGTCTGTTCTTGTACATACTAATTTCAAGCTAACACTTGTTAAATTGTAAAGAACTGCTTTTTTCTTCAATCTTGATTTCGAGAAACCGCTGTCCTCTTCAAGCACTCTGGAAAGAATTTCGGAGGGGCTCGAATTACTTTGTCGTTACTGGAATTTGAAATAGACATCAAAGAGGTTGTTGAGATGTTTGCCTGATAGTAATCCAAGAGATGAGATCCTCTCTGCCGAATCCTGTGCCAGAAGATCTCATCACACACTGCACAAATTGCCAGAAATGATCGGTCATACAAGATCTCATCCATTAATCCAATGTGTAGATGTTTTATTCGTAGTCTATTCCAATCGAGTCATTCACGAGTTCCAAGGTAGATTTGCTGAGTGCTGGGCTAATATAATCCTTTGTCTCCTCTTAAGCATTAGTTTCGCTCCTCGGGAATACATATCTTTTCTATATCAAGAGTTTCAAGATTAAAAATCGAGTTCATTAAAAAATCGGGTTCAGATTTTCTGTCTATTTTTTATAGTATCTTATTGTGTTCAGTAAATTTTAACCACTTATTTATACAAACTCCACGTCTATTTATATGAAACTCACGCGAGACCCATATAAATAAATAATTAAAATTTACTAGACACAATAAAACACCATAAAACTGAACAGAAGATCTTATTCCCTGAAAATCTTCTATTTCCGCTATCCAAGACCAACCCTATGCTACTCAAGCATAACCACAAATTTTGATACTTGAGTTGCACAAGGTTGGTCTTGGATAATAGAAACAAAGGATTTGGTCCCAGAGTTCTCAGCTCATTGTCCAGTTCCCTTTAAAGTGAAATGGAAACCATTTTCATTACGGCATTAATTGTTATTGAATCTGACTTTTCGTAGAACAAGTTTTAAATTGATTTCCTTTCTTTCCCTGTTGTCTAGCACTAGAACCACTGATACCAGTAAACGAGAGGTCCAAAGAGCTTGGACATCATCGCCTGTTTCGGACTTAACAACTGCATGTCAATGCATTTGCACTCTGTGTGTGCGTGTGGGATCTCGCATTCTACTCGTCCGTTCCCTTTTGAAAAGGGTTACCTGCTTATTATCTGCCACTGGCTGGACTTGATGCACAATACAAGATCACGTGAACCCCTAATGATTTCACAATGTTCAAATAAACTAAACAAAGTATGCATTTTCCAATGTCTTTGCTCTATCAGCAGCTTCACGACGCTCCTCCTGCTTGCCTGCCATGGAATAACCTCTCTCCTAAACCAGAAACATAATAGTTGTCACGGTGATATGCATCTAAAAGAATCACAATTTAGAAGAATGTAATATACAAGGCAGAGATGTACCAGTAATCGCCATATGAAAGGTACTCCTTCCCTCTTTTTTATCTGCTTCTTAAGAACTTCAATTGCTAGAATTCCAATAAAAATCAGGTAAAAAAAACATCTCTGTGATTAAATGCGGGGAATGAAGATGATGGGAGAAGTATTTCATACCCTTATCAGCTTGTCCTGTGTACAGCAACATACTGTACCAGACTTCACTGAATACCTCAAGTTGTTCATCAGATGCTCCAATTATCTACAAACAAAAGTTTAAGTCCATATATCAACAAATGCAAAAGGAACCAGCAACCAAAGAATCAACTCTAAGATAGTACATGCCTTACAAAAATTGACATCAAAACCTGGACCCAGTATATCCAAAGCTTTTTTGTGATTTCCCTTGCCATACTCAAATATGGCTTCTGCAAGCTGAGATGAGTGCAAAAGGCGTTGACCCAATGTTAAAATTAATGCTGAAGTCCTGTCTAGAGAGGGATAGTGATAGGAACCAAAAAAGAAGGAAAATAGAAGTAACTAAATGATAGAACTTTATTGATAAATTTGAGAGCAAGAATCTTAAACTCCTAAGTCAGTCCGTATGGAGAGGACTAAACTCCAAAACAAAGGAATTAATTTTCTCAAAACTTACCTACTTGCTCTAACTATCAAATATTTATAATGCCAGACTCCTAGTCGCAATAAAAGATAAGACTTCTAATCGTAATAAAAGATAAGACTCTTAATCACAATAAAAGATAAACTCCTAATCGTAATAAAAGATAAGATTCCTAATCGTAATAAGACTCCTGATGTATTGGAGGTGTCGTATCAATGCATCCCTCCTGGAAATTCGCCTTGTCCTCAAGGCGGAAAGAGAGAAATCTCAGCAAATTCCCCTGTTTCGTCACCTTCAGCCAAAGCCTTTGCTAGTGTGTTGTTGCCGTTTTCATCGGCCACCTCCATGAGATTGAGGATCGCGGCCTTGCAGCGATGGCCGGGAGAGAACTTCTCATTGCAACGAAAACACAGCCCTTTCGAAATACACAGTTGTCTCTCTTGGTCCCAAGTGCGCAGCGTCATTGGTCGAGAAGAAGCAGAAGCAGAAGCAGATGTGGAATGTTGTGTTGTTGGGTTGCTGGTAAATGGACCTACAAGTGACAAATTGGAAGTTTGGGCCTGTGAGGTATTAGGCCTATTAGAGTTGACCCATTGATTTGCTTTTGGCTCATTTTGAAGATTGGTCTTTTGTTCAAACTGTAGTGCCAAACTCATAGCCCGATAGACAAATCTGGGCTTATGGATTCTCACATCAGATTTCAATTCATCTCGCAGCCCATTAAGAAAAATACCCAAGAGACAATGTTCGGGCCAATTTTTGACTCGAACTGAACGTTTAGCAAATTCCTGACGATATTCTTGTACTGTACCCGTTTGACGAACAACACAAAGATATTCATCGGGATTCTGAAATTCAGCAGGACCATATGGTTCTTGAAGCGCGTTCACTAACTCCTCCCAATACAAAATAGTTCTCTCGGAATTGATCCAAGCAAACAAATCAAGTGCATCACCTTCCAAATACATAGCCGCTACGTCAACTTTCGATTCTTCGCGTGTTTGATAATACCTGAAGTATTTCTCAGCCTTCAAAATCCAACCACGTGGATCACCTCCTTCGAATTTTGGGAATTCTATCTTAGTATAAGGTGGACGCGTGGTACTTTTATGACCCCAGTATTGTTCTCCTTCGTCCCCTGTCTCATCGTTCCATTGAGATCTTCCCCTTGTTCGCCAATCATTACTACTCTCAGGTTTCTTCCCCTTGTCAGCTTGAGCTTTCAACGCAGCTACATCAGCAACTATTGTGTCAAATATCTCAAGACGAGAGGCTATGGCAGCTAATTGTTGGGATACTGTTTCCGGTATATTATTGTGGGTTTGTGGTGGTGGGTCATTGGTGGATGAACGAGTGATGGCCATGGCTCTGATACCAATTGATAGGAACCAGAAAAGAAGGAAGATAGAAGTAACTGAATAATAGAACTTTATTGATAAATTTGAGAGCAAGAATCTTAAACTCCCAAGTCAGTCCGTATGGAGAGGACTAAACTCCAAAACAAAGGAATTAATTTTCTCAAAACTTACCTACTTGCTCTAACTATCAAATATTTATAATGCTAGACTCCTAATCGCAATAAAAGATAGACTCCTAATCGTAATAAAAGATAAGACTCCTAATCACAATAAAAGATAGACTCCTAATCGTAATAAAAGATAAGATTCCTAATCGTAATTAAAGATAGACTTCTAATCGTAATAAAAGATAAGACTCCTAATGTGTTGGACGTGTCGTATCATCTACACTCTCTTGTGATAAGACTGTTTTATACTTGCACTGAAGGACAAACAATCTAGCTTCAAACATATATGAACTAATACACTAAAAATACAAACTCAATTCTCATGTAAGCAAATCAATGATAGGATGACAAAAAATAAAGAAACATTCAAAGCAATGGCAAGAATGTCTATGGAGCTACATCTAACAACTATAGTGAAGAGGCAGAAGCAAGAAATGAAAAACCAAATAACATTACTCAATGCGCGATTCAGAAAACTGCAGATCTTTTAATCTGACAATACTTTTAATATTCTAAGATACTAATTTATGCCACTCTCATGGTTTCCAACCCATATGTAACTCCAAATATTCATCAAGGACTCAAATGTACCTGATACTGTGATTGGAACAGCGCCATAAGCAATAAGCTTCTCCAAAACATGCATGGCAATCTTTCCAGAACCACTTACAACACATCTGGACAAGAAATGTAATGAGATAAATTAAGGAAAATGAATTTGGATAACAATCTTCAGCAGCCAGTAAATTCAGCATTTCAAAACCTCCTTTTTCACTAAAGCAAGTAAGCCATATCACAATCTGGGCATGAATTGTTTACGTATGTGCAAAAACTAAATGTGAAAAAGGAAGCTTCAATTTACGATGAGAAGGTGGAAACAATTCTTTAAGCAAATCCTATTAGCGTATTCCGTTTATTTTTGCGGTTATAAATTGTCTCGGAAAATATCATGTTCGATTGTAGTAAGTTTTCAGACAGCACCTTAGTCCTTTGAGTTCTTTGTTCATGTCGGCAAGAATAAGCTGGGCAAAGAAAACCTGCGGAAGCATTTATATTTGGTTAAAATTCCATGCAAGAGGCAAAGTCAGATGCATAATAAAGCAGAGCATTTATATTTGGTCAAAATTCCACGCAAGAGGCAAAGGCAGATGCATAATCTCACTCATGCAGAAGCAATCAATTAGGATAATGAACATAAGACACCAATGAAGTATGTAAGAGTGTGGATAATATTATCTCTTACCAGCCCATAGCCAGTAGCTTCAGTTCGGAGGCTAGAGCCAGACCAGAATATCCTTGGCCCTGTAAAACTTCCCTGCATAAGTTGGGCATGCATATGAAGGCATGGAAGATAAGTTTATTAATCTCCTTTCCAAGACGAGTAATCACCAAAATAGTAATTAGGAGAAAAAGGCACGCAAAGCCAATGTATGAAGAAGCTATGCATTAAAAGAAAATGGTAGTATACTGCAAAAGATTAGGTTGTGAATAAGCACTTTGTTCTAAAGTTTTAGACCTGATTAGCATTGAACAATTATGCTTCAATCCTCAAACATCCTACAAACACACAAAAACATAAACACTATAGAGAAAGAAAGTGGAAGCAAAACCACAACAGCAAAATCTTCTTTTATTTCCGTTAACAAGATGGGAAGAAGAAAGATGGGCACCTGAAAATGACCAGCTAGACGTCGATACTGTCCAAATAGATAGCCCATTTCACGGGTGCCAACACCCATCTCCTCTGAAGGGAGGTCCTGACACCAAATAGAAAATTCAACCATAGTAGTAACTGAGAGTTAACCAAATGAAACTTAAGAAGACAGAATAATAAAATCATTTTCACTTACCTTATCAGGAGCCAGATATCTATAGATCTCATTCATAAAACTTTGACAAAACCGCATAATCTGACAGGGTAGTTTCACAAGAGGATATCATATTCAGAATTTCCAGACAAGCTAACCGGAAGACTGCCATAATATAGAATAAATACTACCTCATTATCACTTTTTCCTTTTGGATCGAAATCACTTCCACCTGCAGCCCCTCCTAATTTGTATGGCGATAGGGCATTTTTTAATGTCTGGTCAAAGAAGATAGCACAGCAAAATGAAGATTGTAAAATCTAAACCTCTTTTACTTGAAGCTATATCATTCATTTACTCCATCCAAAGTTGCAAATTTATATCTTCCATTTAATTCAATCAAACACAAAACAGAACACACTCTCTCTCTATCTCTCAAGTTCTCAAAACAGAACAGGTACAAGTGGTACCTGTTCAAACCCAAGAAACTTCACAATACTCAAGTTAATCGATGGATGAAAGCGGATGCCACCCCTACATGGCCCCAATGCCTGATTAAAATGCACGCGAAAGCCCCGATTAACATGAGTCTCACCCCTGTCATCTACCCAAGGAACTCTGAATATAATCATACGCTCAGGCTCCAACACACGCTCCATGATGTTGACATAACTGAAGTAGAGTACCCAGTTAGATTTGAGATAAATCCGGATTTATTCGATCTCAATTTAGATGGTTACATGAGAAAAAATCGAATATACTCTATTATCCAACAAACTCACTGAGCATTTTTTGCAATTACTCTTTCTAAAGCATGGACAGCTTCTTGCACTGATTGTATAAATTCAACTTCATGAGGATCCCTTTTTAGCACAGCTTCAACAATTGATCCAGCGGTCTTTGACATTAAAGCTTCGAAAAACAGCATTTATAGTAGCATCAGATAAGAAAGTTTAGCAATAAATATCAGTAAAAGCAACATCTTTTACTTCTGTACCAAGTAATAAAATTCATAGATGCATAAACAAAGATAAGGAAATTGATCTCTAAAATCCAGATCCTAAATTATGGCCTGAAAGCTAAGTTTACTAACCTTTTACATAAACGGGCTTATCAACAATGATCTTATCCTTGGAAGCCATCTGCAGACGAAGAGCCTCTTTATGAAGCAAACTATTGTTGTGCTCTTCAAGTGCACTCATCTGCATGTTCCTGCTGCCTTCATTTCCATATGGATTCCTTCTATGCTTCCTACCAAACTCTCTACAAACAGAACAGAATATCCTTGCAGTTCCTTCCTTGAGATCTACATATGCCCATTTGTAAGTATCAGCCCATTCCTCCCTCCATCGTTTTACCACTTTTTTCTTTCTTTTTACAGCTTGCGTCTTTGATAAATTCTGTTCATCACTAGGAAGTTGAGAAACCATCACCATATTCTTGGCGTCATCAGGATCCTCAGCAGAAGGCTCCCGTGGTGGGCCACTGATAAGGGGAGTATTAGCAAATGAAGGGTCATCATCACCATGGCCAATTTCCAAATCAATCTCCTCTCCAAGATCCCGGACAACAATGTGATGATGCCTCTGTGTTGGCTGAATCAAGTTCATATCATCCATTGCAGGATTGATACCTGTTCCACCGACTGGTAATAACATTCAGCATGACAATCTTCCCCCTCTGAATAATCTCTTGCTTCCTGTCATCAATCACAACAGACTTCAAAATCAAATGCTCAACATGAAAGGGCAATCAGTTTCATGACAATGAATGAGTGAAGTTAAAAATTAAAGCCTTTAATATTATATATTTTCTTAAAAGTAAGGTTGTCAATTTTTCCTACCAACATGACTGTTCTTCAACAATTTTGTCCTTGCTGACTGTTTGACAGGGAGGTTTGGCAGCAAAAGAAGCAATTTATGTCTGCTGCATACAAGCAGCTGAGATTGTAGAAGTGGAACAGGAATAGAAACAAACAAGCAACTTTAGTGGATTCATTCAGGTGATGGAACTTGTGATGCGTACAGTACACAAATGAGGTAAGAACTGAGAAGAATGCCCAAATTAGATGAGATATGACCTAGGAGCTTATTGTTCATGGCCCTCTTGTAGGAGATGGAATTCCAAAATGAGAAAAAAGCTCTCATGAATCTAAAAGGTCTGGTACAGTCAAAGTTGTCAGCTTGTGGTAATAGGTCATCAAGGGAGCCATGTGTTCCTTAGAGTGTGTAGTTTACCGTTAATCCCAGGAAGGGGAAACAGTGAGACTTCCTTTAAGGATCCCGACCAAGCTCAGTAGCTCACTAAATCAAGAACATGAAATCAAAAAAATGGTTTGAAATTCTAACGTCCCGACAATACTATTACTTTTCATGGGAAATCCGTATAGTTTAAACAAATTAGCCGTCTACAACTTCAACCGTATAAAGTGATAATGAACGCAAGTTTTTAGATTTTTTCCATCTTAATACAATCTTTCCATCAAATAAAAAATTAGATGGTGTACAGAGTAAAACCAAATTAATAAAACAATAAACTATGTGAAACAAAATCTTCCTTCTATTGAAAATGAAACATAAAAAGAACACATTTTGGTAACATTGGTGAACTCCTTTAACGCTAAATTGACTTTCAAGTATAAACCTTCAGTTTCCTTTAGATACTTCAGCATCAAGCATTCCTTGTAATTGTTGAATGGACCACCAAACACATAAAAGAACACAGAAAGACAGAAGTTGACGGTAAGTTGGATAAATTTTGGCCCAAATTATACTTTTAGCCATTCTTCCAGACAAAACAACTGAAATATCCACCAGTTTCTGCTGCTACAAACTAAAAAGAGGGTACCTGATAGCATTCTCAGAACCAAAATTTATCTACCATTTCGCAAATTAACCAATGACAAAATCTCGAAACCGAGTAAAATCTCAACTTTTTACACCAAAATTGGCATACCCACTAGTGATACAACGAAAAGATTCAATTTTTACACATAGAAGGTCGCGAATTTGGATTTTCATCAATACCCAGAAGGTCAATTTCATACGAAAAGGAGAAGAAAATCAAAAAGACATACCTTTGCAACCGAATGACAATCCAAACAGCCAGAAGTTACAGTAAACGGAAGTTGTATCCTTCTGGGTCCGTTTTCTTCTATGAAAGATTGCTTCTTTATGGGCTCAAAGTACTGATCAGTACATGTGCTCAAGCAAACTTAAGATTGTCACGGGGAGATTTTCGTACCCGTAACAGCAGACAGGGACTCGGCTTTCTCTTGATCAGTGAGTACCGCGTTATAGATAGAGAAATAGTTGTTTTTTTATTGTTGTTTTCTTTGTTTCTTTCTTTTTTTCTTCTTATTTTTGGTTTTTCTTTTTGTTTTCTTCAAGAAGACAAACGCAATAGGAAAAGACTACTAACCGCAGAATCGAATGTTTTATATATAGTTACGTACTCTGTTTTGGTCTCCTGATCCATGTCTGTTTCTCACACGTTTGGTTACATAGGTTCTATGTTGTCCGAAGATAAGATAAGGGAGAGCTGTACAAAATACTGTTATTGATGCTAAAACTTTAGGAATAGTTTTGAGCTTACAAGGTATTGAAACATGACAAATTCCTCTTCTAGTTTCAGCATCTGATACGTAAGGTAATGAGTTGGTATTTCATTGATTCAATTTCTTAGATATGAATCCTTCTCGATTGGATAATGGATTTATCACCCCTTTTACTTCTGTTTTATATACAAAATAATCTGCAAATTACCATAATTAACACTTCAAAATCAAATAACAGATTCGATATAAACAGCGCTTGACCAACTCGCTTTTCATTAAAAATCATATAGACCAACATGATTTGCAGGAAATGAGAGTCCGTAGGCACCATTAACTGCATGATGGGAACTTAGTACTTGCACCTTGAGTAAAGAGTATAGTGTTATCACCGTTGAAGATTGAAAGACTTGGAACTTACACGTATCTTTCCTCCATGAAAAAAAAAAAATCTTATGGAACAAAACATTGAAACAAACAGTTTAATTCACAGATGAATTGACAATTATGTACAAATTTTTATATTGCAAAAAATTGTTTCACTTCACAAAATCTTTTCCTTCTATAATACCCTGTACATTGCTGGGGAAGATAAAGGGTTAGGTTTGGACAGGAAAGGTTGAGTCAAATGCATCAGGATCCAAAAGATCCTTGCTCAATCTTTTGTATACATGTGAGCGAAATCTTTTATCCTCTGCTTAACGTTCTGCAAAAAGTAATGCATAATCAACCCTATAGAAAATATTTCTAAAAGGGAAAGGGAAATAAAAGAAGCTAGCTGCATTATCAAGACTCACCGATAGTTCATCATGAAGAACAATGAATATCTTCTTCAACCGCTTGTGCCTCTGAAAGCAGTCAAAATTCGAAAAAGAAAATCAAATTAATTGAACAGATACATGGGAAACTATGTGCACATACTGAAACAAAATTTGGCCAATCCAATTAAGTTCTCAAGTTACATAGACTAGGAACATAATCCACGCACTCTGACCATCTTTGGTACCAGCTAAAAGCAACAATACCACTCCTTTACAAAGCACAAGATTTAAGGCTACAGACCTCTGGGTTCTAAGATATTGAAATTGTCAAGTAAGAGAACTTGAGTTTCACATTATAGTAGTTATTTTTATTCACAGTCAAATCATCAATGCATTCAAACTTTTATTTTTATGACACAGATTTAGTAGTTAATTATCTTATCCACGAACAAGGAAAGACACACTTCACCAGTCATCTCCACCTTCTACATTTCTCAGTAATCTTACGCTCTTCAAAACATCAGGCACTACTTTAGTACTCAGCATATTACCTACTACATTTTAATTTGCCACAGGTATCTGGTTCATGTACAAATAATAAAATTGAAACTTAAGAACTATACAGACAAAGTGAATCTCAATTTGTGATCCTTCATAAAAATGAAAGGTCCACTTGCACCCTTCAAAAAGACAGAATACCAGAAATAACTTTTAAGATCCAAAAGGTTACAAAGTAATACTGGAAAAATTTTAGTAGTCCATAATTATGGTATAAATTGAAGGCAACATACAGCTTTCAAGTTCAAAATTCTGAATAGTTAAAACTAAAAATTTTCTATCCAGGTCTATGCTTACGAGGTAGGAGAAATGTCAGTGTATTACATTATAAGAGACAAAAAGGACATAGCAAAGGAAAGAGTTTCGTGGAAGACTATGTTCAAGTATTATGGTAATTAAAAGCATACCGCTGAACATTGACCATAAGACTCCCTCATTTGGGCCAAGATCCTATGATATCTGTCCATATCCCTGTCTTTAGCAAAATTAAGGTCCTTTCCCAGTTTCTCAAATTCATTCCTTCACGTATAAAGGAATCAGATTAGTAAAATAGACAACAGGATCAAATGCCATAAAATCAAGTAATAACCAACTTGGATTATGGTGGTACCTGTAGGTCTCAAGGATATTGTTCAAAGAGCAATAATCATCATACTTATCACGATATTCCTGTACGTATTCCTTGTATCTAACATGAAAGGAAAGGAACGCATGATTTCTATCGTGATTGAGAACTATATGAATCATTATTTAACAAAATAGTAAATATCTGGGAAAGAATGTGTTGATGGAAATAACGATACTTACTGTGAGAAATCCTTAATAGGTCCCTTGAGATCCGGTGCATCCTTTTCATATTTTAGATAGGACGAGCTATCTTCTTCTGAAGAAGATTCCCTTCTCTTTCGAACATTATTTTTCCCCTCAGAGATAATTTTACTCCTTTTTCCATCTAATGGCTCAGCCATTGCACTGGATGATTGTGTTTTACTCTCTTTCACTGGCTGGGAAAGTGACGCATGCTTAGAGTCATGCAGCTGTAATCCACTAATAGAGGCTTTCTTATCTACATTACGTTCCACACCATTTCCCAGTTTTACAACAGATTCACTATTTCTAGATCTATTATTTGTGTCTGCCAGCTTGGATGATTGCAATCCAACTTCAAGGTTTTCTACTCTTGAAAACGATTGTGGCTGAGACTGCACAACCTTATACTGAGATCTAAATGAATCTTCAAAATGATGTTCTGGAGTCCTCTTGATCCCATTATTTGTATTGGGCGAAGAAGTCTTTCCCAAGTCCAATGTTGCCTTTCCAGCTGATTTTCCCTTACTTGAATCCAAGTTACAATGGTCTGAAGCACTTGTTCTATTCTCTGCCTGCTTAAAGGAACCCTTCTTTTCAAACTGTTTTTTAACTGGTGTTTCCTCAGGTAATAGTTCACGTAGTTCGCCTAGCTCTAAGTCTGAAAGCTCTCGTTGGAGTCCTTTTCCACTGACCACAGGGTTCTTGTCCATGTCTACTCTGTTGTTATCCTTTGGTGAGGATCCTGCATGCAACTTTAAAACTTGACCAGAATCTTTGACCTTCCCAAAATTCTCACCCATTTTCCTGTAACGGGAATCAGATGGAGCTGAATGTCTGCCTCCAGCACCACCTTCCTTCGGATTCCTTTGCACCTTTTTGTCCTTGATGCTGTCCTCATTTTGAATGTCCTTAGAAGCTTTCTCTCTTTGAAAGGGAAAACTTTCATGCACATGAAAATCCTTTTCTGGTAGCTTACGCCCATGCCCTGAATTCTCAGCATGTTTGACAGGCCCTACTCTATCAAGAGCTTTAGCCCGCACGCCCTGTTCGGAAGATCTTCGTACTGAATGCCGCTGGCTATGAACCTTTTGTGAGCCAAAATCAGAAACAGTCTCTCTATCAGGTCTATTTATCCCTTGAATATTAGGGCCCTTGTGAAACTCTTCAATGTGCATACTTTGAGGGCTCCTTGAGAATTCAGTATCCCCACCCGCAGAAACAGGCTGTTGAGACAATCTTTCAGCTTTTAATCTTTTTGCACGTTCAGATTTTTCACCAGATTTCTTCATATCTGAGCCTTTTTTGGGTGTTTTCTCAGAACTGTCTGACATCTCGGGTCTTAACCTGTCCTTATCCAAATCTTCATTATCATCAAATAAATTTCCTATGAAATTTTGGCGCTCAAGGACCATATCATGATCAGAAGAAAGGGATTTCAATTCCTCCAACCGCTTTTCACCTTCTTTACTAGAAAGGAGACCATCCTTTGCATTCACTTTAAAAAGACTTTCATCATCACCAGAGTCCTTCTCAATATCAATAGCATCAGAGTCATGACCCTCAATATCGATTGCAATAGATCCATGGTCCTCTATATCAACTGCGTCAGATAAATCATCACCTTGTTTCTCATTGATCCTATTATGTTCAGAACTCCATGGATTAGGTGAGACTGAGAGTCTTGGTTCAGAGGCCTGCAATTTATTCTGAGGTTCTTTGTCATCGTTACTTGTCATAATATCAACTTCCTCCTCATCAGAAACCTCCTTACTGTTTGAAGAAGCATCACTCTCACTATCACTACTACTCCCACTTGCGCTTTCAACTGGGCTTCTGCTCCCACTCCTGCTCCTACTGTGACTGCCACTATCACTGCTGTCACTTTCACTATCACTGTCACTCCCGCTCTCACTAGAGGTGCCAGCTTGCCCCTCACTATTGTTAGATATCTTCTTCTCACCAAACAAATCAAGTGATTGATGCTTGACATCAAGTTTTCCTGTTGTATTTGACGATTCTTCAAGTATAGAGTTCAACTGAGTAGGTTCCTCTAATCCAACAGCAGGCACTTTTTCTGCAAGACTTGCTTCTGCAGTACCTTTTTGGCCACAATTGACTTCAGCAGCATGTTTCTGCTGACGGACGTCCTCAGGAGAACTAAAAATAAATATGAATAAACAACTTCAGAAATCTACAACAGATACATATTTAAATATCTAGAGCAATGTGCTTCAAAAGTACTAAGGAGCTTTTTTGGGAGAATATGAAATTTCTTTTGACTAGCTTTTACAAAGGTCCATATAATTACTTTAAAGATATCATTGCATGATTGAGCTTTACGTGATAGTAATTGCTTTTGTCAAATATCACTGAAACCTATTCTCATACTTTAATGTCAAATAGCTAAGGTACAATTACTGTTGAGAAAAGGAAAATGATAGTTGCCAACTTCTGTTAATGACTACTAATTCAAATTAGAAGTGTTGATACCTTCCACTATCAGATGAAGGCTTTTTGAAGCTGTCCAACTCCACTCCAGGCTTCAAGATATATCTTCCTGGTGCCTGGAAAGTCGCGATCTGATGGCCAAGATTACACAAAAAGATTTAAGATGGCATACTATCCTAAAATCAGAGGCACCGAAAGCCGTTCACCGACCTTTTTGATAATAGGTTCAATCTTCTTTGCAGAGTTCGGAATTACATCCCCAACAGCCTTCTCCAAAGCCTACAATTTCCATTAGAATAGCTTTAATTAAGGTAGAATAGTATTAAAAAAAGCTAAAGAAAGAAAGAGCAATCATTTAAATGACTCAATAAAACATGAGAAAATTTAAACTGCAGCAAAAAATGAACCCAAGACAGGACAATAGCTTTTGATGAAAGAATTCATCATACCTTCAAGCTCAAACCTTTAGGATTCTCTGTCAGTAGAGTAGTTAGCGTACTTTGCAAATCCACTGGCTTAGTTCCAAGGCTACCTTTGGCAAAGGTCTCCTGAATGGAATTAGTACCCTTAGTTGTGGTCTCTTTATCTGAGATCGTAGCATTCTCTTTGCTTTTCACCGTGGTTGGCGCGATCTCTTCTGTGCTCACATGAATCTTACTTGCAGCTGCAGCTACAAAAGGGGATGACGGACGACCAGATTGCTCAGGTGCAGATAGAGGTGAAGATGAGCGTCTATGCTTTGCATTAACATTTGAAATTGATCCAGGTCTAACGGCAGACTTAGGTGGACCTCCTACAGCAAGTTGTGCGTGAATAAAGAAATGTCCATAAAAAATGCAACGCAGAATTAACATACATTTCAAAAAAGAGAGAAAAATGTTAATATACTCTAGTAAATACAAGATTCTCAATCATCTGCCACAAAAACTTTGAAGATCTGATAACTTTTAATTTGGTGGAATGCCAGTTACCTTGAGGTGGATCAACTTTCCGCTTTTTAAATGGCGGCTCTTTCTTGTTCTTAAACTGCCTCCATGTATTAGCTAGACACAAATATTAAACAAGTAAAATCAAAGATCTTAATACAGTTTAGCAAAAGGAAAAACAGGTATAATTGTGGGTTGTCCATTTCCAGGACAACACAGAGTGAACAGAGAAGATACAGAATGTAGGCCAAGAACTTACTCTCAGCAGCTACCATTGCCTTTATTTGACTCTTAGATGGGTTCCCATGGTCCAAAACAATGGCCCTGTCATCATGAGAAATAAAAAGTAGAATTGCATAAGAAGAAACATGGTAAACAGATTAAATGTATTTGATGCCTATGCTTACCTGATAGGGTATCAAAACTTTACTATTCACGACACATTCCTTTTCCTCTTCTTACGTTTAGAAGTTTAGACATGTGAAGAGTTCTAAATCATGTTAATTATGTTAAGAGTTCTTAATCATGTTGTTAATTATGTTAAGAGTTCTTAATCATGTTAATTATGTTAAGAAGAGTTCTTAATCATGTTGCTAATTATGTTAAGAGTTCAAGTTCAAGAAAAACAGGTCATAGTTGCAGTTTCCATCAAATTAGAATATTGAGAAAGTAGGCTATATTATAGGTGTGAGGCTATTAGTTTTACGTATCCTAAGAATTACGCTTCCAGAAAACGAATCCATATTCCAATTTTCAATGGCCATTAGTCATGTCCTGTCCTCTACTCATCCTACATCATATATATCATATATATAGTAAATGAATACATGCAGTGAGATTCAAAAAGTAAACATGTCAACAACAAGTGACGTACTTGCGGGATTTAGACTTCCGTTCAGCTTCCTCTGAAAGCTTCTTAACATGGTTCGTAGTTGATTCATCCAAGATGCGCTGCACATTCACCTTGCGCCAAGCACCCCCAGATTCAACAAGGACACCATTACCATTTTTACCACTTTGACGTTCTTCATATATGTCACAGAGGCCACCAACTTCTGTCGACCACGTAAATCTGAACTCTTTTCCACCCACATCAATAACCTGACACAAAGTCAACTGCCCAAATTTACATTTGTTCTAAAATCATTCTGCTAGGCATCCAATTCCATTAACTTCAAGATAAACCTTCATCATCTTGCACAATCACAGCCAACTCTTCTTCCAGTTTTCAGAAACTATGTGTCATTAGTCACAAAATATAGCAAGAACATTAAAGCCGCATATGAAATAACATTAAAAGCCACAGTTTTGGTCTGTCCTGATGGCAAGGAGGTAGAAGTAAGGAGTATGATGATGCAGGAACATCCTCATCTACTAGCTCCCCATCTAGGGTTGGATTCTGAGTATGTGTATCCTCAATGGAGTCTGGTGACCATTGAATTGCAAAAAGCACAGAGCAAAATCCAAGATTCGAAGTCTAAGTGAGATATTACAAAAGCAAGCTTTACCAATTCAATACAGCATTGAATTGCACAAAGTAGCCATCAAACCAAACCGATACATAGCACACCAACAGAATACACAAAACCAAAAACAAGTAAGCATTGACAACTTTACATGACTATTCCATCAAAGATGAATAAACCTGCAATTCTGAAGTAACCCATTCCCAGTATGTGTATCCTCTAAGGAGTCTGGTGACCATTGAATTGCAAAAGGCATATATCAAAATCCAAGTGAGATATTACAAAAGCAAGCTTTACCAATTCAATAAAGCATTGAGTTGCGCAAAGTAACCATCAAACCAAAAGAATACATATCACACCAATAGAATATACAAAACCAAAAACAAGTAAGCATCAAGTTCACGACTTTACATGACTATTCCATCAAATATGAAGTAACCCCAAGTCTAAAAACAAGCATTAAACTCATTAAGCCACCAATTTACTCACATTTCCAGTTGGATTAGTAGGAACAGAATCAAACTTAATTCTAGCAGTGCCACCCTGAGCTTCAACCCTTCTGATTTCCTCCACAAGATCCGGCGCCAACCTTATAATCATCCCAAACGCGATTTTACCGGGCATGAGAGAAAACGTCTCCTCCGTCGCCGCCGTAGAACTAGCTCCTACGGCGGAGCGTTTCGAACCGAGGGACAGGCGGGAGGTGGTTGAGGAGGGGTTTCGATGGGGCGGCGGCAGAGGGAAGGACGATGAGGGAAGGCGTTTGTTGCCGCCGCCGGGCCCGGCCCCTCTCCCAGCTCCGCCGCCGCCGCCGCCCCGACCACCTAGCTTGGACGAGCCTCCGTACATTGGTACTGCGAAAGTAATGATTTTGATTGCGCAATTTTGTTTTTAGGGATTGAAAGAAGAGAATTGGGATTGATGGAGAGAGAGCAGGGAATCAAAAATTTTTTGGAGAAGGATTATTTTGTCTTTCTATTTTTTATCAAAAACAAATTAAATTAATATTTCAATTAATTCAATTAAACTATGTAATAAATATTTATAAATAAAATTTTTATATAACCTCTTTTTAAAATGCCAATTTTATAATTCTAAATTAAATTAAGTTATATAATAAAATTAGTGATGATATATAAAGTATTAAAATTTCTATGATAAAATTAAATCTTAAATATATATGTACATATAATTAGGAAATTATATTATACTATATGTTTCTAAAAAGAAATTATATTATAATTATATTAAAAAGGTGTTATTAATCGAATAAATCTACTCATTTTTATTTTAAAGATAAACTTTTTAATTTTTCAAAAATAAATATTTTATATAATTTATTAAATTATATTTTTAGTTAAAAATGTGTACATGTGGAACAATTTTAATAAAAAAGTTAAGTCAATTATTTCGTGCACAAGGTTCCCGTTTTACGAAAATTAAAGGAGGGTCGTTAATGTACACGATCTTTTTTTTATAATTTTTACAAAAAATTTGTTTTTATAGTTTAAATATGTGAATTACACTCAAATGTTTATTTAATTTTGATAAATAAATTGAGGAATATAAATGAAATACATAAAAATTGGGAAAAAATTAAATAAGCTTAAATATATTATTTAATTATACTAAATTTTTTAGTGTGATAATTTTAATTTCAATTTTGATGTTTTTAAAATTATAATTTACCTCATTTTAAAAAACCTTTGAACAAAATATGTAATCGTACTACACGGTAAGATCCGGACCGGATCCGTACCCGGACTTCCTTTTTTTTGTGTATAAAAATAGAAATCAGAAGCTATTGGAGACCTTCAGAGCTTAGTTCGATTTCTTCAAGCAAAGCATAAAGGCGAAACCTTTTTCTCGCTATCGATCTTTTGAGAACCCATCAGTCATGATTACAGGTGATCTTGCTCTTCTGATTAACTCCTTATTGATAAAAGTTTATTTTCTTTTGGTGGGATGGCGGGGGTGATTTGTGGCACTTATATGTTAACGTGGGGCAGTTATAGGTTAATGTAGCTACGAAATTTTGGATCTTTAGGGCTTGTTTTTGTGTTTTTCGAACTGGGTCATAGGTGATTATGGAGTTCTGTTAGGTGGCTATGGATTTTGACGATTGAAATAGCTCACTTGTGTCGTTTCTTGTTTGTGTTGGAAGTGTTTTGGAGCTTGGCGAAATTTCTACATGCATCTTGTGTTTTTTTAAATGTTGCAGATGTGGTATTGCTATTTTTTTTTTCAGGAAATAGACCATTTAATGGCGTTGCTGTTTTGTCGTTGTGTGCTTTAAGTGCTTATGCTGTCCCTCGTAAATCATGAACCTTATATAAGTGCTATAGGAATTTTCAGACTTCTTATTCTGAATCTGACTAGAATAACAAAAAAAGCTGGAAACATTGGTTTTTTTTTTTGGTTTGATACTTAACATAAATGTTTCTGTTCCTTTTTCTTTAATTTACAACTTCCTAGGAATCCAGTATGACATTAATGTGCAATTTTTATATTTAATCTTGGAAATTATTCTTATATTATCATATTGCAGTGAGTGTAAAATGGCAAAAAGAAGTTTTCCCAAAGGTTGAAATTGACACAAGCCTGCCGCCTTATGTTTTCAAGTGCCAATTGTACGACTTGACTGGGGTGCCTCCTGAGAGGCAGAAGATTATGGTTAAGGGTGGCTTATTAAAGGTGATAAGATGATTTTTTTTGGCTTTATCAGTGTGATGGTTAATTATTAGCTAACTTTATAGGGCTTGGTTTCTGGTACCTCTATAGTAATTTGTTTTTCTGTTTCAAGAGTTTGAATATGATTCATTCTTATGTTTATTCTTACACGCTGAAGGACGATGATGATTGGTCAACAATAGGAGTGAAGCAGGTACATGATCTTTTCTATGTGGTATCGTTGCATTGCATTTTCTAAATGTTAGAACGTTGATATCGAATATATTCCCGAATGATCTTTTAGGGGCAAAGATTTATGATGATGGGAACTGCTGATGAGATTGTGAAGGCCCCAGAGAAGGGTCCTGTCTTCATGGAAGATCTCCCAGAAGAAGAACAAGTAGTTGCTATAGTGAGTCTCGTTACTAACATCTGATGCTTTTTTGTAAATTCAGATTGTACAATTTTGCAGTCAATGCACTACTAGGATACGAGATTGACAACTCACAGTCTAAGTAGTAGTTTTGTGCCCCAGAGCTAAAAGGAACTTGCGGATGATTTATGTTAATTATACAGTTTGTTGCTGATCTCTACCAACTCACTGCTGTACTTGTTTACACTCCCAGGGTCATAGTTCTGGTCTTTTTAATCTTGGTAACACCTGCTACATGAATTCTACAATACAATGCCTGCATTCTGTTCCAGAGTTGAAGTCTGCTTTACTTAAGTAAGATCTCTTTCTTTCTGAATAGCCATGTACTCTTCCATGAAATAAGTTCATTAATTCTCTTATCTCCAATGTTTAGGTATCCATCCGATAGAAGGAATGATTTGGATCAGACATCTCATATGTTGACGGCTGCAACTCGAGAATTATTTAACGAGCTTGACAAAAGTGTCAAGCCAGTGGCACCTATGCAGTTTTGGATGGTCTCTTTCTCTCTTTTTCTGAAATAAAGCATTGCCTCATGTTTGCTATTGCAAGAGGCTCTTAGGAGTGCCATATGTAAATAGAAGAAAGTTCTTTTAGAACCTCTTGGCAAGCTTATCTTTCTTTTTGGGGTACAAGACCTATCTTCCTAGTAAAAAGCATAATTTTGGGGAGATAAGTGAAATGAACTTTGTGGTGTTTTCTTACTTATTGACACATTCATTCAGCATTGCATTTGCAGATCCATAATATTGTTTAACTGTTCTCTTGATTACAAATAGTGTTAAAAGGTTTCCTTGATTTTTTGTGACAATATTTCATAATTCGGGAACTTTTGGCCATGAAATAACATCAAAACTGTTGTTTCCTGTGTAACCTATATTAAACTCCATATTGAAGGCAATTGTTATATTTTGGTTTACGTGCTAGCAAACAAGGAACAGACATAAAACATTTATTTATCATGTTTTATTTTCAGGTTTTGCGCAAAAAGTATCCACAATTCGGTCAGTTGCACAATGGTGTCTTCATGCAGCAGGTTCTTCAAACATCCACATATTTTCTGCAACTTAATGATCTACACCTTTTTCTCCCATTGACTTCTATGTGTCAACATGTGGAACAGGATGCTGAAGAATGTTGGACACAGCTTTTATACACACTTTCGCAGTCTCTCACTTCACCTAGCCCAAGGTAGTTTGGTATTGTTTGTGGCATAAACTATTGGCATCTTTGTGGAATTTGGCTCATTTAAACGGCCTGTATTGTTTGTGTTATAATAAAAAACCATTAGCTCTATTTCCTGTTTTCATTGATGAACTTTGGGAAAATTACATGGATAATAGCTCCATTGTTGAATAATGTCTGGTGCAGCTGGTTTAGATCTTGCTATTCATCTAAGTTAACTCTATTGCTTCATAATCTTTAAACTTGCAGTGAAAATCCAGATGCTGTGAAGGCACTTTTTGGCATTGAATTAATGAGCAGGTATGTGCATCGCTAACTTGTCTCCGGTTCCTATCTGGAGCATTTTGTTACATCTTCTATTATTTTGATAATTTTAATTGAGTATGGATGCTTTTCAGCTAAGAAAGGGCCAAGAAATTTGACATAGTTATATGTTTTCGGTGCTTGGTGTTAGACTACACTGCCAAGAAAGTGGTGAAGAAAGTTCGGAGACGGAATCAACTTACTCACTTAAATGCCACATTTCTCAAGAGGTTAACCATTTGCATGAAGGACTAAAACATGTGAGTTTTGCTAGCCAGTCAATGCTTATCTATAATTAAGACGCTATGGTTTAATGCCTTCTGTGTTCCTTCAGCAATTGGTCCTTGTCCTGCTTCACTTGGCTGGCTCATTTTAGTTGCTATAAATTTTCTGAAATCATTGAGCTTTTGACTTTGACCCGAACCTAGTTTCTCTCCTTTTTCATTTGTTGTTTTTTTCACATGTCAGCTCTATGTATATTATTCTGCTATATCTTCAAGATTGTTTTGTTTCTGCCAAAAAGATTTCCTTGTTTCTTGTAGTTTGAATTTGAATGAAACAGAAAATTGCTTCATGGCAGTTCTCTGCCGCCTCACCTTCTTTTCTTTAGGTTTTTGTTGGTACACAATTTATATTTTGTCTGAGAGAAACTTACCTTAACCTAATTTGGGAATATTTGTGGGTGGTTAGTTCTAATCACACAAATGTGCCTAAGCTCTCAATTGAATCTAGCTGCTTGCTGCCCTTTGGAGGTGAATTGTCGTGAAGTTATTGCAGACTTTTATCTAGAGCTACTGAGTTTAGTGGTTACTTTGTTATTTAAATTCTGATTTTCCTCTTCGAAAGGAATTCACGACCGATTCTGCTATTGCTTTATTCCTTGCTATGTGACTATATAGGATTTAGACTCACATACTAATCTATCTCATGAAATTGATTTGTTGCTATTACTTATTCTTTCATGTCTCTGATCAAAGTGTATTATATATTTTACCCACTTATATCCATCATAGGGTCTTAAATCTAAATTGGAGAAGGTTTCTCCTCCCTTGGGACGTAGTGCAATTGATTTGAAGGAGTCCCGTATCAGTGCTTTGCCAAGGTAATGTACAAGGCCTTTTTCTTTAACATTTCTTTAACATTTTGTCTTCATCCTACTTCCAGCCATTGCTTTTCTCTTTCGTCTCCTAAATCTCAGATTAATTGTAAAATTTATTGATGAAA
The DNA here is from genome assembly GCA_025531955.1 of Erythroxylum orinocense. Lineage (NCBI taxonomy): Eukaryota > Viridiplantae > Streptophyta > Magnoliopsida > Malpighiales > Erythroxylaceae > Erythroxylum > Erythroxylum orinocense. The sequence continues at coordinate 3,829,939 of JANZLX010000005.1, forward strand.
GATGATAATTTCTTACTGTCTATATTTAGTTTACAAGGTACATGACGATTCAGTTTGTTCGCTTCTTCTGGAAGAGAGAGACAAATCAGAAGGCTAAAATTTTGCGGGTAACTGCAGATCTCTTTGTGTTGTAAGCCATTGGTTTAAGGTTTATTGCAAAAAAATTAGTAACAGTCAATTAAATCTTGCACAAATACCTAGTATATGAGTATCAAGCAACTTGTTTCTTTCAGAAAGTGGATTACCCTTTGGAATTGGATGTCTATGATTTCTGTTCTGATGATCTTCGCAAAAAATTGGATGCCCCCCGTCAGGTATAGGGAACCCATTGATTTGGTAGTTTTGCTTTGGTATTATGCACTTGTAGTTTTGTTAATCAGTTCAGCGGTATAAAGCAGTTTCATGCATACTCAACTCTCAGATTTTAAGAACTGAGGAGGGTAAAAAGATTGGTTTAACAACCGACGAGAAGAACTCTGGTTCACAGGTCAATGCTGTCAAGATGATTGATGCAGAGGTTGGGCCTATAGTTGAGCTTTTCCGACACATACATTGATGTTGTGACTCAAAGATTAAGTGAATATTCTGACGTGTCTTTCTTGTATACATACTGTTCACAGGGATCATCCAGTGGAATTGGAGAATCAAAGGGTACCTCGAACAAAGGTAAATGCTTTCAAAAATTTTCCTTAGTTCAGCTCCGTATTGTTGGTCAGAATATGGTCTAACAGTTATGTATGTTAAGATCCTATGATGGACATGTGGCAATAGATAGTGGCTTTGCTTCTGGTCTTTGCAAAATACCTTGTGTCTCTGAGGCACTTTACCCATCATGACGCATACATGGAGTGGATAGGATATTTTGATAGTGCAGTTACTTAAGACGCTTCATTATGAATTGTCTTATCCTTCATTTCTCCAATGCTGCCTGGATTTTTCTGGTTTCAAGACTTTTTGTTATAAACTTTCTCATCTGAAGTTCTGTTACCTGTATAACACCTCTGCCTTCAGGTGTTCCCTCAGATAAAGAATTACATTTAACTGGGGTATACGAATTGGTTGCTGTGCTAACTCATAAGGGGAGGAGTGCTGATTCAGGGCATTATGTGCCTTGGGTCAAACAAGAAAGTGGTTAGTTTTCTGAGCCAGCTCTTCAGTAATTGATCGTCTTGATATTCAGCTTTAAACTGTAAACATCTTTCTTTTTCCTTACAGGAAAATGGATCGAGTATGATGATGATAATCCAATACCACAGCGAGAGGAAGATATTTCTAGACTCTCTGGAGGAGGTAAGCTGTTCACATAGTTAAAAATGAAGCTGTACTTCACCCTTGCATTTGTTGCAAACTGTCAAATTCTTTAGTACATTATATAATTCTTCTCCTGATGACTCTGAACGTGGTCTAATTTCAGGTGATTGGCATATGCCATATATTTGCATGTACAAGGCCCGTACTGTGACCATGTAACTGCTTTGAGTTTTCCAGAATCATTCATAGGTTTTACGAGACAGATGCCTTGTTAGTGGATCCAGATTCTCAGGGGGAGACTCAGATTTTACAGATTTGCATTTGTTGTAAATTAAAATTTGTATGCACGTTTCTCAGTTCTGAAATATGTTTTAGAATTGATGTCTTGACTTCCCATTGAGAGTTGCAGTAAGCCAGGTGCTCTGCTAATGATAGTGAAGATTATAATTAATGATAGTGATATAATTTTGTACTGATTTTTGTAATTATAATTTTGGTGTCACATAATTAATGATAGTGAAGATTATACACGGGAACGCTTTTTCAATCCAATAGCTGAGAGTAACATGAATAATTTAATGACAGATAAAAAAATTGGTCCAAAAAACAAACCATCTCTAAATTACAACAAATCTATAGCCATGCATAATTAAAGTTGTGACAAAGTTTTCTTACAAAGTTAGAGCATATTTCAGAACACCAAAAGAGGATCAGAAGTTGTAGAATTTACAACTTGCGCAAATGTCATACTTCCACACTTCAGGTTGCAGAACCTTCTTGACTGGGAACTACAGATGAGCTTGGAGATGGCACGTCCAGTCCTTGCACCTCCCAAGCTTTTTCCAATTTGTCGCCTACGTATTGCAGATCCTCGGTAATAACCCGCACCCGATCATTAAGATATAGCCATCGGTGATTAAGGGTATTCATCTGCTGCTTAATTTCATCCAACTGTTGTTGTGTACTTCTGTGGTTATCAACCATGAGTTTCTGGTTCTCAACCATGAGTTTT
>JANZLX010000005.1:3836031-3846289 GCA_025531955.1 Erythroxylum orinocense
ATCCAGATTCTCAGGGGGAGACTCAGATTTTACAGATTTGCATTTGTTGTAAATTAAAATTTGTATGCACGTTTCTCTGTTCTGAAATATGTTTCACACTTGCGTACACTATACATTGGATTTGTTTTAGCACAAAAAGTTGTAAGTTGCACTAGAAAGTTAATATTTATGTTAGAATTGATGTCTTGACTTCCCAATGAGAGTTGCAGTAAGCCAGGTGCTCTGCTAAAGAATTTTTTCTATTTTCTCTTGTTTTACACCAAAGAAGGAGGTTCTATAAGTGTACACTTGAAAAGTTCCTTACTGGAAAGTTGTTGGACCTGTCTTCTTTCCTGGTTTTGTAAGAACCTAAAAGAATGACCCTTTATGAGTATTGCGGAGTTCATGCTGACTGGTTCTCCATACTCCACAGCTTTTATGATTCTGATTCTGATTCTGATATGCCTGTTGTCCGCAATGTGGAATACAATACCTGATTACCTTCACATGCCATCCTGCAGATTTCACCTAAGATTGTCAAACTGTTTGATGTTTTAGTTTATAGGCATTAGTTTAAACACGATGTACTTGCATCCTTTCACTTTATTCTTATTTTCCTAAGACATCCACTAATCTATATCCAGAGAGGACATAAGCACCCTCACATGAGCTAAGCGCTTGATTTAGCTTCTGGGTTTGGAATAGGGATGGCGATGGAGCTCAGGCCTCTTAAAGTTCGAGTTCAAGCTTGATCAAATATAGTTTGGTTTGTTGATTTTGAATTGAGTTGTATCGATTTGATCCACTAACCTTGAGTCGGATTCAGACTTTTTGTCATGCTTAGTTTGAAAATGAAAGTAAAACATTACTAGAAAATGTTAAGAGTCCTCAAATGGCATGCATCTAAAGCTGAAAGTTCCAGGAAACTTCCCGACTTCCCTAACCAACCAGACAAAATAGTGCAGAGACCAACTTGAATGGACAATTCAGAGCTAGGATGAAGATACTTCAACGTAAAGGCAAGCTCTAATTTATAGTGGATAGTCCACTACTTGCCAAAAATAGTACCTCAGCTTTGGACTATAGATTTAATCAGCACGCCCTTTTCTGAAATTGTTTCCTTAAATTGCAACAGAGAAAAGGGAATGGACATAAATCTTTAAAGGGAAGAAAAACATATCAGATTAGTCCATTCAAATCCAATTAATATTGTTTTCCTGAAAAGGGATTTCATTGGATTCAGCTTTTATGACGTTAACTAAAACAATTATCTTATCTTATTTCAGTCTCACATAATTCTACAATTTGGAAGATATTTTTCACCATATATTATATGAGTTTAGAGATACGACATCATTTTGATACATACATTTGACGAACTAAAATAATCCGAGACGTACTGTTAAATTTATATTCGAGTTCAAACTTTTTTTTTCCGGGAAACACACTATTAATAGTTTGACATCTACATGTTCAAGATAACATTGCAGCCATAAAAGTACAAGATGTGTCACTACAACTTGGTCAATACATATGTTGAGTCAGATTAGCACATAAATCCCATATGATGTAGACCATACTAATTGTTGGAAGAAAGAGAGCAAAGTCATAGATCCCTACCACAAAATTCAAATTTGGTGGGTTTCAAGCATTTGTCAATTTGCAAGCCTGAATTGGGGCTTTTCTTGGCATTAAAGTTCTGTGGCTCTCAACAATGGAGTATGTATCCAATTATAGGCATTCTTTTAAACCCCTTAGTTGCTATAATTAGTTCAATTAGGCTTCAGGACCAGTCATGATTGTTACACAATATGGCCAATGAGCTGGGATAGCTTGATCTTTAATCACATCCATCCATTCACTTGCCAAACTTAATCAGGACCACTGATCGCTCAAATGTGGACCCACATTAGTGATTTCACATATCACTTCGAGACACATTTTCAGTTTGTGAAATCAAGTTTAAGCAGCAGACCCCACAGCATGTGAAAGGTTGGTGATGAAATTTCTGTAAATCAGAAGAAGAGTGGTCCACTTAGAGCATAATTATAGTGTATGGGCCAACAAGCAAGAAAGAAGGGAGCAATTTGTAGTCACTTAGTCACCAATTTATCACATCAACTAAACAGAATATAGACTAATTTCCAAAACCTAGTGCCTACCACTTACTATCATTTCCACTACTCTTAGCCAAATTAGGGCACTTTGACACCAACAACATGACTAAACTTGATGCAACAATGCCCCTATTTTACCTAAGAAAAGAAATTAAGTTACCCGTTCAAAAAATGGGTTAGGGTTAGAGCACTCTGTTCCCGTTAGGGTATTTCAATTCTATACACTTAATTTTGTCCACACATTTGTGCGAGTCATATATAAATATGTTGATAAGATTTTATAAAACATGGTAGGAATTAATTAACCGGAACAAAGAATCTATTCCTTTCAAAAATCACAAGTTTTGACTCCCAATAAGAAAAATTGTAATTTATTTAGTGATTTAAAAAGATAATTGATGTGAAATTTAGATATAATTGTACTTGTAACATTGTTTAATTTTAAGTCTGTCTTATCAAGTGAATTATGATTTAGGAGATATTTGTGCAAAAAGAAATTCTCGATGTCGTCGTTGTCAATATCTAATTATTTTAGACTCGTTGTCGATATCGTCGTCAACATTTAATTAAAATCTCGCTGAATTGAGAGATCTGGAGAGATTTGACAATACGCAACCTTGTTCGTTTGTATTTTATACTATTTAATTCTATTAGATATTAGTTTTTATTTTCTTATTATGATTTTTTTTTACTTGGAAAAATTTTCAACTAGATTAATTATTATTTGTCCCCACTAATTTAAATACAATTCTTCTTTTATTCTAATCATTCATTTGTTCATCAAATAGCAACCGTACTCATTTTAATTTTTTAAAAAATATGTTATGACCATTTAAACCAATATAATATTATATGAAAATTGATATATGTAATATATTATATTCACTTTGGATCTTCGGTCACTCCTCTCTTCTTCCATAAAACTAAGCAAACTACTCGGAAACCAACAAAATGTCAAACACGGTCCACTCTTATCCCAATCCCTAATCTCACACATTGATGAGAGTAGATGTACTTAAAATTGCACGGGTCTACCAGTCTTGGGTCGGGTTAGGATTTGGGGATATCTTGTTTTTATGTATCACCGTGTGTCTTCTCCATCTTATCCATCTATTAATTAGAATCTGAGGATCAAATTTTTTACTCTCGTTTCTATATGTCACCCTGTATCCTCTCCATTTCATAATAAATGGACAAGATGAGAAGGGTACAAAGGACACTAAAAAATGAAAACAATCACCCCATATTTTAAGGATTTGAACTTTTTTCAAGTTTTTAAAATTTAAATTAAGTTTGAATCGGGTGTTTTAAATTCAAAATATTTTGACAAAATTACTTGTAATTACTAATTGCATTGAAATCATAATTTTGAATCTTTAATTCATTAAAATAATTATTTAAAACAAATAATTTATGAATTATTAAATATATTTAAAAAATATCACGTGAGAATTTCATCCTAAAAAACAACCAAACAAATAACTCCTTGTCATTAAAAACTATAGCCAACATAGAAATGATCATACGATATAAATTTATAAAGAACGACAACAATAACAATGTGAAAGTTTCGATTAAATATAAGATTTAGAAAGATTCCGTAGTACGCAATTTTATCCATAGCCAACATAGAAATGATCATACGATGTAAATTTATAAAGAACGACAACAATAACAATGTAAAAGTTTTGATTAAATACAAGATTTAAAAAGATTATGTGGTACGCAATTTTATTCATAGGCAACATAGAAATGATCATACGATGTAAATTTATAAAGAACGACAACAATAACAATGTAAAAGTTTCGATTAAATATAAGATTTAGAAATATTCCATAGTACGCAATTTTATCCTTATACGATAAAAAAGCTATTCCGACACTAAACAAAGACAAATTTGCTCTAATTAGTGAATATATTAGAAAGAAATTAGAAAAGAAACCCTTTTCCATATACATATAATTCTTCCTCTTTCATATGTAAAGCCAACAAAAACCACTCAAAAAACGCATAGACCAAAAGAACCATAATGGAGCATTGAGGCTGCTAATTGGAAGCAAATGTGATTCACCAATGTACTCTAATGGAAGCTAGACCCTGGAGTGTAAATAGCTAGATCAGGCCATCCATTACTATTTCCCCAGTCACTACCATGCAAATAACTCTCATTGTTGCTACCACCATCACCACGGCTGCCGCCGTTGCTACTCCGGTTGTTATGGTTAGTACCGCCACGAGCTGGATGGAGAGTCGAGTCCGAATTTGAGCCTGTATTCAAATCCTCTACAAAACCACCCAGTGGAACCATTTTCAAGCCCAACCCATTTGGATTCAACCCATCAAAAATGCTTCCAAACTGCCCACTTGATGTCAAGAGAGAACTGAAGCTCCCACCCATGTCCAATACCTTCCTATCATGATCACCATCCAACCCGTATACCAACGGCGGATCTTCACCCTGACCTGAACCCGAACTGTCCTTACCTCGCAACTGCTGGCTCTCGGCTTGTGCTGTTGATGATGGTGATGACACGGACTCCGGCAGCCGCCTGTTGGCCCGACCCGGATCAGGATTCTGATCAGGGTTGGCGCGTTTCTGGTTTGTGGAGCGTTTGGTGTTCTTCCTACTGCCACCACCGACCGGGATGTTCCTTAAAGCTCCGCCTTTCGTCCAGTACCTGCGACAATTCTTGCAGAAATGACGAGGTTGAGAGAGATTGTAGTTGTTGTAGTAACAAAACTTGGTGTTTGTGGAGTCACAACGTGGACACTTAAGTTGTTCTTGTTCGGGGAACTGAGGCTTCATTGGTTGGAACATCGCTGCTGATGGATCTTGCATTTTCTGCTTCTGTCAAATTTCACCACCAAAATGAACAACTTTTGACCTACACACATACACACCATGAACAAGGGGGGTCTTCAAAGTTATAAACTTTCTGGGATTTCTAAGATTTGGTGAGTTGGATACAAAAAGTCGAAGTTCGTAAGCTAAAACGCAAGAGACTGCACAAGATACGATGTGGGTTTTTGTCAGAATCTGAAAAAAAACTTCAAAGGCTCTTTTGGGGCTGCGAAGATCACAAGGAAGCAGAAAGATTGCAACTTTCTCACACCATCACATGGTCCTTAACGGAGAAGAAGCGATCACAAGTAGTTTCAGGTCACGAACACAAGAAGAAGACAACTTTCATGTAGTAGAACGTACAAAGACTGGTTTTTTTCTCACTTTCCTTTCTAAAGGTTTCAGTTTTTTGAACCTCAGCAGAAAAACCTGAACCAGAGAGTTCAGTTTCGTTCAGATGATAAGGGATTGAATGTAGAAGACAGGGAGAGAGATATGTGGGTGTTGAAATTCCTGAAAAAGATTATGATCATGTTGCTGTTTACGCGTGAGTGTGATCACCAAAGTCATAAGTAAAGTTCGTTTTGTGTGTGTGCGCGCTAGAGATAGAGAGAGAGGGGGAGACAATACTGTTTGCTTCACTCCCTTATGTCTCAGAGTGTATTTTGTATGGATTGGCTAAGACTTCGTAGGCAAGCAAGACACACTAGGCCAATTATTTTATTTTATCCAAAAACCTTTAGTTTATGCTTCTTTTTTTAATTATTATTGACATTTGGTTTGCTAATTTGTCTATTGATCTGGAGGTATAATTTTTCAATTAGTTAAGAATAAGGTTATCCAGTTAGTGAAGTAAGGGATATAGGATTAAAAAATTTTGTGTTTCGATTTTTTTATCTACACTATTTCGATCGAGCTTATCGTATAGGACCTATCTGGTACAGAGTACTCAGTTGAGATGGTTTATAGACTATTGCATCAATTCAGAGGTTTACTCAATATATATTCAAAAGATAACAATTGCGAATTCCTCAGTTCCTAAAAAAAGTTGTTTACGATTAAATCGTGTCAATAAAGTTTTTGCTGAATTGATTCGTAAATTATATGTTATTAATATGTCATTTATCGAGTCAATAATTTAAAAATAATAATGAATTGAATGTAATTCATATTTATAAATTTTAATATATACCTTTTAAAAACAAATAATGCTTTATTTATTATAAAACATTATTAAAGATTTTTTAGGGCATTCTACAAATTAGTCAAAAAGAATAAATAAAGTTAATCATATGTCAAATCATACATTGTGATTTTACTTTTAATTTTTTAATCCATTAATCCAATCAAGGAAATAAATTTAGGATAACGAACTTAGTAAAAGATCATTATAAAAACAACTTAAAATGACACATCACTTATAATATTAAACATAATCAAATGTTAAAAAGCAACATATGTAAACTCTAGACCTAAGCTTAATTAACTAACTAATGACAAGAACATGATGTTTTTCTTCTTCCAACATTTGTCTTAAGTTGGTATAGGATCTCGTCATCGTAAATACTCCAAATAAAAAAAGATCTAGCCTAAGGTTAGTAGCAAATTATTTATGATTAAAAAAAGAAACAAATCCATTTAAAATTTTTGAATCGGATGATTTTTTAATTCAGTTTATTTTAATAATTTTTAATAAATTATATGATTTTATAAATTAACCAATTTTTATTTAATAGTCGTTTCTTTAATTAAGCTAATATTTATGAACATAATTATTTAACGTATAAGTTTTACTTATTTATTCTTTAATTTGCATCACTTTTTATTATCACATTTGTATGTGGGTCTACCAGAAATAACTTCTCTACTTAGGTAGTGGTAAGGCTGCTATCAGACCTCCCCAAACCTCGTGTTGGTGCCGGATTCAACTGGGTGTTGATAATGATGATGATGATGATATAAATATAATATGAATCTCATAATTATAATCTCATAATAATTTATTTGTAATATACATTTATCTCGTAGACTTTATTGTACATATATAATATGTATAAGATAAGAATATCTTTAAATAATTATATTACTAAACTATAATTAATCGATTAGTTGTAAGGCATACACTACCAATTATATCATATATAAAGCTACAAAATTATCAAAACAAATTATTAAAAGAATTTTAAGTACTCTTTAACAAATGACAATGTAAAACCTTTCTCTACAAGTAAACAATCTAAAATAAAGGGAAAGAAAAAGGAGTACTAATATACTCATTGACCAATACTTATGTTTATGTACTTTTAATAGAAAATTTAGCATTTTATATAAATATTAATTGGTTGATTCAACCCAATAAGTTGAAAATTAAAAAGCTCCTCTATAAGAACATTTTGGTGTTTAGCTGGTAACAACTGGGCATTAATGATGATTGTGCCCTAAAAAAAGAATACCCACAGACCTTAAGAGAGCGTTCGTAATTGTCAAGCTTCATTTATCATCTAATTTATTTTGCTCTAAAAATATAACTGTCACGCACGTGACATTAAGTGTCACAGGCATGCTTCCCACCTGTGACTCTTTTTGTTATGTTAATAAGTGTCACGCTTATGACGTTTTTTTCATTTCAATTTTAATTTTTTAAACTTACAAATTGTTAAATTAAAGTTAATTTATAAATTATAGAAAAATATTAAATTAAATTAAATAGTTAATCAATTTATTATTATTAGAATATGCTCTATGTTTTTTTATTAGAATTATAAACTTATTTTTTTTGTAAAATTAAATATCTAAAATCTAAATTCATATGAAAACATTCAAATAAATATTAAGATATATTACTATTGTAGTTATATATTTTTTAAAACATGTCCTTATAAGTCATTTTGTACATAAACAACTAATATTAAACAATAAATTTTACCAAACAACTTTAATAAACAACTAATATTATCTGCTATTCAAATCAACTGATATAATTCGTTATCAGACAACCGCTGATAAAATCAGATAACAACTAAAGCAACCAGCTGATAAGCTATTTTTTAGCCTATTGACTAAAAGTTAGCTTTTTTACCATCTTAAAAAACTATTGATGTATTTGATGAATGATTTATTGGTTAGCTTATTTAACTTCAATAAGTTGATTTCTAAAAGCTTCATAAAAGAAGTTTTTGGGGTTAGCTGTTTGCCTAATGATAGTATTACCCTTCACTTTACTCTACTTTTGCTCTATGTGTTTTCAAAGTTGGTTTTTTTTTTATCATACAATTATGTCGAGAAGTTTGGAAAAATATAATAAAGGAGTTAATTAAACTTTTTAATATTTATTTAATGTTATAATATTAGTTTACATTTAAAAATACCATAATATTAAGTTTTTAAACATAAAGAGTTACATTAAATTAATATTTTTAGTATATAACTACTATATATCGTATTTGTGTCATACTATAATTATAGATATTTTTAATTTATTAAATTATAAAATTCACACAAACTATATGAACAAAACTAATATGATGTAGTTTGCTGTATCATTCATATTAATAGAGAATATAAAGTTGGATTATTATTATTATTATTATTATGTTTTTTTATTAAAGTTATAAACTTAATTTTTGTAAAATTAAATATCTAAAATCTAAATTCTTATAAGAATATTCAATGAAATACTAAGAAATATAATATTCATGCCCTTATATATATATATTTTAAAATCATGTCCTCATAAGTCATTTTACACTTCAACAACTAATACTAAACAACTAATTTTATCAAACATATTTAATAAATAGCTGATATTATCCGTTAGTCAAATCAGCTGATATAGGTTCTGTTTGACAATCAACTGATTTGACCAACGGATTGCATTAGTTGTTTGTTAGAGATGTTTGGTAAAATTAGCTGTTTATGTGTAAAATGACTAATGAGGACATGACTTTAAAAAAATTATAAGGGCATGAATATTATATATCTTAGTATTTCGTTGAATATTCTTATAAGAATTTAGATTTTAGAGAAGTCATGTTCATCTGTACTGTTTCATCATCTATGAGAAATTTATGCAACTCTTTCTATTTTCATTTTCGTTTAAGGTCAACAATTTATTTCTAACCTATAATGCATAAAACAATTATAAAAACAAGCACTGATCCTAAAAACGTAATTATCTAGGAACCTCAACTAAGTTGTCCTACTTACCAAAAAATGTTATATATTAGAACCAACAAAAATATAATACGTGTGGTACTTAATTGCAACTTAATCCATAATACAATTTAAACAACAAGATCTTACACAACTTAGCAATAGAATTTATAAAGGGCATAATCGACTTTTGATATTTAAAATTTTGGTTGTTGATAGAAAACGCTCCTAAATAAGAGTGTTTTCATTTTTGACTATTTGTTATAAATCAGCCAATAAATCAGCTACTTTCCAAACACCTTTAGTAGTTGTTTGACGGATCAAACAACTGAAAACAACAAATCAACAACAAAAATAACTGATTGGTAGCTAACCAAACGAAGCCATAATTAGCTATTAGCTAACCATTAATATATCAGCTAACAGCTAATAACAATCCGCTGTTTCTCAAATAGAGCCAAAGGTATATGATACTTATTTTCGTCTATCAAACCTTAGAATTAATTCTGATTTGATTATCAATTATAATAAATTGTATATTGATCATGCTTATCATTTATAGAATATATAAGATGTTGACTATTCAATAACAAATAAAATTGATTCCTTTTTCTTTTGTACAAGGGATGATATACTAAATATATGAGATTAATTTTGACTTATTAATTAATAGAATTTTTATCAATAAAAATGGCTAATCTATGCTATTTTATTGAATTTTGGTTTTAACAATTAATTAGTTAATATTTAATTAAAAATCATTAAAATGAGGATGCAATTTTAATTAATACATAGTATAATGCTAAATTCTTTATATAATGGAACTTTAAATTTTAAAATATAAAGTAAAAAATAAAATGACCGTCAATTTAAAATTAACTAGCTTTTTTTAATCAATCAAATTTCAAATAGAATTCATGTTGAAAGAGTTTTCGATTATCTTTGATATATATATTCAACTTAAAACTAAGCTTCGAATTGAAAAAAGGGACCTATTTCAATTTTCAAATCTATCCAATGGACCCATATGGATGATCCAATTCAATAGTCCAATGAACAAAATGTTGTCATAACCCAATGAAATAAGAGTGAATTATTTTCAAGATCTACAAACAAAACAGCTGCCTAAAGTTCTCCATTTTCCGGTTGAGTAGAACAAAGAATGGC
>JANZLX010000005.1:3851928-3869088 GCA_025531955.1 Erythroxylum orinocense
GTCTAAATCCATCCATAATTAATTTGGTAATAAAGGTATTCTAATACTTTAGTGTAAGTTTAAAATTGATTAAATCTATTGCAATTTATTAATTTTATATCAAATCATTTGTTATGATCAATTGAATTTAAAAAATATAAATTTTAATATGATTAAATTAAATTTGACTCATTAATTTTAAATCGAGTGCAACCTGATTTTTTCTGCCAGGATTATAAATATTTTTAGGTATTTTTGTATACAAAAATTGAATTTTTTGCATTAAATATATTAAAAGATTTATTAATTATATATAATTACTAAAAATAAAAAAGAATAATATTCTTATTCAGATAATAATGCATAGATAGAATAATCAAAAAGCATATATTCTAAACGGAGATAAGTTACATTCCAATACCAAAGCCTTACTTTTATAATCTTGTCAGTTGATATAACTTGCAGCTCAAGTTCAAGTTCCACGTGCCAAATGCAACCAAGTTGATGTTCTGGGCAGGATTGAATTTTTCAGCAGATGCTATTCCTGACTAGACTCATCTCTGCATTGGATTTGACACCAATTTAACAAGAGCATGGCTTCTTATTCAATCCCTCCCTCCTGTCATATTCTTTGTAAGTTGGGATGGCAATAGGCTAGGCTGAGTTTGATTCGCTGCTTAGTTCTGTCTAATTGAATTTGATCCTGTTTTTTTATTGAATTAGTTTAAAATAAGATAATTTAATTCTTAAATCTGAATTTAACTTAAAACTCGAATCAATTTAAGTATAATTTGTTAACTTTGAATTAGATCGGATCAGTTTGTCAACTTTATTACAAGATCTAAGTTTGAATTAGATCGAACTAGTTTGTCAACCTTATCGTAAGATTGGATCGAATCTTATTCGAGCTAAAAAAAAACAGCAACTGTATTTATGATAAGACTTTCCAACAAGTTTTTTTGTTTTTTGTTTTATAATTTAGTTCACATTCCAAACACTTCTTGAGCTAAACTGTCAACCTGAACCACAGTTCCACAGCCACATGTTTGCTATGTGATTTACTTGCCGACTGAAATGTGTCAGACTAGAGCCCAAAGACCAAAGCTTTCATTTGAGGAAGTTGAAAATTTCAATGAATATGACTTTGGTTTATGTTTCTGGTCTCTGAATCACTAGGAAACATCACAATCTTTTAAAGAGTGTCACATTCACACATCAAAGAGTAACTTTCAGAGCACAGAACTGTCAATGCAGATTGGTTTATTGTCAAATGCTGTCCTGTAAATGCATATGACCCAGGCTTGGCTCCTAAAATTACGGGGCTGGAAACCAAATTGCAGCATTCTGTAATCTGTCGGGATTCAACTTTATTAAGCAAGGTTCAAAATCTTGTAAGGGACAAAGTTTTGCAAATGATATTGTTACTGTAAATGCATGACGAAGGTTAACTCCTAAAAATCAGTGGTCTGAAACCAAATTGCAGCATCCTGAACTCTGTCAGGACTCAACTTCATTAAGGCAGGTTCTAAATCTTGCAGGAAGCAAAGCTTTGCAAGTGATTCTGTAACCGTAAATGCGTATGACTCGAGCTTAACCCCTAAAAATCCGGAGTCCGAAACCAAATTGCTGCATCCCGAACTCTGTCAGGACTCAACTTCATTAAGGCAGGTTCTAAATCTTGCAGGAAACAAAGCTTTGGAAGTGATACTATTACTCTAAATGCACATGACTCAACCTTAACGAACCTCTCCAGAAGGTAATTTTAATGTGGCCGATTTCCCCTCTTTTGCAATCAGTTTTGCTACAGCACCTGCCGCTCTAGCTAATAAGGGATTTGCTTTTTTTATTGATTCCTACGGATTGGATCAAAAACAATTCTTGAATGAGGGAGTTCAAACTATACCGGACTGATACTGAATTTGTTTATGTTCGGGTTGGGACAAATTACTATAATTCATCCCCGTCTACGTATCAATCCTCCTAAAAATCCGGAACCCGAAACCAAATAGCAGCATCGTGAACTCTGTCAGGACTCAACTTCATTAAGGCAGGTTCTAAATCTTGCAGGAAACAAAGCTTTGCAAGTGATATTGTTACTGTAAATGCGTGACTCAAGCTTAAATCCTAAAAATCCGGAGTCTGAAACCATATTGCAGCATCAACTTTATCAAGCCAGGTTCTACATCTCGTAGAAAACAAACTTTTGCATGTGATACTATCACTGTAACACATATGACTCAAGCTTAGCTCCTAAAAGTCCAGAAAACTTTTGCATGTGATACTATTACTGTAATACATATGACTCAAGCTTAGCTCCTAAAAGTCCAGAGTTCGAAACCAAATTGCAGCATACTGAAATCTGTCAGGAATAAACTTTATCCAGCAAGGTTCTGAATCTTATTTTGCAAGTGCAATGGATAGTTGTCATAAGTCACCAGGATTTGGAAAGATTATTGTTCAAGAACCAACCAATATTGCAGAAATCATAAATGGAACGAAAACTAGACATGATAACCAAAAGCAGTGAATCCTCTGCCAATTATTTCAGCACCAGAGAACCAGGCAAAGCACTCCACTCCAAAAAGAGCACCAATCCCAGCATTATCTAAAGTGATCCTGGGCTTGCTTTTGATGTAAATTTTGAGGTCGTTTAGCTCCTTCCAAAATGCTCCATAACGATTTGGAATGCTGCAGATTAGAACAAGTTGCATAAATTACTGACATAAAACTGACAAGCAGATGCCAAAAAATTCGGTAAATTTTGCATTACCTAGCTAGGCGAGTGTAGAATAGTTGATTAGAAAGTTCATTGCATCTCTCTACAGTTGGAGGGTCTTGGATATATTGCTTGTTTTGTTCTAACAACTTGTTGTAGTATTCACGTGCATGCTTGGCTGCAGATTTTGAAGCTTCACTCATTGCCTTGGGTTGGAAAACTGGTAATTTTGCTGCCATGGATGCCACTTGAATGGCCTTCGATTGCAGCACAGGCAGCTTGGACGCCATAAGTTCTGTAACTTGAAGTGAGAAGAAGTTTGGTTTTGGAACATATCACCATAGAGAAAAGAAAAATGCAAACTTTCCAAGAAAATCAGGTTTCTGTCTGAGTGACGTGAAAAATGGAAAGCAAACATTGAAAACAAAATGAAACAAAGAGGTGTAATTGACAAAAGATTTGTTCTTTTGATGGGAGATTTAAGAACAATTGGCTTTGTAGTTATAGTAAGTTTAAGATCACTACTTCCTATACAAATTGAACTTGTTCAGAATTCAATCAGTCCCTCTGAATCTGATCATACAATAATCCCAATTTGTCATCACAATCAAAATTTCCAGATTGCCAAGCTTGGATATTGTTCTCCAATGTTCCCCAGGGATGGTCCATAAAAACCCGGGAAAAAATCGGATTTTCCATTGAAAGTAATGATGACAAGAAAGATTTGCAGCCTACCTTTCAAGAATCAAGATGGGATTTTCAAGGGTCATGTTCTATAGCAATACCTAGATTCACTAAAAGCTACTGAGAATCTTTCATTCATGGCTAATATTTCATATCATCCAACACACACAGACACAACATTCTCAAAGATCAGACGCCTATCCTAAGGAATATGTTTCATAATCTCCAAGGAGACAGGCAATACAACTTGTTGCATATAATCTTGCACATGTCGTAATGAGCATGGGATCCCATGAAGCACATACATTACCTTTGATCAATGTCTGTAGTTTATGATCTTGTGAGAATGAATGCTTAAGAAGGAAAAGGAGGCTTAAGACCTGAAAGGAAAAAAGAAATGTATGCAAAGATAGATTAACAACTTCACTATTACTGTTATAACTTCTTGTCTTCTCTCCAAGATAATAGGAGTTCCCGTTTTTGGAAACCAATTTGGACTTACTCTTTGAGCTTAAAAGTTGGTGGAAAAAGTCTAATATACTCTTAACCTCTACTTGAATTATATGAGGCTTAGTTCTAAGTAGTTGGGTTTTAAGTTCTAAATTAAGGTTATGATTCATTGTATCATGATTCAAAAGTTGATTAGGCTTGATGGTAAAAACATATATTAAAATTTATTTAATTATGGTTAAGTCCTTTATAACATTAATTTTTTCCTTAATTCGAAGAAAATAATTAAAATATTTCTTAAAAATTTACTAATTCTTTTATATGTGACTTGCTTATCTTTGCACCAATTTATAATTCCACACTCCCCTTAATTTAAGGCTTGATTAAACAAAATAATTAAAATCCTTTATATAATCATAATCGCTTAATAATTAAAATATTAATTATAAAAATGACAAATGGCCGAAACTATCAACCCAAAATTTTATCGTAAAACGATATCATTTTAATTTGTATATTAAAAAAACTAAGATCATGTTAACATTATCATATTGATCAATTACAGCAAAACACAATTCGAAGCCAATTTAAGTCTTTGAAATGGCTCAATCAAACGTAAACCGTGCATTCTAAACTCAATAATTGAGATAATCTGGACTGATCCATTATCCTCCCTAATTTATTATCATGATTGAGAAAGAAAAGGGGGATTTTGGTGGAGAGGAACAAGAATAATGATGTGATGTAAGGTTTTAGCCTTATAATGATGTGTTGTAAGGTTTTAGCCTTTCACTTTTGCATACCTCAAGGGATATATATTACTTCTATGTGTGAAAACGAAACAGTACATTTAGTGTTGCTTTTATTATTAAAGAGAGAATTTTTATACATGTTTTTGCAGATGAGAACTATGAATCTGTCACTGACCTGCACAAGAAGAGCTTCCCTGAATGTAGAACTAAAAACAAGAAACAGTTTTCAGGAGATGGAAATCAGAAAAACAAGAGCTTCAGGTTACTGTATGTACAGGACTTAGTCCAGCGAAGAGACAAAGCTTTTATACATTACTATGGCATCTTTTAGTCCAGCGAGGAGACAAAGCTTTTACATATTACTATAGCATCTTTTAACTCAGTCATGTTTACACACACAAGAAAAAAAAAAAGGTTGACTGCCTTCAAGCTCAAGACAACAAAAAATGGGTAATACCCATTTCAACAGGGACTAAGCAATTAAAGAAAAGGATAAGATAATGATCCGAAACTGATTACAACTGTTCAACTCAAATCATTTATTTGATCCTTCCAAGTCAAAAAGAACAGTAGAAACTACAAACAAAAACTAAAAGACTAGCTGCAGAAACTAAAAACATCCTTCCCCCCATGGATGAGATTTAAGTTTTGCAATTCAAAGTAGTCTACTTGGTAGGCCTAATGACAAAGAATCAACAACAAACGAATTACCAAAAAAAGAGAAGATCTAGATCTACCTTAAAAGGGACTAAGGGATAAAGTTAAAAGCATGACAAAGAATCAATTAAACAATGCAGTGCAAGTTTCAACAGCTCCTTCCCACCAAGATTTTGAGTAAAATGCTACATTTCCCTTAAGACCTAGTGGCAAATATTTGAACATCCTTTCTAGTTTGTGTTGCTGAACAGCTACTACAATCACATTTTCTTTAGACTTCAACCCAACACAATTCAGAACATAACATCTTCTATCTTTAGAAGATATTGGAAAAAAAGGGAAAATGGAACTTCAGGGGGGTGTTAGGAGGAGGGGACAAAGGAAGGATGGAGATGAGAGAATCTAGCTGCCCACCAGAGAATAATGGTGAGTTTCTTCCTCACCGAATTTTTTAAGAGTCACCTCTGGAGCCTGATACATATAGTAGCATGAGCTACAGACTGAAGGAGCATTTGAAATGTGAATCCATGTAGCCTCCACCTAACTCATTGGTGGGAAAGGAAAAGAAATCTTCTCCAATATCAACCAAAGCGTTAACTAGCGATACATTTCTTCTCCAACCTTTTTTAAGCATAGTACATGTACAAGCTGTTAGCAGCAGCACAGGCAATGGAGTTTTCGGTAGGATGCCATGCTAGGTGCAGCAACTTAGTAGTGAAATCAAAAGAATTCCCATTTGCATCTACTCCTGGGCTTTCTGCACCTGCCAAGTTTCCCCAAATTCACATGATTAAAGTTTAACAAAATAAGAAAAAAGAAAGGGGAAGGAATCTGAATTTGTGAAGTGTTTAAAAAGGAGGCAATTAGAAGGCACTGACCCCGTCTTACAACACGTGTTATACTGCTTAGGGATCTGGAAGGCCTTGATGGGGTCTGAACTTGCCTCCTAAAAATTATGGAGTTTGAGAAATTGATTAGCTATCTCGGTTAGGCAATGGTTCTTATTATCAGTCGGATGCGCATTATTGAAAATACCTCATTGGATTTTTACTGGCTTCCAGAGTTGTGGCCTCAGTACTTCCCGGGGCACAACCAAAAACACGAAACAGATTGCTGAACTCGAATGAAATAAAAACATCAAACTGCATGTACAAGGTTGTTCACACTAAGAATGATGTAAACATACAAGTGCACGTATAGCAAATACCTGTAAGACCCTGTTGCCACTCGCAATCCATCACCACTCAAGCAGCACTCAAATTTGTCGAAGATTGAATCATTCTCATATAAGTCACACAACTGGATACATTTAATAGATGTCAAGATCAGTGTGGACAAGACACCAACAGCGTCTTTATCTCAGACTTGTCTGAAGTAAAGAATCTAACCTTAGGTCTCAAATATTCATGAACCTGGAAGGTTGCAACTGGACCTGAATCCATATTGATATCCCACAACTAAAAACAAAAAAACAGAGATAAGTGAGGGGGGGAAAAAAAGCATAGCCAAAATACATCTCAACAGGGAATCCATGCAGAAATAGTCCTTATGGCGCCTGAAATACAAGAATGAATGCACAGCTTCGTGGAATTGATTAGTAGCTCTTACAGATTAGATGTAGATCTTGGGGAGGGGTTCAACTCAGACCACTTGGTTAGGCCACAAGGAGACAAAAGTTTCATGATTTGGGGGAGTTGGTGGAAGGGCTGGGGGGAAGGTGATATAAATGGAAGGGCTGACCCAGGATTAGGTAGACAATTAAGATGAGTTATTTTCATGTCTTGAAATGTTATTTGTCTAAAATATGATCATAAATGGTCAAACCTTCAGAGTCATGTAATCACGACTTAGTATATGTCTTCCATCCTTGGCAAATTTGATATCTGATATTGAAGCAATTATCTCTGTAAAAAATGATCTAGATCCTGGCGCCTCCTGTTCCTCAAACCTGTATAAATGGTACATCACTAACCAGTTCGTAGAAAAGAAAGTAAATGGCCACATAAATGAAGTCTATTAAGACCTTGTCCCTGATTAAGCTTCAAATTATTGAGGGAGGCCTTCTTATCCAATACTAGCCATCTACTTGTCATAATTAACTATGCACCTATAGAATGCCATAGGGAAAATAACTGAAAGCTCTTACAATTTGGCATGCGAATCACATAATGCTGACTGCCGTAAATCAATTAGTCGGATAGAGCCTTTTGAACTGCTATATGCTAATGTATTGCAATGGCTGGGATGAAATTCTGCCGAAGTTATAACCTCTGTAAAAATAAAAGAAGATAGATTCATAGTAAGATGATTCATGACAAACAAGAAGATCTTGCAATAGAAACAAACAATTAATCAGGCAAAGCTTAATAGTAGTTTATGCCTACAATATAAGTTGTGTGGAAGTTCAAAGAAACATAGACAACAAAAATGGAATACAAAGTATGCAGCAGCTGGTTTCATGATTAGTTGTTGCATGTAAAAGCCTAAAAAGTTGGAGAAGAAGGAAGGGGAATTAAGAGAAGAACATGAGAAGGGAAAAACCAACACAAATACCAGATCCCAGAGCTACCAAATTGGAATAAAACTTCAACAAGTATATACATCCACAACACAAAGGCCGATAAAAATCTAAAAGGCATAAAGCTTACCAGTTAGGTCCTCCATATTTGCAGGTTTCACATCTACAATATTAAAGCTCTGGTTGCAAATTTCCAAGTTCCAAAGATTTATTCGCAGGTCATCAGCTGATATAAAAGTTTCACCATCACTGGAACAAATGAGAGGAAGTGGCATAATCAGTAAAGCATTACGAACTCAAACCTAACAACTTATTAACTGTAATTCGTACAGATGACAAGTTTAGCACTCAAAAGAACATTATACACACACCCAAAAAGAAGATTATTAAAAAGCCAAGAAAACAAAAATCAACAAAAAAAGGTGTTGAATTAACATGAGTCATCTTTATCAATGTTTATTTGGATATTAGAAATTATTATATCATTATTATCTTTTTGGTTTTACTTTCCACAACTATAAAAACTCCGGTGGCTATGTTATTTTCAATTTTTTGAGTTATCAATTAGGATCATATCGTTGCTAAAGAAACAAAGTAACTCTAAAGAAAAAAGGCATAGAATCACCTGTTGCTCGAAATTGAATTGATATGATAATCATGAGCATGAGCATACACCCTTCGGCATCTGGCCACCAGGTTAGTCTCATTGCTAGTTACCTAAACGATAAAATGAGGGATCAGACTTCAATAAGCTCAGCCAAGTAACTAACATCTAATTCCATCTTATTAAAAAAAAAAAAAGATGATTATGAATGTCTGATAGCCATTTCCAATGTTACAAACCATTCAGAGGAACCTTAACTATCAACAAAGCAGAAAGGTACATTTCTTGAGGTACATGGTGGGAGGATGCTTAAATAAACTTCAATGGTCAAATAAAGATAGAACAACTATAACATGGTAAAAAAAGTTCCTAAGTACAACTACCACAGGTAGACGCAGTGATGGAATGCCCCCAGATGGGAATGCAAAGTCATTGCTCAGTGAAGTGTATGGCCCGTCTGGGCATCCTCCATTTTCCAGGTAAGTTCTGGCACTATTTGAGTTGCTTGAACTAGCAGCACTACCATTTCCTACAGCGCTTGAGGGGTCCAAATTCATCTCAGAAATTTTCTTAACCTTCTTTTCTTGGACCTGTACAATTCTCCGATAATATGAAAGATGTAAGTTTGATAGTAAACAGCTAATAGTAGACAAAAAGATTTAAAATAGTGCTACACAGTACAAAAATCAGGTTAAGAGCATCAAAGTCTCCAGCAATCATCATGCACTTACAAGCCCAGATGTTAAAAAGAGAATCTCGTACAAGTAATTCGGCTCTGTATGTCCCTAATTCATTATCCAAGACCCTCATCTACTGAGACACTGTTCTCAATAGTACAGAGATGCACCATTAATAGGTTGCAATTACCTTATTTTTATGATGTCAGCATAATTCGGGCCCACTATGGACCATTCATGCCTTATCCCTAACCTGTATAAATCTCCATTTTGGTGAAATATTTTTGCTTCCTAACCCAACACTAGCACACAAATACATCTACACTGCCAACAAGCTCTACATATGGAAGAAAATGTATAATGGGCTCAGTACTAGTCAATCACTATCTTGATCAAAATTCACAAAGTTAAAAGAGAACTTCAAGAGACCATTCCTTACCTTCCAAAACTTGATAGTTTTATCATTAGTAGATAAAAGAAAAAGAGCACCATTTGCCATTTGACACCATCTGATCTTGTTGATTTTCTCCTCGATTTCCAAACTCTTGAGATAATCAAACTGGTATAATAGATGGGACACGGCATGAATATTGACAGTGTCAAGTAAAAAGATAACATGTAAGAAGTGCATCTACAATAACCCTGGAAAATCACACCTCAGGCTCATGGCTCTGAAACTCTGTTTTATAGCGAAATTCAGGATGCCTGCCAACTGGGTACTCCGTTTTCTCTAGTTCCCTTCTGGATGCTCCATGCTGTAGTATATAGAGAAAAATATCCTTTAACTTGGCCACTTGCAGCACCAAAATCAAATTAAGGAACCATACACAAAATTCAAATTTAAGAAAAAGCCTGTGAGAAAGAAGGGACGCACATCCTTTGTATCTGTCCTCTCAAAGAGAACCACACGCCCCCCACGGTCACCAGTAGCAAGATGATCACCACTTTTATCAAATTCAATGGCTGAAATAATATCGACTGCAGAAGTATACACAAAACAATATTTACATATTTAAGACAACACATAACGAGAAAAAAATGTACATTTTTATTATCTTTTTCACAAAAGGTTGTCCATAGATTTCGTAGATCATAAAATTCCTGGGCTGGAAAATATCAAATGACCGATTTACAATACGAGATCATCCATCCCAATGTATGTGTTCAGAAGAAATATCTCCTGCAAACTGAACATTCAAAAAGAAAAGAAACTAGCCAATGAAAATGTCATTTGTCAAATTTAGTCTTCATAAGATTATCTATATGACATCACACTCATCCTCACTGCTCCTTCATCATATCTATACTGAAAAGTTTCTTGGACACATTAAATGTTAGAATTCTTCCACATTTTTCTCCAAGATTTAGCACAAGAAAACTATAGGAGTGACACTTTATGCTACATGCTAACTTCTTACTAGCAATTCACTCACGTCAGAACCATCTAATTGTTTTCCAGGATCATTAACTCTTTGAATTCTACCTCAAACATTGTATACTCGCAATCATGCCTCACTTTTCTATCTCCCTAGAGTTAGCAACCAGCAAATGGAGATATCCATCTAAGCATACTTATTCCTAACAAATTTTTCTTCTCTAATATGGTACCTCTTGACACACAACACAAGCAATCTCGATAAAAGACCTTATTTGATTATATACAGATTCTAAAAGAATGAAACAGTTCCAAATGATTATCCTTCCATTCATACACTTCTACCAGATCATGTTGGATTGCCTAAGACAGGTACCTTTTCCATCAGAAGTTCAACTTTGATAACAACTTATTTGGTCAGTATGCCAAATTCAGAAGAAAAAAAAAGACTATCTTTTCACAAACTAGGTTTGAGAACAATTCGGAAGGGGCCTCATAACCACTTATAACAAATATCTACATTACAAGTAAAACCCACAAAGTACGATTGCTCTATTCAGTAGATTTGTCCATAAAAATGGAAATTTTACAAGAATACATAACTGTTTCTCATATTTTAGATTGTTCTTGAGCTCAAAATAGAAAGATCTGGGGCAAATGTTCATGCATATACTTGAGAAAGAAAAAAAGGCTTAACCTTCATCACTAAATGCCTGGATATGAAAAATGGGTTTTCAGAACAGAGAAAACTATCATCCACAAAAATGAAATCATACTCAGTTGAGCAAATCAGAAACACAAACCTGATTACAACCATTACTGAATCAAGTGTTAAGAAGACCATATCAGCTACTAGTCCCCAGTAACAATCACTAAGATCCAATAACACCCAACAAATGTATAACGTTTACAACTAGGATGCCCCGGTTAAATCACCAAAAACACATTGCATTAACCAGTATCAGAAAACAAATAGATAATCGAGTTTTCCACTAACTCGACCAAGCTGGCTCTCCACACTCCCTCTTCCTCAAATTGTTTAAACGCTCGATTTATATCGATCACTAAACTTCTTCCAAATCACAAACCAAACCCCACAACAAAAATGAAAAGCACTCATTGACCCACAAACCTAAAAACCGATTCCTCATCGACCCACGATCCGTTTCGGATCTACAAACCAAAAATAGCCCTTCATAAACTAGTGAAGACACAGAAAATCAACTGGATCCAAATGAACAGAAACCTATAGATAACACCTCAAATACGTATCAAATTTACCTTCTTGCACTTCTTCGCCGGCGGTTCGCTCGCCGAAGACCTGAGAAAATTTCCACTCCAGAGACTGCGGTGGGCCCGCTGGAGCTGCTGGGACCTCATCGCCACCGTTCATTTTCAGCTTATTCTCTCACTCTCGCTCTGTTTTCTCCCTTTGTTTGCTTCGATGATCAAATCAAACGCTCGAGATTTAAGTCGCTCGCACACAAAAACAATCAGAAAGATCGCATCTTTAGCTTAGATAGAACAAAAACCACAAACCCCATCAGTCGATGTTCTCATCTCTTCCTATTTCTTGTCAAATGAGAGGTTTTGTGCCCAATTCAACCATTGAAAAACAGAGCCTTTTGGGTTAGTTTTTTTTTTTAATTTCTCTCTCTTCTCCTTTTTTTTTTCTCTTTTTCCTTTTTCTCTTTTCTCCCCTATCTAGAATAAAGAAATAAAATTCCACTTTTCTCTCAAAGAATTAAAACAAAATCCCAAAATATTAAAAACAAAAGTCATTGTCCCTCTAAAAGGACAAAATGGTCTTTTCATTATTTTCTATTATTAAAATTACAAAAACTAATATTTTAAATTAGTTAATTTTTCAATTCAATTCTTAATTTTACATTCAATTTAGTTTAATAATTTTTGTTGAGATTAGTTTATTAATTAATTGATCAATTTTATAAATTAATTAATTTTTATAAATTAAAATAAACTAATTATTCTTCATTTATTTTTCAAATTATTTATTTGATTTTGTTCAATGTTTATCTAATATTAATACATATTTTATACTCTAAACGTCTTATTTTATAGTTTTACTCGGATTTAAAAAATATTGACAAAAAAGCCACAATCCCTCCCTCAATGTCTAGTTTATCTCTTAATAATGGACTTTCCTTTTCTTTTTGCATTTCTTTCAATAAAATTTTCCTGATGTATGATACTCTTACATGCAAGTGAAATCCTTTCATAACAGACGTCTTTCATTGGCTGCTGATCTATTGGGCCATCATCTGGTTGGTCTGTGAATTCAAGCATGTATGCCATCTCTGAGGGTAGCTTAGGTAAGGTAAGAAAAGACATGTCTGTCCTTTGTCTTTCTATATGTTTATGGTGAGTTCCCAGGGCGCAAATATCAATGAGAATCACTCAATCCAACGGTTGTAAATACTTGGGGTATTCTAAAAATGGAATAGTCACATTACATCTAATTGTATGATCTTGATTTTGTATATCAGTTGGCATCATCACCAAATCTTGTGATCTTTTGCACTTTCTAGGGTTCATAAGACAAATTTAGGCTATTAGAGGGTAGACACAAAGCTCATAGTCTATAGCATGTGTCTTGGGATTGTAACCCAAATTAGGGCACCCAACTATGATGGTTCAATTGCCAATTGAAATGGTCTCAACATTTCAATGTCTTGCACAAATTGTCTAGATAAACTTATGTACTTTCATGGGTTGTTGTTCTTTTTTTCCAATATTGACCTTTTTTTTCAATATCTTATAGTAATGTTTTTAATGAAGAACTTATAGTTATTAAAAGGTATTGTAGATAAAAAAATAGAAAAAATGTAACATCCTCCACTAATTCAAATATTAGTGATAAAAGGTTATATTTGTCAAAAGAAGATTTTCCATTCTAACATTTGAATGTATCTATGACTTATTCTTCACTTTTTAAAAAATCTACTAGTGGATTATAGTAAGGCAACAAAGATTAGCATCTCATTGAATTGTGCCCTTGACAATCTCCTTAAATAGACATCATCCTTTTGGGTAGATGCTTGAGTTGAACACCTTTAGGGAACAAGATCTTCTGTGCCCAGAACCCTGTGTTACTCCTGCTCTAGACGATCTTATCCATATAAATATGTGGGCTCAGAAAAATGTGTGGATGAGATCGTCTGAAACAGGGTGGATACAAGATTATGGGCACAAAAGATTTGATCCCAAGTTTTAGGCCTATAAATGGCACAACATATTGAGATCCCAAGTTCTAATTTTTTTTTCCTTATTTACCAACCTTTGAAAATAACCAAAGAGTGAAAACTGAAAAGTAGGGAAGGAAAAACATCATGGCCCACTAATTTTGACCAAAAAATCAAAAAAATTTAATCAAAATTTAGTTAAATTAAAGTTTTAAATTATATTTTTTGTTTTAAATTGAGTTGGGTTATGATAAAATTTTATAACTCGAAATATTATAATTCAATTAATAAGAATAACATTATTTTATAAAAATTAATAAAACAATATGATTTTATTAAACTCGAATTTATTTTAAAATTTTTAGGAGTTCCAACTCAGATGATCGTTGTCATTTCTCATGAAAAGGAGTTTATGATGTAAAAAGTAAAGATGGGAAAACAATCTAACCTCACTAATTTTGATAAAAATAAATGAATTAAAATTTAAGTTGAATTCAAGTTTTAAAATATATATTTTTAATTTAAGTCAATTTAATATCTGATTTGAAATAAATTGACCAATTTGATAAAAATAATATCATTTTATAAAAATTAACAAAATAATAATTTTTTATTAAACTCAAATATACTTTATATTTTTTGTATTTCCAACTAGCCTCACCCACTACCGTTCTTAATAGGGAGTTTATGATGTGAATCCTACACTTTAAGGCTTCAATTTATATAGCTTGAGAATGCAAGTTTATGATTGTTAATGGCCTAATAATGCCAACAAAGAAGCAGGAAATAGATAAAGAGCACCAAACCATGCCTTGCTGGAAGGAGAAAAGGACAAAGTCAAATACATATTGAGTCAAAATGTAACAAAACAAATAATAGTGGTCATAAAAAACAATTATTTCAAATCTAAGCTAAAAGTTAAAGCAGTAAAATAAGAGATTTAAGGTTTAAAAAGTTTAACCGGTATTAAACCGTCATAAAATTGGTTAAAAATTGAATAAAATTTAAAAATTTAAAAAGTAATTGAAGAAAATTACCCTTATCTATTGAAAATTATATTATTAAATAAAAATTAATTAGTTTATTTTAGTTTATAAAAACTATTGAAGGTGATTGAGTTGGTGGAGTAAACAGGCATGGGGTTAAAAGGTCCCGTATTCGATTCTCCTTACTTACGCTCTCTCGATCGAGCCTGTCGTACAAGGCTTACCTAGTACAAAATATCCGATTGATGTAATTTGCAAGCTATTGCGTAAATACAGAAGTTTAATTAATGCGAATCTAAATAATAGTGGTTGCGGGTTCCTTCATTTAAAAAAAAAGTTAATGAGATCCAATTCACTATATATTTTTTAATGAGATTCAGTTTACTAATTATTGTGATGATGTACTATTATTCTGTTAAGGTTAGAAATGATTTTTAAAACTTAAATTCGAGTTTAATTATTTTCAAACTCAACCCTGATCAAAAAATTTTAATTTATTAATTTTAAATTAACACAATTTAGATTTCAGTTTACTTATATGGTTAGTTAAATTTTATTAAATTAATTTTAATTCGAACTCTTTCAAATTGAATCTGTTCACATTTAATTACTGCATTAGATCCGACTTACTATGTCAATGAGATCCAATTCACTAATTTCATGCTAAAGTCACGACATTTTTAGGCCCGAACTCTACCTCAATTCAATACTATATGTAGTGTGTTATTTTGGGACAACCAAGCACTTGGCCCAACATAATCATGAAACGGGGTTAGTTGGTGTATAATACTAGCCCAATAAGGTGGCTCTTTATGACCCAAATTCATAGTGGCTATTTAAGAAGAAAAATACTACGTTTTAAAACTTGAATTGTTCGATTAATTTAATAGTAAAAATTTGAATTTAATTTTAAATTTTTAGTTTAATTTATTGATTAATTTTTATTTAACAACTTCTTTTTTAATTAAATTTTAAGGTTTTTGACGGATAAGATAATCTTCTTCGGTTATTTTCAATTTTTTATTTTAAAATAATTTTATAATGACCTAATATCAGTTAAACCTTAAACTCTTTATCTTCGGTCTATTTTTTAAAACATTAGAAGAATATCACTAATACAATAATTAAGTAATATATAAATATATAAACCTTCAATTAGACTTTGTGGCAATTAGACAGAACTGTGCTAACTTAATGTTATATTTAAGTATAGCTCAAGTAAATCCAAGAACGATATTAAATTATCATCATATTATGTTTTTTTAATTATACACAAACTTGTTTCACTTTGAATGACCAGTTTATAAATTTTGATGTAATTGACTATAATGAAAATATCAACTTAAGTTTATAGTGTTGTGTACCGAGTCCTTAGGGGGTGGTCGAGTTAATAATAAGGAGGTAAAAGGTTATGTTTTTAAATCTTCTTATTTATATTTTCTCAATCAAAATTTTCTTATTTATATTTTCTCAATCAAACCTATTATACAGGATTTGTTTAGTGTAAAATACCTAATTGATGTGATTTATAGACTGTTGTGTCAATCCAAAAATTTACCTAATATGTATTTAAAAGATAATGACCGTAAAATTTGCCGTTAAAAAAATGCATTTGATACATTAAATTTAATTTTTTAATATGACTAATAAATAATCATTTTAAGATCTTGAAAAGAAATAAAAAATATTTAAAATAGTCATCTCGTCAAATCATATATTTAAAATTTATAAACTATGACATAATATCAGTAATTTGATACCAGATCTTCTGTTCAGTTTTACTCTGTCTTATTCTGTCTCATGAAATTTAAGTCATTTATTTTGTGGGACCTATATAAATAAACAGCTAAGATTTATTGGACACAATAAGACATCATAATATTAGACAAAAAAATCTTAACTCCAACAATTTCCGGAGACTGATGGAATCGCTGAAGATAATGAAAAGAAAGCAATGTTGTGTGCGTAGGTAAATCGAACAGGTAGGCCTATTTGCATGCAGTTTTTGTTCCAGTGGACTGCCCCTAGCCCCTAGTACTATACTGGGAAGACAATGTGAAAAGAAAGCAATGTTGTGTGCGTACGTAAACCGAACAAGTAGGCCTATTTGCATGCAGTTTTTGTTCCAACGGACTGCCCCTGGTTGCTGCCACGGGATCACCTGTGACTAACAGCCGTTCCAAAAGAGTGGCATTGACGACATAATTTTATAAGTCTTACATAAATAGAGAACCTGATCCTCTGGTTCACTAACTCTAGATTAATCTTGTACTATCTCATCTCAGTCTTTTATTTATATAAATTCATATAAATCCATATAAATAAAGAGCTGAGATGAGATAGTATAGGGTTGGTTCAGAGTTAATAGACCAGAGAATTAAGGGGTAAATATAAGGATACAAATTGACATAACATAGTTAGAACAGGTCTGTCAAGGCAGAGGGTCTATTCTCCTAATTGCTTGCTTTACTTTTTGGCCAAGCTCAATTTTGCTCTTCTCGAATATTTTAAAGAATAATACGTTTAAAAATGATTAATATTTAAACAATTTAATTTAAT
>JANZLX010000005.1:3870586-3891884 GCA_025531955.1 Erythroxylum orinocense
CTCAATTTTGCTCTTCTCGAATATTTTAAAGAATAATACGTTTAAAAATGATTAATATTTAAACAATTTAATTTAATACTCAAATTTTTATTTTTTACCAACCTTTAAAATTTTAACAATTCAATTAACAAAGGTTATTTTTTAATTTTAACAATTCAATTAACAATGGTTATTTTTTAAATATGTAACGTATCTATTAAATATTACATAAATATTCATCTATTAATCACATCACTAAAAGTTAACATTTTAGGAAAATTTAGACAATGTATTTATTGCTACTTTGTAAATGCTCAAAGTCTATCGGAGACGTCTCCATAAGATAGAGATAAGATTGTGTACTATTACATCTTCATAAATTCTCGTGTATTAATAGCATTTTTATTGGATTGTCGTTGTCGTTGTCGTTATCGTTGTTGTTATTGTTACATAAATGCTCAAACTTCTCTGATAATAGGTTAATCAATTTTTCTTTAAATTTTTTATTTGAGTTTGGTTAATTTAAAGCGACATTATTTTAATTTTAAAAATAAAAATAAAAATAAAAATTTTAAATTTTAAATTTATTAATTAAAAATCTTTAATCAAAACCCATTATTTTATCAAAAATGACTTAAAGTCTAATTAATCTAAATATAATTCATTAACTTTAAATTCAGACTAAAATCAAATTCTTTGCTAGTGCACTCAAGTTATAATTCATAATGAATCAAATTTGTAAATAACAAAATTAAAGCTATCCAAATTATTATACATGTTAATCCTCCAATTTGTCGCACAATATAACATTATTTTATATGAAACATCACATCATCTTACCTCAAGAAGCACCGAAGGGCAAAAAATAGGCAAATCGTCTTTGGCTACATAATAGAAAGGTTATTTCTGAAATGTGATCCATAATTTATAATTTAATTATGATAATAAATAATGATTCATACGAATCTCTTACTTCCTTTTACGTAACCCATAATTTAGGATTTGTTTATTTCTTTTTATGTTTTCAATTTTATTTTAAAAATTAGTAAAATAAGAACCTGCTTATTTGAATTCTTTTTTCTTTTGTTTTTGGTCTTAATTTTTTCAAGTTTTAAAAATTTATGAAAATCATGATTTTTTTATTTTTGTTTTTGTTCTTTTCTAATCTTTATGCTCCAAAAAAGATGCATAGTGACAATGTTCTCTAAATTTTCACGTTGGCTATTTTGGAAAAAGCATGTACTAAGTCACTAATGCATAATTATACCTAGAAATGATAATTTTTGTTCAACTTATCCCGATTCGAGATCATAAGTTAATAAATTTGGTTCGAGTTGATGAACTTTTAAGTCCAATTTATTTTTAAAATTTCAAATTTTAAATAAATTGTCAAATTTAATTTTAAATTAAATATAAATTATTCTAATTTAATTTAAGTTTGATTGAGCTCAGGGTTGCCAAAATTTGATTAAATTAGAGCTAAAGCTCGAATATAAAAGATTGATCAAAACTATCTAAGCTCGATTCTACCCATTATAAAGCCTGATTAACGAGTAAGATTGGATTATTAAGTGGCTGGTGAAAAACAACCATCATGATCAAGTAGTGATGTTCTCTATCAGGCAGTAAAAAAGATGTTTTAGTGGAACACCTCAAATCCGTTGTATTTGGCTTTTACTTTTTAGCGAGGATAAGCAACAAGACAAGGAATATGGAATTGTGAACATTGTCACTAAGCATCTTTTTTGGAATATAGAGATTAAAAAAGAATAAAAACAAAAATAAAAAATCACTTTGTATAATTTACATAAATTTTGAAAATGTAAAGAAATTAAGAACAGAAATAAAAGAAAAAATAATTCAAACAAACAGATTCTTATTTTACTAAATTTAAAAATATAGATTGAAAATATAAATCTAACAAATAAATCCTAAATTATGGGTTACGGGAAAGGAAGTAAGAGATTCGTATGAATCATTACTTATTATCACAATTAAATTTTAGTAAGTAGAGAATAGAAGTTATGAATCATATTTCGGAAACAACCTCTCTATTATATAGAAGTAAGACCGGGTATTATTAAATCTCTTTAGATTCTATTTTATTGTGGGACTTTTGACTGAATATGATGATAATTTCAAGCAAGAGGGTTTATATGAATCATTAATTTTTATGGCTCTCAATTTTCTAATAAATTGATAGTAATTCACATGTTGAAAATGATTTTTAAATGAATATGAACCATTAAAATATAATCAATACCAAAACAGAAAGGAGTGGTTTATAGTTAAAGGTAACTAAAGTTGCAATCACTCTGTATCAAATGGTTCACCCAAGAAAGATTCCAAAGGATCCCCAGAACATTCCCTCATCTTGAAAGCTAAGTGGGTCTCTTTTGATGGCCAAGTAAGCTTAGTGCACTTAGAATATTTCCTTGTTGAAATATTACATATTAGAATGAAATAATATATAAATTTTTTAATTTAATGTTAAACTTTTAAATTTAGAAACAATCTATTTATTAATTAAGGGTAAAGTTGCGTACACGAGAATTTCTTAAATCTTGTGCTTAGTTATTATATAAAAATTCATATAATATTTAATAAACCTGCCACATCAGTAAAAATAATCTTTTAGTCTGGTTTATATAAATTTTTTTATAGTTAGTAACTAAATTAAAAATATTTAAAATTTTTAATCTAAATTAAAAATTTAAAAGATTAGATACTTATCCCAATTAGAATCTAAATTGGACTCTTTATATATCATCTTCTAATTAATTGCTGCATAAATTATGCATCAAGTAAATTATAAAATATCAAAGAATTTGTATTTTAGATAGGATCAACTTGAAGTCAAAATGTAGACTTAATTATACTTGATCTCTTATATTTTTAACCTTCAAGTAATAGTCAAGTGAATCTATTATCACCCGTGATTAAAAAAATCAACCGATTCAGTTGATTTAACCTTAAAATCTTTAATCTGACTAACTTTTCAATTTAATTTTCAACTTTTCAGTTCGATTTACTTTAATAATTTTTATTGTTAAAAAACTAATCATTTTGCTAATTAATTGGTTAATTTTATAAATTAATAAATCATTATAAATAAATTAATTTAATGTTTTTATTTAAAATTTGAAAATTTTATAATATTAACTTATATTATCTAATAGGGAAGTAAAGGATTTAATATTATCTTCCCTATTAGGTATTGAAAGAGATGTTCTAGTGGAACACCTCAAATCCTTTGTATTTGACTTTTGCTTTATAGTGAGGATAAGCAATAAGACAAGGAATATGGAATTGTCAACATTGCCACTAAAGCATCCTTTTTGGAACATAAAGATTAACAAAAGTAGATGAATTCATACCAAAATAATAATAAACTCAAGAATATCCAAAGTTATAATATTTCTATATCTACTTTTTAGCAGCATAATTATTTATTGGATAATATAAAATATTCTTATTATTGTTCTCTTTGGCAGCATAATTATTGATTGGATAACATAGAATATGAAAATATTCTTATTATTGTTACACCCCACTTTAATATTACATAAAATTTTAGGTGATGAATGAGATGTAAGTGGAGAGTTTTGATGGGACGCAATTAAATTATTGCATCCTATAAATTGTTAATTTTTGTGAAGAAAAATAAATATAAATTAATTAAGAAGAGAGCCAGTCTTAATAATAGAGAAAAATTTGGAAAAAGTTTTACTAAGTTATTAGATTCGGATGTCTAAGGGGTCGTTTAGTTCTACTTTTGCTTTTTCTGTTATAATTTTTAGTTTTAGTTGTTTGTTTTTAGTTGTTTATTTTTCTTAAAAAAAGGCTTGGTTGATAGTGTTTTTTATTATTCATGATAATTACATATTAGATAAAACTTAAAGATAATTTAATTTAATAATTTATATAGCATTTTTAAATAAAATATCAATAAAAATATTTTAAACTTATAAAAATAAATATTTAAAAACTAAAATTTATGTATAAAATTAATATTTTAATTATTAAATCAAAATTTTATTTGAAACTATATATTTTGAAGATATTTTGAATTTAATATATTTACTTATAATTATTGAATTTAATATATTTAATTTTGTAAAATAAAATACAATTATTTATAATTTTAATTAATATATATTTTTTGAATTATTCATAATTCACAATTCTTATTGATAATTAATATATTCAATAATTAAATGATATATATTTAGTTGGTAGTAAATCAGATTATAAAAAATAGAAACAGAAAAAAAAGTCCGCTTTATACAAATTTCATAAAATTTGAAAATAGGAAAAAATTAAGATAAAAAATAACAACAAAATTTGAAACAAATAAGTTTTTTTAAAAAACTAAATTGAAAACAAAATCATAAATCAGATGATATTTAATAGACCTGCCACATAATTAAAAATAATCTTTTGACCTAGTTTATATAAAATTTTAAAAGTTAGTAGCTAAATTAAAAATATTTAAGCTAAATTAAAATTTAAAAAGATTAGATACTTATCCCAATTAGAATCTAAATTGGATTATTTATATATTATCTCCTAATTAATAATTGCATAAATTATGCATCAAGTAAATTATATAATATCAAAGAATTTGTACTTTAGATAGGATAAACTTTATAATTTAAAAAATTAAGTGTTCACACCCTAATAACTTGAAGTCAAATTACAAATTTAATTCAAATAATTATTGAAAATTCTATATTGGTAAAAGAAATTCTAATATTTAATTTAAAAATCTCATTATTTGTTTTTGATAATTGTGGAAATTGTGACGTATTTAATACAAATAATTATTTAAAAATTCGAAGGAATCTTAATATTTAATTCAAATTCTTACTTTTTTTTTCACCATAAATGTGGAACTATATTAACTTTTTGAGACGGTCCACCTTGGATAGTATACTTTTGACCGTTTGATCTGTTGACACATAACTTGAGCATAATTGTTAACCCTTTTGGCCATTGATAGTGCTGACCAAAAGGTTTCTTCCAACTTGGTCATCTAATCGATAGGTCAAGGTTTGGTAATGCTTGTGGAATTAGCTGGTCGTGGCAGCATTGGAACATTATCACGTCTCAAACCTAACTAAAAGAAGATTCGGCCACCTTCAAGTAATATTCCAATGGAATCTCCTAATTCGATTACAACTGACAATCCTTCCCGTACACAAATCCCTTTGAAACGCGTCTTCTGCTCGTGTATAAATTGATCCATTCTCTTGAATGCAACTATCATTCCAAAAGAATCAAAACGTGTGTGGTTTTTGTTACAAAGATCAATTCTTTCTCTGCATTGTGTGTTCTTTTGGCTACAAAGATCAGTTCTTTCCCTGCATTGTGTGTGTTGTGTACATCAGATATGTCAGGAATTGTTGTGGTTTTCGATTTTGACAAGACCATCATTGACGTTGATAGTGACAACTGGGTTGTTGATGAACTGGGTTTCACGGACTTGTTTAATCAACTTCTCAATACCATGCCATGGAACTCTGTTATGGTTAGTACATTCGTAAACGCGTGGCTTTATGTTTCTGGTTCTTAGCTGTTTGTGTTTTTCGGTCTCTTTTCCTGGTTTCTGAACTTGCAAGTTCCTGTCTTTCTATTGTTTTCTTCGTTTTTCACGTGTTTCCCATCCCTGGAGCTGGAAGTTGACTACTGTAATGGTCGATATGCAAATCTTTTCTGGTTAGGATTGCTCATTTGTTTTTCCTTGTTAAATCTTTTGCAGGATAGGATAATGAGAGAAATTCATTCACATGGAAAGACCGTTGAGGACATTGAAGAGGTTCTGAAACGTGTTCCTATTCATCCCAGGGTCGTTCCTGCTATTAAATCAGCATATGCTTTAGGGTAATGCACAGAATTAACAATGGTTTTAGCTTGTAGGACTGGTCAAGATTATAGTAAGAAATTCATGGTCAATGCTTGGTGTTCTTTTCAGGTGTGAGTTGAGGATTGTCAGTGATGCAAACATGTTCTTCATTGAGACAATCCTGAAACATCTTGGTTTGAGGGATTACTTCTCAGAGATTAACACCAACCCAGGATCTGTTGATGACGAAGGGAGGCTAAGGATCTCCCCTTATCATGATTTCACCGTATCTCCCCATAACTGTGATCTGTGCCCTCCAAACATGTGCAAGGTGCTACTTCTAATGTTCTTGATTCTCAGTTCATGTTGTTTTTCTTTTTAAGCAACTAGGGACGGTGAATTGAACTTGACTTTGTTCAAAAAAAGCTGAATTTTTGTAGAGAAGTATAGACATCATGTGTTGGGACCATCCTTTTATTTGTCATACAAAGTTTAATATTCCCATAGAAAGGTTTTGTGGTTATTTTTCTACAGAGTTTTAGATCCCAGAATCTATGGAATATGCTTTCTTTATTAGCTTCTGATTTTGACAAACCTGTTCTTTTCATTGTGACCCTACCATTAGTAAACACTTGCATCGGGTCGTTACTTAAGAAACAACATATAACGATTAGGGTTGGCTTTGTCTTAATCTGGAGAGTAAAGTTGCTAATCTTTTTCACTTATGGTTCCAGGGTCTTGTTGTTGAAAGAATCAAAGCTTCTCTTTGCAAGGAAGGTAACAAAAGAATTATCTATCTTGGCGATGGTAGTGGTGATTATTGTCCAAGCTTGAAACTTGGAGAATCAGATTTTATGATGCCAAGGAAGAACTTCCCGGTATGGGACTTAATTAGCAGAAACCCTTTACTCATCAAAGCTGAAATTCATGAATGGACTGATGGGGAGGAGCTTGAACGTGTTCTTCTGCAACTTATCAGCTCAATTTCTGTGGAGGAACCAAACAACTTCTCGTTTTCAGCTGATTGCAAGCTGGAGATATTGTCTGTTGCATCACATGAAGCCTTCCCTAAAGCTCTCCCAGTACCTCACTAATTATTCTCAACAGCTAAAAAGTGGCACACTTGTCAGGATAACAATACGCATAATGTTAGCTTTGACTAATCTATCAGTTTAGACTATTAAGTTCTTGTGTGAAAGATTGCAAGGTTTTCTTTTCCATTTTCCTTTAATTTCTTTTCTCTGTGTCTTCAGAGAAAAGCTTGTAAATTTTCAATTTACCTGATGAACTTGAAGTGAATCAAGTGATTCAAGAACCATATGTAAGGGTTACTTCAACTTGTGTACTGGAAAGGTATCACAAATAAGCCCTTGTATGACTCCTGAAGAATGCCAAAACCTTGGAACTAAGCCCTAAGGAACACAGTCTTTTAACCAATGATGTTTGCCGTGAGAGTTCCTTTTAATGCTTTGGTCATGTTCAGAAATATGGGGAGAAGGGCATTAGGAAAATTTCTGATACAGCTCACTGCCACGTGCCAATGTATGTCTCCCAAACCCCAATAAACATTATGAAACAGAGGAGGGTAACCTTTCAGACAAAGAGCATTGGGGAATTTTCTGGTCTGTGTTTGTGCTAGCAAATGACGAGGAAGCAAAAGCAGTCTTCCTTGAATTGAACTGTTCGCAGAGAGAACTAATCTTGTGTGCCATTTGTGAGGCTATTGATCTCTGTGAAGAAAGTTTCCATGTGATACCATTCAAGAACAATTGGAGTGTCTGTCAAAAGTCTACCATTCAAGCTTCTTCCCATCTGAAAAAGAACAGCAGCTGTATAAGTTTAAGAGTTCGTGTCCTTAGAACTTGTCCTATGTGCAGCATGGATAACCTAGGCTGATTCCTCCTATTTCCTGAGACTTAAGCAAAGTTATTTCCAGGACATGGACATAAAGTTACATATCCTTTTGGTACAAGATGTGGAACAATTTGCAATGCAGTGAACTAGAAGCAATTTTTTGTTCCTGAGTATCAGTGGTTTGGATTTTGTTCTGAAAAAGTTCAGATTTGTACACATGCTTTTGATGAGTTGAAAATTAGTTTGCCATTGTAACTGAAAGCAGAATTTTTTATTGTACTAAGAATATTGGAATCAGAATTACAGTATCAAACAAATGAGAATTGAAAGAGATAAGATTATTTCATATTGAATTTCCATAATAAGAGCAATATTCTGATAGCTTCTTTTTTCTTTTGATCTCATTCTATGGATGCATACATGATTAGTATTCTTGCACCAAAACTAGGGGGCCTTTTGGTCTGTTGTAATATTTATTAATAAATTATTAATAAAAATTATTTTATTTTATTAAATAAATAATTAAAAATAATATTTATTTTAAATATATTTTAATTATTAAATAAAAATTTCAAAATTATGAAAAAATAGAAATAGAAAACCAAAAACTATTTTTTGTGGTTTTCATAAATTTTGAAAACTTGAGGACATCAAAAACTAGGAACAAAAATTAAATACTCAATTAATTTTTTTTATTAAATTTGATAATAAAACAGAAAACAAAAAATATAAATAGAAACAAACAGTCTCTATATTTTGAAACTATCATAGTTTTTAAATCATAATTTGAAGCAATACTCAGTTCATGTAGCTGCAACTTCTAGCTTTGTGTGCTTTTCCTCCCTTTTCATGGGTTATTTCTTACATGGAAACTAAAGCATAGAATAGAAATAACAGATATAGTCTTTACTTACAAAATTAGCAATATTGGAAAATTAACTTCAGCTGCTAAAGTCTTATTTATTTATTGGTCTAAATTAATACATGATCCTGTCATAATGGACCATGGATAGTTGATAACACTATTCTCCCTAGACTGGAGTCTCCACTATCTATTATGAATAGCAATTGCTAAGATTTAGAAAAGGAGTTCTTCCTGCAACTGGACCAGTACTCAGCTACAAGCTTGGAGAAGTAGGAATTGGTTTCCACGAGGTTTGAAGGTTCATCATACTCCACCAATGTCCCTGCATTTCACCAATTTTATTACTATCAGAATTCCCTTTGGTAGGTTCTATTAATCAGTCTGAAAAAATAAAGTGATCTATTTAACTTGGAAATCTATACAGGTGATTCATACCCAGTGGAAGCATGCTGAAAAGGAGGAAAAGGAAATGGATGCATACCATAAGAAAGCACCATGACCATGTCACTGTCTATAACAGTTGGAACTCTATGAGCTACTGTTATAACGGTGCATTCTGAGAATTCTTGTCTGATGATTCTTTGTAAGATGGCATCAGTAGCAGAGTCTATTGAGGCAGTAGCTTCATCAAGTACTAGGATTCTGTTCCTTCTTAGGAGGACTCTTCCCAGGCAAAAGAGTTGGCGCTGCCCAGCACTCCAATTTTCGCCTTCATCACTGACTGTGAAGTTGATTGTGACCATAAATCATGTGTTTGTACTTCTAGACAACTTTTTTCAATGCTTTTGCAAGTAACAAGAAAACCCTTTGAAGCAGTGTGAGATAATAATACTGTGCTTTGTGCAGTTCTTTTTGGACAAACATGTAGGAGTTGAGAACTTGCTTAGAGAGCTAACCTGATGAGTCAAGTAGATTAGGTAGGCTGCTGATAGTTGCTTTAAGCTGGCACTTCTCCAGAGCCTGTGAGTAGAAATGTTACGCATAGAAAAGGCATATGCTTTAGAAAATTTCTAGTAAAAAATCTCAATTAATGATTGGAAATTCAAGTAGAATGTTGTCTTACCTCCCATATTTCATGGTCAGAGTAAAGGCCTAAAGGGTCTAAGTTAGTACGCACACTTCCCTTGAAAAGTGTTGGCTCCTGAGGAATGATACTAAGCTTCATCCTAAGATCCTTGAGACCAATAGAGCATATGTCAAGTCCATCTATAAGAATTTTCCCACTTGCAGGATCAACTAATCGAAACAAGGCACTTATTAACGTAGTTTTTCCGCTTCCGGTCCTGCCCACAACTCCAACTCTACTCCCTTCCTTGAATGTGCAGCTGATTCCCTTGAGAACTAATGGTGCATTGGGACGATATCTAATCTGAGAGCATGATACGTTCTCAACATAAAGAAACAGATATTACATGGTTCCTTCATTTGAAAAGGTCTACTTGATTCTCACCTTCAATTCTTGAAGCTGT
The DNA here is from genome assembly GCA_025531955.1 of Erythroxylum orinocense. Lineage (NCBI taxonomy): Eukaryota > Viridiplantae > Streptophyta > Magnoliopsida > Malpighiales > Erythroxylaceae > Erythroxylum > Erythroxylum orinocense. The sequence continues at coordinate 3,880,599 of JANZLX010000005.1, forward strand.
ATCCTACCGTTTGGTGGCCATGATGAGGATGGTCTATTGTCCTCCACTATAGCTGGAGGTTCTTCTGATATGTGCATAAACTGCTTGATCCGTTCAATGGAGACAATGTAGTTTGATAAGTTGCAATACCAGCGAATCATGAACACCTGGGTGCCGGTTAGTGTTAGCGCGTAAGACAATGAGAGGCCTATCAGTCCTGCATACCCGAAATATAGATGCTGTTTCAACAGTTAAATCTTTAATGGTAGCTCAATGGCAGAAGAATAGTGAATTTTTTCTGTCAATTTAGTCCCACCTGCTTGTACGTATCCCTTTGGAAGAAGTATAAGGAGTATTGCACCAGTAAACAAGGTGATGTTCATAAGTGTTTCTATTCTTATAATCAGCCACTCCGTGCTTCCATTTGAATGGAAGAAAAGTGTAGCATCCGTGTCTACAAGCTTTAAGTAGTTCTGAAAGAACCTGTCAGCCATTCTGAAAGCTCTTATAGTGACAACACCAAGTGATGTCTCAGCTGCATAATTCATGACAGGTGCTTTGGTTGTTCCATTGATTCTTATCACTTCTCTTGCAGAGGCTAAATAATATCGCTTTCAAGTTGAAGAAAGATAAACAAAATTTAGTTAGGCCTCTCTACATTTCAGAAAGATATAAAGAGAAAAAAAAGAACAAGTTGAGAACTTTCTATACCTGAACATAATATGATGCCACCATAGAAAGTATGGCTACAATAAGAACTTGCCACGTGACTGAGACCATAATTCCTATAATTGCTATGAGTTCTACAAATGGAGCCACCACAAAGATGAAGGAAAAGGGGATGTCAAAATCCAAAATACTCAGATCAGATGAAGCCTGCAAATTACAATTTCATAAAATGTTAGATGTGACACAATGCCCGTGATATCCTGTTAGTGAAAAGCATGGCAGGATTATAAAGTTTACTTACGCGAGTCAGAATCCGTCCAACAGGAGTAGAGTCAAAGAAGAGCATAGGAGCTTTAAAGATTGAATTGGTGAAACCAGAGAAGAAGGCTTTAGAAGCAGTTAATCCCAGATAGGCTGTATATAGAGCCCTAAAAAATACAAACACAGCACTAATTATCGAAATCAGCGTGTAGACACCAATCAAGACAGCACTGTTGATTTCAGGAATTTGGTTGGCGAATGCTAGCCAATAAGTTGCAGCAGCCTGAAAAATAACAAAACCACATTGTGATAGTACTGCTAAGCATGCAAACAGCGTTCCCTTTGGGGCATTGAGATAGTCCAGGAATGGCTTCCACCCAATATCACCGATCTCCTTCTCTTCTTCTTCTGTTAGCTGTATTCCATGTGTGCCCTTTATAGATGCCTCCTCTTTGCCATTGTTTTTAGCAGGAAAAGACATATTAAATTCCTCTGGTTGAACTAAGTCTACCTTTGGCAATTCTCCTTGGTTGTTATTGTTTGAGGGGCTTAATACTAGTATTGCATCTTTATGAGCATTGACAAGCCGTTCAAATGCAGTTCCGGCCATCAAAAGCTCTTCATATTTTCCTGATTGAGTTATTTGTCCACCTTCCATGACCTATGCAAAAGTCATAACTACTGATGTGAAAACGAAAAAAAAGAAAAGGTAGTGCAACAGACAAATTTCAAAAGAATTCAATCAATTGAGGTGCTTTACTAGAATTTTATCAACTGTTGACAGGAACTCCACTTGGTGAGTGACAAGGATGACAGTCTTCTTCTCTAGAGCAATCATAACACAGTCCTGCAGTTGCAGCATTTCAGATTGAGTAATTCATGCCATTTGAAGAACAAGAGAAGTTACTTTGTCTTACATTGAACAGAATTGCAGCAGTATGTGCATCCACTGCACTAAAAGGATCATCAAGAAGATAAATATCAGAATCATTATAGACAGCTCGAGCAAGTTGAATTCTTTGTTTCTGTCCACCACTCATATTAAGCCCTCTCTGTCCTATTTCTGTGAGGTCGCCATGGGGGAAATTGTTGATGTCCTTGTCTAAAGCACAGGCTTTAATGGCCATCTCATACCTGGCTTGTTCCAATGGCTTTCCATAGAGTATGTTATCACGAACTGTTCCACTTTGGATCCAAGAAATTTGAGAAACATAAGCAATAGATCCAAACACATTGACCTGAGACAAACATAAAACAACATGAATGACAGGAAAAACAAATTTGCAGGACTAACAGGAGATTACTGTTTGTTCTGAACTTACTGCTCCAGAAACTCTGGGTATTTCTCCCAAGATGGCATACAAGAGTGACGATTTCCCAGCCCCAACTGGGCCACAAACTGCAATTTTCTTCCCACATTTGATATCCAAGTTCACATTTCTCAATGTTGCTATTGTTAGTTCAGGATCCCAGCTGAAGTTACCTTTTTGAATCAAAACACTTTCATCGGGATTCTGTGGCTCATTTCTATCTAAATTTTCGGTCTTGAGTTCATCATCTAGCAAAAAGGCATTAATCCTATCAAGAGAGACCTTGACTTGGATCATGATGGAAAGAGCCTCAGGTATCAACCTGACCGGCTCTCCCATGCTCCTAAGTGTTGCAAGAACTGTGAAAATAGTGCCAGCATTCAGCGGGGCACTATTGAGCAGGGCACATCCCATGAATGTCACAGAAGAAACGACTAGTGGGGATAACCAATACAAAATTGTTCCAAAAACTTTTTTAAACTGCATTTTGGTCAACCATTCGAACTCCTTTTCTCGGCAAGAATAAATCAAGCCTTTAAATTTCTCCTCCCATGACTGCAACTTTATGATTTTCATGCTGTTTAAGATCTCAGAAGTAACTCTAAGTCTCTCATCTTGAGCAATCATCAACTCAGTCTGATATATCTGCAAAATTCTAGCAAATGGCACATTAAGAATTCCACATATGAAAAGAGGGACTAATCCTATTATAGCACCAAGACCAACAACCCCAAAAAGGACTCCAATGGATAGAAAGATTTGCACTATAAGAGTCCATGTTAAATGAAACCACCACGGAAACTCCCCGAGTCGATAGGCATCAACTGCAATGTAGTTCACAATCTCACCAGTTGCGTGCCTTTTTCTTCCCAGACTTGAAAGCTTAAGTTGTTTTTTATAGATTGCAACCATCAATGCTGATCTCATTCTCATTCCTGACTGTCTTGCATAGAAGAACCAATGCCTTTGTGTCAGTGACTCAACTGTCTTTACCAGAATCAAAATTCCAACTATGAAAAGACCTTGATAGAGATTCTGATCAGCAGAATTTGAATAATTAACAAAAGCATATAGCAGAAGAGGAAGAGCTACTACTGCAATTGTCCTAAGCAAAGCAAGGATACCAATTAATACATTCTCTTTGAAATAAACTTTTGCCACAGCCTTAATAACCCAGTTTCCTGTTTTATTAGAGCTCTTATCGGTAGAAAGTGTATCCCATGCATCAGCAAACTTCTGGTAAGCTATATTGGCTTCATCGTCACGAATTAAAGAAGGGATATCTTCAAGATTTAATGGTTTTGAGTAGCCTTTTGCAAGCAAAGGATTAATCCAAGAAAACGTCAATTTGCTAAGGAATCTAGCCTGTCCTAGTTTGGACTGATTCTTTTTCTGCTTTTCAGGTAATAGTGGCTCAGATAGACCGTTATCTGCAATTTGTGGAGAACCAACATGACAGGAGTTCTTGAAAGCACAAAACAAAAGCAAAATGTGGACAGGCCATGACAGCATGTCAAGAACTTGGATTGTGCCTGCTCTTGCCAAAATTTGGATGTTTAGAGCTGTAACCAAGAAAGAGGAAGACACCCACCAAACTCTTGAGAAAATAATGATGCATTTGTACTTAGTAACAAGCAAGGACACTGCAAATGATAACCATATTAGTCCTCTGATGAGGTAAACGAGCCACTCCAGATGTTTGAGTTTGTAGTCTTCGCCTGTTAGATCCCATAATCCCATACCAATATGTGCAGTGCTGATGAGAGCACAACAGATGGAAACAATTACTGGAATCCATTCCTTTCTGTTACTACCACTTACTTCAAGTTTTTTGACAGATCCTACAAGCAAAAATAGATAGAAGATGCTCAGAAACAGCAGATTTATTGCATCTATGGCGGCTCTTTGCGTGCAAGGAGAATCCACGGTAACTTCTCCCCCACAAATCCATGAAAGTTCCCCTGCATAGCCACACGGGAGGTCTTCCATGTTAGCTTCCACAAAACAATATATGAACTTCCAAGTAGAAACCAAGAAAGCATGGCACAAAAGGATTTAAATAAACTTGCAAGAATCGCTTGCACCAAAACAGCAAGCTAGCAGTTTCAGTTCCTTAGGTCCAATATTAAGTCACCTGTTCATGTCATCAAACACTATCAAACACTAAGCATTCGTTTCTTTTGACAAGTGAATCAAATCCAAATGAAGATGCAAAGAACAAGGAGCTTCAGGAAAGAGAGTGATCAATGATCATACATGGCAATGAAAACCAAGAAAAGTAATTATATAACATATACCAACTATGGTCTCCAAGAAAGTCATTGGTGTAGGGAAACAAGCAACTCTGCAAACCGGAGCTCAGCAACACTTGATCAACAGATTGAACACTGTACCCTCCATATATACAAGCTGCTAGACATGAAAGAACTGTCCATCTGCTTTCTATGTGATTTTGTCTACATGTGCAGTCCACAAACATGTCAATGTCAGGAGTCAACCATTACTGCCTGTAATTATTACCTGAGGTAAAATTCTCAGGCTCCTGAAACCCTGAAAGTAATTTAAAAAATCTTTCCTGAATTCCTTTCATCTTCCACTTTCAGAAAGATGAATTAGCAGTAATCTAAACAAGCTTTAAAAAAATAGTATGTCACTATCAGAACCGATCAATTCATACATGGATTATTATAGTATAAGTGAAGCAGATCGTTGTCTCCTAAGGATTAAGGTATATAAACTATGGATGGCCAGCCATGGGATCTTCTTAAAGAATTATGAGTTGTTCCATAAACTAATCAAATCAATCAGATCTTGAATGTATTCAATGCTTCAACTATTTTTTTAATGCAAAAGAACAAAGTTCTGTAATTATTCTTTGGCTTGACCCTTGTTATGATCACTGGTACCAAATTTATTATTTTTATCACAAATATGGAAAGGGCCAGCGCCTGAAACTTTAAATTGACCAAAAACTGAAAATGGTAATCTTTATGGTCCTATATGTTAGAGATTACGAATTTTCTTACAAGGGCATGGAGAAACGTGCACGCAATGCAAATAAGGAGAAACACTTCAAAAGAAAGCCGTTTCGATCGAGTTCATTCACATCCTTTCTATAGGAATAGCCTGCAGGGCGTAGCTCAGTTAGTTCCGAAGGGACAGATTTGTTTCAAGATGCAAGGTTCGAATCCCACGGTTTGCAGTGTGGGAGCAACATTCTTGAGCGCCTTGTAGGCTTTGAGGGTGGGCTCCTTGTAGGCCTGTGGGTTGCTTACCTCTCCTTTAGCGGGCCGCTGAGTACCTGATTTACATCCTGTCAGTTGCTTCGTCGGGCCGGAGTGTGGGGGGCCCTTTGGGTTGGGGATTCAACCTTTTGCTCCAAGAAAAAAGAAGGTAAGATTTTCCAACCGACAAGCTTAAAAACCTAGAAAGACAGAAGATTGTTAATTATAAAAAAATCTTAAATTTTACTTAATTTTGTAATACTAACTTAAATTTTAAAAAGTGATATTAAAATATTTTTACTTTTAATTTTTTGCAAAAATAATTCGACATTAAATTCTCCGTTAATGTAGCTAACATGAAAAGCTGCTTAGATTATTTAGTTATCATATATTGTAATTTTGTCACGTATGAATTTTATTATTTAATAAATTAAAAATATAAAAAACCATAAAATAATTATATATACTCATTTACTTCTTTAACTTAAAAAAAGAGTAATAATTGAAACTACACTAATTTCAGCATCATTACAAAAGTTTTCCTTCTTTGATTTTTAAACAAAAAAATCTTATAATAACCTAAAAAATTATATAAAAATAAAGTCTAAATATATTCAAAATTTAATGTCTTACTTCACATTTCATTAATCATTTATCTATTATTTACTTAAAATACCAAAATTTTAAAAGTTTTAAATTCTAATATAATGTTATTATAAAATCATAAATAAACAAAAATTGTTAGGTAATACTAAGTGCCTGTTTGGATGGGCTTTTGAGAGGTCAATAAGCACTTTTATCTATCACAAAAGTCTTTTTAAAGAAAAATTGGTGTTTATATGTAAAATAAAAAGTACTTCTTTAATAAATATGACTTTTTTAGCATCCAAAATACAGCTTTTTAAAAAGTTCAAATTTGGAGCTTATAAAAAAAATACTTTTTTATGTAGATTTTTCAAATCAATTAATAAGTCTATTTTTAGTCTCATTTGTCCATGTGTTTTATACATAATTATATAATAATTAATATATTGCGCTCTACATATTATTTAATATACTTTAAATAATATTTATATGCTAATAATTTTTATTACAAGATAAAATGTAATTAAAATTAAAAATATTTTTTATTTTTATGTTGCCAAACAGTCTAACAAATAAAGTTCTAAAAAAACTCTTTTTTAAATAACAGTCAAACAGTAAATTAATTTCTTAAAAAAAATTTCTAACAAAAACTAAAAAAAAAAGGCTACTAATATAAGCCTAATTAAACAGAAGCTAAAAGGGGCAAACCTCGAGCTACCGTAATACAAAGATTAGTGATTCAAGTAACAAACACAGCGTCTTTATAAAAATTCAGATGGAAGATTTGTTGACTGCAAGGTAACGCTAAAATTTTACCTGAACTCGTCATAAGCCATACATTAGAAGTAATTGAATAATCAGGACAGTGGAATTGTTTGTCAAGCAGACATAATCATTAGCAACACGACTTTTGCATTGGCCTCTTTGGTTCGGAGTAGTTGTTTGATCAATCCTTCAATCATTGGATCTCATCTAAATGAGCATCATTATCAAGATCTCCTATTCTAATTACGGTCTTTCTGTTATGTTTAATTAAATCTCATTCATACATTTACGTGAATCTTACATAAATATATGAATATAAATTAATAAAATAGAGTTGTAACAGAGTAACTAGAACAAAGAATTTGATGTTCATATTACCTACCTCATTTAATCATGTTTTTATCTAAAATAGCATTATTTTATGCATAAATAAACACAAAATAATATCATTTTTAGATAACAACAGGGTTGAAATAGGATAATTAAGATAGAAAAATTGAACTAATCCAAATATGATAAATTATATATTTTTAAATAATAAAAATTTTAATTAATATTTATAAATTTAATATATATATATATATATTTGGTTTAATCAAGAAATTAAAGGTTTGAATTAGAAAAAAATTGCAATTCTCTTCAAATTTAAATGATTAATTAAGAATAAACACGTTAATGTCTATACAAATTTAAATTATTATATGCATCTGAAAAATAATCCGAATTATCTTCGCAGTGATGAATTAATTGTTGACAAGTATATTGATTAGTAAGGTGTTGAAGAAGTGAGTTTTCAAGCTATTTATTTTATTTACTTTTTAAAAATTATCAATGCTAAAATTTATTAGATTATGCATAAACTATTTTATTTTAAGTACTATTTCATTATTATTTTATGCCTAAAATAATTATGTAATGAAGAAATTTTTTTGACATAACCTTCTTTTAATAATGACTAAACTCTATTAAACTAATATATATATATATATATATATATATATATATATATTGTTTATTGAAAATTTTATATATTTTTAAATCATTAAATCAAAAATTCAAATTGAATTTATTTCCTTTTATAGATAATTATATATTTTCAAAAAAAAATCACATGATAAATACTTCCTTTAGAAAGCTTCTTTATGAATTTGCTTGATTTATTGAAAATGATTCCACAGCGTCCTTATAAAAATTCAGATGGAAGATTCGTTGACTGCAAGGTAACACTAAAATTATACCTGAACTCATCATAAGCCATACATTAGAACTAATTGAATAGTTAGGACAATGGAATTGCTTGTCAAGCAGACATAATGATTAGAAACACGACTTTTGCATTGGCCTCTGGTTCGGAGTAGTCGTTTGATCAATCCATCAATCAGTGGATCTCATCCAAATGGCTCTCTTCTTCTTATTAGGGTATTCTTATCATGTTCTATTAAATTTCATCTACATATTTACGAGAATTCTACGTAAATATATGAATTAGATTTAATGAAACGGAGTTAGAACACAGTAACTGAAACAGAGAATTTGACGTGCATATTATCTGCCCTATTTAATCATGTTTTTATCTAAAATAACATTATTTTATGTGTAAATAAACATAAAATAATATTTTTTATAAAAAACAGGGTTCAAATAAGATAATTAAGATAGAAATTTTGAACTAATCCAAATATGATAAATTACATGTTTTTAAATAATAAAAATAATTTAGTTAATATTTTTTAATATATATATATATATATGTTAATATATTTGGTTTCATCAATAAATTAAAGGTTTGAATTAGAAAAATTTGCAATTCTCTTCAAATTTAAATGATTAATTAAGAATATAAACACGATAATGTCTGTACAAATTTAAATTATTTTATTAAATTATTATATGCATCTGAAAAATAATCACGAAACATACTTAAAAGGTATCTTCACACTGATGAATTAATTGTTGACAAGTATACTGATTGGTAAGGTGTTGAAGAAGTGAGTTTGCAAGCTATTTCATTTTATTTACTTTTTAAAATTTATCAATGCTAAAATTTATTATATTAAAAATTCAAATTGAATTTATTTTCTTATATAGATAATTATATATTTTTCAAAAGAAAATAAAATCATATGATAAATGCTTCATTTTATTACATAAACCTTCCTTATAAATTTACTTGATTTATCAGAAATGATTCCACAATATCTTAAAGAATCTTACAAATCACTGATATGATCATTTGTATTAACATTTGGATATTGAAAAACTTTATTAAATATGATATTGAAGATTCAAAGTCAATTCAAGATATAAGAGAAACAAGCACTAGTTGAAGAAGATGTTTATTTAAAGAAGAGCCACTGCATTTGCGAATGAGGGACATACGTCAGACCTTCGAAATACATCAATAATATCAATACTCTTAATATCAATACTCTTAAAAGTCACATTGTTATCAAATCTCTTGTGTTTTATAAATTCAAAATTCTTCTCGAGAGAAATCATAAGAGAAGCAACGATTAGTTGAAGAATATGTTTATTTAAGGAAGAGCCTTCATTTGCGAATGAGGGATATACGCCAAACCTTCAAAATACATCAATACTCTTGAAATTCATATCGCTATCAAACGTCTTTTGCTTTAGAAAGTCAAATATCTTCTTGAGATAAATTGTTGAAGCTTATATCGAGCAAATCACATTTTCATTTTTTGGGAGTTTGTAGAGGCTAGCTAAATACTAATTTAAAAAAATATTGAGCTAAATCACATTTTGACTTTTAAATTTTCGCATTATATTGTGTGTTTGTTCATTTTAGCAAGAGACTCATTCACTTTTATAATAGGCTCCTTATGTTTTCAACTTGCAATAGTTTCCTTTCAATTTTAACAGGTGCCTTCTATTTTAAATTGTTTTGACAGGATTTATCGTTTAATAGACTTATATTATCTAGCAAGCTCCTGTCGTTTAACTGGCTTCTATTGTCTAACATGCTCCTATTATTTTAAACTTCAACAGGCCCCAATCTCTTATCTCTCGCTTGTGTTTGCTTTATCAAGTTAAACCAATAACATAAGAGATTTAAAGTTTAAAATATTTGACCAGTATTAGACCGTCATAAAATCAACTAAAAATTAAATAAAATTAAAGAATTTGAAATATGATTGAAAGAAATTATTCTTCCATATTGAAGAATTTGAAGTTTAATTGAAAAAATTTGTTAAATGAAAATTAACTGAGTTATAGTTTATAAGAACTTATTAATTTATAAAAATTGACCAATTAATAAATTTTTATAAACAAAAATAAATCAATTAATTTCTATTTAACAAAAATTTTCAATTAAACTTTAAATTCTTCAATAGTAAAGACAATCTCTTTCAATTCAAATTATTCAATTTCATTCAATCTTTAGTCGATTTTAAGATGAACTAATACAGGCTTAATCTTTTAAACCTCTTGTCTTATACTTTAACTTTCAATCCAATCTTTTGTATACTAATAAGACCATTCAATATTTTTTGAAGCTCGATCTTACCTCGAACGAACCATATAATCAAGAAAAACTATGAATTAGAATAGACGAGCTTGCCCGCCCATAAGTAAATATTTTATAATAGCCTCATTATACCGTATACTTTTTTTGGTATATCCAAATATACATGTAAGAGCCATGATATGTAAAATAAAGACAACATGGTGATAGAAAAAGACATATACTAATATTTAATTATTTACCACAAATTAAGCAGCAGCATTGATTTGTCCTTTCCCTTGTTATGAGATAAAATAGACTAATTTAAGTTACTCTGTATACAAAATGAATATGGATTACCCCATCGAAACTTACTTTAACATGTGCTCGTTTGTATAAAAATATTGCTCTGGTTTTGTTTTATAGTCATTTTTATTAAAAATATAATGATCTAAAATCGTAATCATAAAGTCATAGATTCAACTTTTTATAAAAATAAAAAAAGTTACGTACATTACAATCTTTCTTAGACTATCGCAAAATGAAGAGCTTTTTCAGTAATGATATCATCCGCAAATTGTCTAGAGCAAGTGTCGTTTTTTGCAGAACTCAAATCCTATGATTCTTCAACATCACCGCTTGCTATGTTAGGTCATGAATCGTAATGCTAAAATAATATCTTTAGTGTTATCGGACAAATAGGAAGTTAGATCCAATGTATTTGTGTCAAGAGATCATTAGGTGGTGAATAATGTCCTCTGGTGTCAATCTCTCGTCTCATCTGTAGAATGTACATTTTTATGCTACAGAATGTGCGAGCCTTATCTTCACTTTTTATTTTTTTTATTTCTTCGTCGTCATCGTTATATTCGGCTCAAGTTTTACAATAAAACGAGGATTAAAGAAATTTGATAGTATGCAATCTTATTCTAACATTTTAAAAAATTAATTATTAGCAGTTATTATATTGATTAATTGTAATTAATTTGGTCTTTTGTACAGCCTGTAGCTAGCTATTTTTTAGGCT
>JANZLX010000005.1:3904123-3933830 GCA_025531955.1 Erythroxylum orinocense
TTAAAAATTGTGAGAGATTATTTAATTAATTAAAATTGTAAGAGATTATTCATTTGTTTAATTACACGAAGTTAAATTTCATTAAATTCTCGATTGATGAGAAATTTTTGTATCCGCTGATCAAGTTAACAACTTAGTATACAAGACTTCCCACTTTGCGAGATTTGAGGGAGGTTATATGATGTAAGCAATTATATATATATATATATATATATATATATATATATAAAGAGATTGTTTTCGTGACTTGAACATATGACTTTATGGTCACAATGGAACAATTAGTAAAGTTGCTTTAAGGCTAAACCGCTTATTGAAAGTTAAATTGCATTAAATCCTCAATCGATAAGAAATTTGTGCATCAGCTAATCAAGTTAACGTACTCAATGCATAAGACTCCTCGCTTTGCGAGAGTTTAGGTAAGGTTATATATAATATACGTAGCCTTCTTTTTATATTTTTACAAAGATACTATTTATGTAACTTGAACATGAAATCTTATAGTCACAAAGGGACAACTTTATTAGTTGTACCAACACTAAACCACTAATTGAAAGTTAAATTTCATAAAATCCCTGTTCGACGAGAAATTTGTTTATCCACTAATAAAGTTAAAGTACTTAGTGTACAAGATTTTCAGCTTTGCGAAGGTACGAGGAAGATCATATAATATATGTAGCCTTTCTTGTATATTTTTATAAACTGTGACCTTATGATTACAAAATAACAACTTTATTTGTTGTTTTAAGGTTAAACTGTTAATCGAAATGTTATATCACATGAAAGAGGGAGAAAAAAATATATGAGAAAAAGGAAATTTTATTTTCTTAACATTCTTTCAATTTGTTCATAAAAAATTTAAAGACCTTGAATTTTATAATAAAGTATATTTATATTTAAATATGTCTATATATATATATATATATATATCTATATATATTATAAAAACATAAATTACAATAAATCTACATTTTTAATAAATTGATTTGAGTTTATTTAAATTGATTTCATATCAAGAAAATTAAACTTAATATAATCAATAAGTCTTGTGTTCGAATCCCTATATTTACGCTCTTTTCATCAAACCTGTAATACAAGACTTGTTTAATACAAAATACCTGATTAACATAATTTATAAACTATTATTTCAATCCAAAAATTTACTTAATGCCCGTCTAAACAAAATAGCAGACACAAATTCCCAAAAAAAAAAAAGGAAGGAAAGCTGCCCATTTGAAGGATTATCTTGACTAACACGTAATTGGATAGATCGAGCTTGTCCTCTTTACAATTTTTCTTATTCAAAGCATGGCACAAACACCCAGGTAACATAAACGAGGAGCTATTTAATCTGATCTTTTCGAATCTGACAGCACTGTTCAAAACAAACAAGAACCCCAGTTGCGGTCCTCGAAAAACATAATCAAATGATTTCGCAGGTTCGAAAGCTGCTGGTGTTTGACGCTGATCCGCGAAAGGTGAGCAGTTTTTCAATAATACTGTCCCTTCTAACACACGTAATAAATTTTCTTCGCGTCTGCCGCCAATACGGCTCGTCGTTTAGTCAGCATCCAATTTAGTAGTTGGACTAAAAAACATAACATGGGAGGTGTACTATATTACCACTGCTGTCTAACTACTCAATTGGATGTCGACTAAACGACGCAGTACAGCTCCCATTTAAAAAAAAAATTAATATTCCAATTTGTTTATTTTTATCTCTATTAAAATTGCCAATATCTTCACTGGCTCAACCCCTAACGTATTTACTCTTTCTTTTGGCTACTTGCACATGACCGTCTACTTTCCAATCAATAATGTGTCCGCAAATATCTCACTGCGAGACTAGATTGTTATCACTGTCATACCGACAAATCTTCACTTCATGTTGTTCGCGATTGCCCAAAAGTACGTAGCATCTGACTCACTCTACTGCGCCAAGCCATCTCTCCAAACTTCTTCCACGCTAACCCTCATGAATGGCTCACTTGTAACCTTTTTTTTTCACAAAAGGGGAAAGACGAGACAGTTACAAAATGGGTCGGAAAAAACAAATTCTCGACTGGTCCTCAGCAAGGAAAATATGACACTCTATAGGTGGAGCATCCAAATAAGTGACTCTCAGATTAAAATGGGTGGCGTAGTGCGCCAGTCAGTTCGCGCAACAGTTGCCCTCACGATAAGTGTGGCGATGGGAAATGGTCCAGTTACGAGAGAGCAGCTCGTTGATGCCCTGGACGATGAGGTTGAGAGCCTGGGCTCTGTCAACAGCTGAGGAAAGCAAGTGAAGCGCCGTGGTGGAATCCACTTAACAATTGCTCTCTAGCTTTGACTAGGTGGTTATCTTTGGTACTGCCTGTTGGTTTATCTTGTTGTGGAGGAATATGACCCTTTTTGATAGTCACTTCTCCTAGCTACCATCTCCTGCGACTCTCGTTCTCAACCATGTCCGACAGATTAACCAGGTGTCAATCTGGCATATTCGAGCTCGTATTGAATCTTGACTGCGTTACGAATAACTTATTGGGTAGTACCAGCTTACTTTTGGGTGGGTCACTCAAACTAAATACTAATGGCGCGTGCAACAACGCTACCTCTTTGGCCACCGCAGGTGGTCTTCTCTGAGATAGCCCTGGTGCTTGGCAAGGAGGCTTTGTCTAGAATATTGGTTGGTGCTTCCCAATTTCGACAGAATTCTTGAGAGTTTATTCGAGCCTTCAACTAGCTTGGGCCCTTGGGTTTCGCCGCGTGGTTATCGAGTTGGATTCTTTCGTGGTCAAAGATCTCCTCTCCAACGTAACCCATTGATCACTGCCGCGCAACACACTCGTCCTGGGCATTAATGAATTACTCGTCCAAAATTGGATTGTCCTTCTTCGACACACATATAGAGAGGGCAATTGCTGCGCCGACTGGCTCATCAACTTTGCACTTACTCTCGGCTTTTGATAGTGGCCCTCCTGGGTGCGTCGATATCCTTATAGAGGATACGACAAGGGTTAGCTTCCCTCGAAGGATCGTGTAATTTTGTTTTTCTTTTTATTGTCACAAAAAAAGAAATTGCCAATATCTTTATTATAATTAGTCAAAGCATAAATTAAGATATTTATATGTAATTTGACTTATTAAAATGTTATAATTATTTGCAAATTTTTATGAATTGCATTGAAAGTTAAACCGGTAAAATAAAAGATTTTAAAAATTCAAATCAAATTAAATAGTTATAAAATTTATTAAAAATTAAAAATTAAAAATATGATTAAAAGAAAATATTTTTAGTCATCAAAAAATTTTGAAGTTAAATTTAAAATCCTATTAAATAAAATTAATTAATTAATTTTAATTTTAAAAAACCTATTAAATGTATTTGTTTATATTTAAATTTTAATAAATGTATTAGTATAAGAAAGTTTATTAATTTACGGGGAGCGGGTCCCACTCTTTTCCTGGGTGGCGTTGAGCAGCGTGCAGAGACGAGGACTGTGGCGTTGCGGTGGTGAGTGCTAACGTGACGCATCGGTGTGGGGACTAGGGTTAGCATTTAACAGGACCGAACTTCCCCATAGGGTCCGGACAGACTTGTTTTGGAACGAGGACAAAAGTTTTGGCTTATTTACCATTTTATGGGATTTCGTATTTATTTTTTCTCTTTTTATGTGTGTAATATAAAAATATTAGTAAGAAATATAAAAATTACACGTGAGGGACGGACAGTTCTTGGCAGACATCATTAACCGTGTCTGTGTCTTGTCTCTTTTAACCAATTGTAATTTTTTTTTCTTAGTAATTCATGCTTGCCTTTCTTTTTCCACGTCACTTTCCGTTCCAATTATAATGGCTCGTGAGTGAAATGCAAGCTAAATGGTTTTGAATTTGAAGAGACAAAGCTAATGCAAACGAAAATAAAAAGAGAACCAGAATATATATATATATATATATATATTTTGAAACAAAGACATGGGCAGTCGTTATCTTTTAAATACACGCAGTCTAAATCTTTAAATTGAAGCAATCGTTTACAAATCATGCTAATCGGATACTCCCAACTAGACAAGCTCTATATAATAAATTCGATTAATAAATAGAAGGAATTGAACACGGGATCTTTTAATCCCGTGCCTCTCCACTCCACTAACAAGAATATTAATGCAACATCAACAACAATATCTCATAAAAATTATGTTGAGACGCAAAATTTGA
Organism: Erythroxylum orinocense; assembly: GCA_025531955.1. NCBI lineage: Eukaryota > Viridiplantae > Streptophyta > Magnoliopsida > Malpighiales > Erythroxylaceae > Erythroxylum > Erythroxylum orinocense. The sequence continues at coordinate 3,908,324 of JANZLX010000005.1, forward strand.
AGAGATCAATCTTACCCCTAATTTATAAAGAAGATATATATAAATCATCAACGTGAATGAAGGGGAAGAATATTAATAAACATAGATATTGCAACTTTTTTTTAATTGATTATGTATATGCTTTATCTAATAATTTATCTAATTAATAGATAAAGCTTATGTTAATGATTTCCAATTAAATTTAAGAGAATTAATGCTAATTTTTTATTAAAATTTTACCATTATATTATTTTGTTTAATTATTTGAGAATATTATAATCAAAATGATAAAAGCAAATTCATTCCGATCTAATTTATTTTTGTGCATAATATATAATTTATATAATTTAAGATTCTTTTTTATTTTATAATATATTAAATGTATATATTAAAAATATCAATTATAATAAAATTCGAAATTATCACCCTTTTTACTCTACAAATTGAAATAAACATCATTTTAAATAAAAATTATTATTTTTAAACATAAGCTAAATAAATAATTGAGTATTAATAATAGTTCATAAATTACATAATATAAGTAAAACATTTAAAAAGCTAATAACTCGTAATTAAATGACACATTCTATCTAGTTATAACAACATTTAAGTAGAAGTTCTATTAAATGTGAGGTATTAATTTTATCTGTAATTAATAAAAAGATTATTTTTATCGACTCATGTAAAAAATTAAACACATAAAAAAATAGAAAATAAAATAAATATAAATAAAAATAAATATTAAAATAAAATTAAGGAATAAAATATTTTTAAATTTAAACAAACTTTAATTCAAATTTTGTTTCAAAAATTAAACGGCAGCGCACAAATCAGCGACATCTTTTCTTTCTTTCTTTTTTCCTTTTTTTGGGGTTTCCACTTTTGGAGATTCTAAAGTGAAAAACATCACCAACTTGACCTTTCACTATTGTACAAATCCACCCATAAAAGATTCCATCACCGTTGATTTCAAATGAAAAGAGGACAATCATAACAGGATGGTCCCCTGCAATGACCCGTTGCGACCACATAACCTTGTATCCTTGCAGACTCGCACACCTGATCCATCTGACTTAACGTGAATGTGCGTTTAGTAAAACGACAAAACTAAAAAGAAAGCTTACAAAATACAAACCCATACTTAAAACCCCTTTTCTCTCGTATAAGCAAAAAGCACCCGCCATCCCTTGTTCAATTTAAATTATATTATATATTTTTAAAAAATTTATACTTTATAACATTGCAAGCTTTTGTGTGAAATTTTAAATTTTAAATTATGATTATTTTTAATTTTTAATACAAAATAATCTCCTAATTTAATATTTTAAATTTTAAATGAATATATTTTTTCTCATACATAAAGTAATCACATAATATCAATATCACTAATTCAAATAATTAAATAGCTTTTCTATTTAATTAAACAATAATATTTAAAATTTAACATTTTTTATATAATAACAACAATTCAATAAAAATTCTACTAACGAGCGGAGTCTAAGAAGATTCAGTAGTACGTAACGTTACCCCTAACTGATAGTAAGGAAACATTAAATTTGATTGTAGTTAGAACCATATCAGATATGGCTCCAACTTGTAATGTTTCTAAAAGTTAGGAAAATAATCAAATTAGTTATTTATTTTTATTAATTTTCATTAAATTTGTTTTGTTAAATAAATTTTAAACTTGTTAATTAGACATAATTCTTAATTTTGTTTCTATGCTTTATTATAATTGAATAATAATATGTAATATCATAGAATTGCAATTTAAAAATAATACTTTTACAAGTTAGGGGTAAGATTGTTTATTAATGAATTTCTTTAAATTTCATGTGTTCGCAAAATTTTTACTGAATTATTGCCGTCGCTAATGTTTAGTGTCATAAAATTGCAACATAAGATTTGAATATAGTTATAACTATTATGGGTATAATTTCAACTTGTATTTTTACTTAAATATAGGAAAATATTCATTTGAATTTATTAATTTTATTAAATGAATTTTAAAAGTTATTAATTACAAATAATGAATCCTTGCTTCTTATGTGTTGGTCGAGTTGGTGGAGTGGAGGTATGGGTCAAAAGATCTTTGGGTTTGAATCCCTAAATTTACACTCTTTTGATCAAATCTGTTATATAGGGTTTGTCTAATATAGAGTACCCAATTGACGTAATTTGCAGGTTATTGTGTTAATCTGAAGGAAGGTTTATCTAGTATATATCCAAAAGATAGTAACTGCATATTTCTCCGTTAAAAAAAAACATTGTTAGTAGGAATTAAAAATATGTTAATATAAATTTAATACTTAAAAACACTTTATTAATGCAAATAAAAATTTAAAAATACTCATTTCACTTCTTAATTAAAAGATTTTTTTGAATTCCACTTTTTAAAAAATTACGATATATATTAATTAAGAGTATGGTCGAGTGGCATTTCCGAAGTTTGTTTACATATCCAAGCCCATTTTTTACATGATCGACGGCGATCAATAAAAGCCAAATCTGCTAAAATCTATATAGTAATTTGCGAACCCCAAAATGTAATTTATTTAAAGTTTTGGACTTTACTGTTATTCTTAATAATAAAAAAATCTGTTTTCTTATTAATTTTTTTTCTATATAATAAAACTAATGTCTCTCTCTCTCTCTCACTCGCTACAGACTCCAAAGCTGATCAGTGATCGCATTTTGAGGTCTCAAAACGCAGTGGCTGGTAGTCTTGTTCTACTGTTTTGTGTCTTTCTTCTTCACAATACGTCGATTTGTGTTATCTCTAAACACATTGTCTTCAGGTATTCCTTTGTTTTTGTTCTGTTGTTTAGTGTTTGGTTGGCGTGAAAATTTGGAGCAAACGAGTTAAGTGTTTTGAACATGTTTTTGGATCTAAAAAAGTGGGTTTTGGTTTTCTTCTGCTGTTCACCAGAGTTCTGTTTTTTTTTTTTTGATATCGCGAATCGAGCTGTTGTTGAGCTAAGATGTTTGTTCTATAAGTGGTGGGTAAAATTTTTAAATCATTTTGTGTTGACGGAATCTTGTTGGTTTTTCTTGTTTCTTTCTTTACATTTTCCTGGAGGACAAACAGGCTTTTGTTTTCTTTCTCTTTTGTTTCCTCAATGGAAGTTTGTTAAGCTTGCTCTAACATATATAACTGTATTTTTTATGTAAAAATCTTGTCCTATTTTTTTTAATAATTTACTCTGATTTGCAGGAAAGAAGTTAATTTGTTCTCATTCTAAACAGGGTATGGGGTTTGAGACGTAGGAGAGCTTATTTCAGTTTAGAATGCGGAAGAATGGTGATGATTCTGTTGTCAAATCCTGTTCTCTCAGAGGCCGTTTGTGTGTGATTTGATTAGTTTTGTTTGGATACAAGAGGGAAGAGAATCTGTGAGAGGCATTGCTCATCTGGGACTTTAAAAAGTTCACCTTTTGGAGCTGTTCCTTTCACCAGTTTGACTCTTTGATTTGAAGGCTCAGAGAAAAAGCAGAGATGATGATTATAGATTGTAATGTCTAGTTTCGGTGGGTGGTGTCTTTTTCACAATTTGCCAAACAACGTGTAAAGAATTGATTTTTAAGCAAGTTTGAGCCAGTCGAATCAGTTTCTTGCTTTTTGAGCGAAAAGGGTGTTCTGGATCTTGAAGATTTTTGGTGTACTATCAGAGAATCAACCAGGCAGAGAGAGAAAAATTAAGGGCAAGTAGTAGATTGAATTTGTTTTCTGCCAGTTATAGTTGGAGGATGTTGTTGAACTGGTGAAAAAGTTCTTGTCCATGAATTTGTTGTCTGCTTTTGCTACGACCGGGGAACTGTAGTTTTATTGTCTTCTGTACATGTCTTTGATCCAACATGGTGGGGGCAGATAAATAATTGAGAACAATGTCTCTGTGTCGTATGCCCATGTTTTTGTTGTGGCCTCTATTATTGTAGTGGCTTTGATGCGATTTTGAGCATTTGGCTTGTTAGAAGTAAACGAAAGATTGTGATACGTTTTGGCACTGATACTTTTGGTGGTGGTGGTGATGAGTAGAGAACAGAAGCGAGGGAAGCAAGAGAAAGGCGGCTCTGATGTCGCCGATAAGGTTGTTGTTGTTGCTGTTAAGGCATCTAAGGAAATTCCTAAGACTGCTTTGGTGTGGGCTTTGACTCATGTTGTGCAACCTGGGGACTGCATTACTCTGCTCGTGGTTGTCCCTTCACAAAGTTCAGGTACCATTTTTGATCTTTTTGACTTTGCTCCACAGGCTTGTCAAAGTTTGAATCGTAAATGTTGGCTTAGAAACTTATCTTTTGTTCTTGTTTCTGTTCTCTTGTTAAGTTATGATTTATGAAAGATCAGTTGAGAAAAAGATCCATACTTTATTAGATATGCAGCATACTGACATCTGCATGTTTCCCTCAATTCTTCAGGCCGAAGGTTATGGGGCTTCCCCAGATTTGCTGGGGACTGTGCAAGTGGTCACCGAAGGTCTAACGCAGGAGCAACCTCAGAGCAGAAAGGTGATATTACTGATTCCTGCTCCCAGATGATCCTGCAGCTGCATGATGTTTATGACCCAAACAAGGTGAGTGCCTCAATTTATGCACTTGTGGATGCTGAAGGCTTTATATGTTAATCGTAATGCAATTTCAAATTCTCGTCAAATGTGGCAGATCAATGTGAAGATAAAGATTGTTTCTGGGTCACCTTCTGGGGCAGTAGCAACTGCGGCCAAGAAAGCTCAAGCCAATTGGGTTGTGTTAGACAAGTAAATCACTTTCTGTTTAATCGATCTATACTTACTAGAAGAATTTTTTGCCTCTTAAATTTATTAGTTTTGTGTCTTCTTTCTTGTTAGTTCATTTTTTTTTTTGGTGAAAATTTTATTGCTCCTGATTTATTTATTTTATTCATTTTCCGTTGCAGACAGCTGAAGAATGAGGAAAAATGCTGCATGGATGAGCTAGAATGCAACATAGTGGTTATGAAGCGCTCCCAGGCAAAAGTTCTCCGGCTGAATTTGATTGGATCTTCCAAAGAAGCTGCTGACATAGCTGTTCAATTGCCTTCTGAACTGAATGGCACTCCTGAGGAGCAGTTGAAGGATAAGAATGATTCTTTAGATGCCATACAAGGGCCGGTTGTGACCCCGACAAGTAGTCCAGATCTAGGGACACCATTTACTGCTACTGAAGCAGCGACTTCTTCGGTGTCCAGTGATCCAGGAACTTCACCTTTCTTTGTTTCAGAAACAAATGGAGACCTCAAGAAAGAGCAATCATTCGTAACCAAGGAAATCAGGGGTCATGATGGATCTAGTTCAGACACAGAAAATGAAGATTTACCCTCAGCTTCTGCAAGTTTGAGATTTGAACCGTGGATAGGAGAATTTGTTAGTTCCCAGATGCCCTCACATCAAATGGCTCAAGCATCAGCTGCCAAGGCTTTGTTGGACAAGATCTCCAAACTTGATAACAAAACTGGAATCAAAATGCCTAGCTGTAGGAATAATTTAGACTTAGGCGGAGACGTGAGAGAAGCAATATCATTATCCAGAAATGCACCACCTGGCCCCCCACCTTTGTGTTCAATATGCCAACATAAAGCACCGGTCTTTGGAAAACCTCCAAGGTGGTTTAGTTATGCTGAGTTGGAGCTTGCTACAGGCGGATTTTCGCAAGCTAATTTCTTGGCAGAGGGCGGCTTTGGATCTGTTCATAGAGGTGTGTTGCCAGATGGCCAGGCAATTGCTGTCAAGCAGCACAAATTGGCTAGTTCCCAGGGGGATCTTGAATTTTGCTCTGAAGTGGAAGTTCTGAGCTGTGCTCAGCATCGGAATGTTGTTATGCTCATTGGATTCTGTATTGAGGACAAAAGAAGGTTATTGGTGTATGAATACATATGCAATGGATCCTTAGATTCTCATCTCTATGGTAATTCCTTTATGGTCCCTCGTAAGGAACTCAATACTTCAATAGCAGATTTCTGTTATTGCAGAATATATGTAGTAGTTAAAGAAATTATGGTATTCTCAAGCCTCTTCATTACTTTATATAGTCTTTAGAATAAACTGTAAACCTAGTTGTTTTCCTAACATGGTATTCATTCAGTTGCAGGTGCTTTAACGTAACTATGTATTAGTATTCATTGATTTCTCTTCATGATTCTTGCACCTTTAATTGAAGTGTTGGACCTTTTTCATTTACAATTTACCAAGATATTTGGTTCATCTTTTAGGGAATCAGATGAAGCCATTAGAATGGTCTGCACGCCAGAAAATTGCTGTTGGAGCTGCTCGAGGATTACGATATCTTCATGAAGAGTGCAGAGTGGGTTGCATTGTTCACCGTGACATGCGGCCCAATAACATCCTCATTACCCATGATTTTGAGCCACTTGTGAGATACTCTTTGTTTCTCCTCTAGTTCAAAGCAAATCCTTGAATGCTTTTGAGATATTCTTGATACAAAATGATCAGTATAGAAGGTTGTGCTATACTTGGAAATTTTCTACTTGATTTCAATGTGCTTAAAATCTCAAACTCTAGAAGCAACAAGTTTCATGTCCCTTTCGGAATTTCCTAAAACCTATTTAACTGCTTTTCAACTATATCAATGGAAGCTTAAGGTGTTAACCTCTGGGTTTTCATGATTTAGTTATGTTTTGTTTTGATAGGTAGGGGATTTTGGGCTGGCAAGGTGGCAGCCTGATGGAGATACTGGAGTTGAAACAAGAGTCATTGGAACTTTTGGGTAACTTTTAATAGCAAAATTTGCTTAAACTTTGTTCTTTCCTTGCTCGGTTATAGGATTCGCATGAACATTCTGATGTCCTGTAGGTATTTGGCTCCAGAGTATGCTCAAAGTGGTCAAATTACGGAAAAAGCTGATGTTTATTCCTTTGGGGTGGTATTGGTTGAACTTGTTACAGGAAGAAAAGCAGTAGATCTTACCCGGCCCAAGGGTCAACAGTGCCTGACTGAATGGGTATAATTCATGAATGAGTTTAATATTTGCTTAATTTCTTTTATAACGACAAATGATTCCAATATAAAAGGTTTAGGGAAGAGCTAGAAATATGTGGAGATAGCCTGTCTCATTTTCTAGGTTCAGCTTTTATATGACCTCTTTTTAATTCTTACAATTCTTGATCTGGGACAGGCACGTCCTCTGCTTGAAGAATATGCAGTACATGATCTGATTGATCCAAGGTTGGAGAATCACTATTCTGAACAGGAGGTGTATTATATGTTACATGCCGCATCACTGTGTATAAGACGGGATCCCCATTCTAGGCCTCGTATGTCACAGGTAAAGACATTTTTAGCTGAAACCACTCTTACAGTTGGCTGAGTAGCCAAGCAGTTTGTAATTCTTCACAAATATTTCAGGAGCAATTATTTCAGTAGGATTATCTTCTAATTCTCAGTACATGAATAGAAGTTGTAAGAATACAGTGGTTGACTTAGATTACAGACATGGAAAGAAATGACTAAGTTTAAGATTTCAGTAGAAGGGTTTGAATGTCCAACATTCTCACTTGGAACTCAATCCTGGAAGTTTAGAATAGTTTATATGGAAGTTCGAAAATTCAGTGATTATATTAACTATTTGTTTCTGTTCAGGTTCTTCGCATACTAGAAGGTGACATGCTTATGGATGGCAACTACATGTCACCTGGTTATGACGTGGGGAGTCGGAGTGGCCGGATGTGGATAGAGCAGCAGCAACATTACAGCAGTCCCCTCTCGATCGAGTCATTTGAAGGGTTCAGTACGAAACTCTCGCTTGAGTCACCAAGAGCTGCATTCTTCGATAGGGATAAGTTTAGGAAGATATCATGTCAAGACAATGCGTTAAAGAGCTAACCCATCCTGAACTATGGGATGCAGAAAATCTTCTGTTGATTTTGTATTCAATATATTTCCTTTTTGCCTTTAATATTTACGTTCAATGCCATCTTGATATTGCATTGTATAGTTGAAGAGAGAGTAGTAATGCTCTGTAATTTTTCTGGTAAATCAATGAAGCTCTTCTATGTTTTGTATTCTTCTCCCCCCATTTATTTATCAAGTATTTGGTTCTTAACTCATGTTCTTTGATAGGACACAGAGGGCCAAAATCAGACAAAAAGGTCACCCTGAGATCTTATCTTGTCTGAAGAAGCAAATAAGAGGAAAGCAAGCAGCCTAAAGGTATTAATGAGGGGTTGAAATTCAAAAATGAAAAAAGGAAGAAGATGAAGAAGAAACCCTCTTATCTTAATTTTGAATTTCAAATGTCTAAAAGCAGATCCAATGAGTCCAGACATTGAATCTGATAATGACTTGCTTCAGAGATCAGACAAAGGTTCATTTCTCGATTGCAACATAGAGACAACCTAAGTTTGTCTTCTTTCTTTATGTGATAGCAAATTGGTTTCTGTGCTTGTCTTATATACAACCTGGATTTAGAAGATGATCTTCAGAGACCCTGTCATGGAAATTAGTTGTCTGAGTTTGACTGCTCACTGCCCAATGAGGCAGTATGAAGATCACCTGCAGCTTTACCTGCATTGCCTGGAAGAAGGGCAAACTCAAGACTTGTTTTGTTCAGTACTTGGTTTCATGATTCTCTGATCAGCCTTTCTTAAGATCTTTGTTGTGTGACTTAATAAGAAGTCTAGGAACTCTTATCTCCTGGTGGTTAATCTTGAAGAGGATGATTGGTTAGAAGCGGAGACACGTAAAGATCTGCAAACCTCACTTGGATCGAGTTATTCATTTCATTCCGAATTACTGGTTTATCAAATAGATTATATAGAACATTTGAAAGGTTCAATCAGTTCAATTATAAAAATTATGAATCGGTCAATTTTTTAATTTTTTTAATTTTTTAGTTTGATTATTTTAATAAATTTTATTGTTAAAAACCGATTAGTTTATTAATTAATCTGTGATTTTTAAATAATAAATTCTTATAAAGTAAAATAAATAAATAAATTTTCATTTGACAATTTCATTTTTTAATTAAACTTCAAATTTTTTTTATATAGAGTTATAATCTCTTTCAAACATATTTCAAATTATTTAATTTTATTCAATCTTTAACCTATTTTATGACAGTCTAATATTGACTTAATCTTTTAAATCTTAAATTTTTTGTTTTGTCGACTTAACTTTTGGTGGGTTCGTAAACCATTGGTTAAACTTTTGATTTTTACTTGTTCTAATTAAGTTTTTGAATGTTTAATATTTTTTGAAAGAGTTGATCTTTTGAGTTAACATGTTACAAATGGGTTTTTTAACCATTTAATAGTTTTTAAAAATATTATAGCTATTTCTACACAAACTCTTTCCAATCGAAGTTAAGGATGGTATTTAGGTCTGGGCACTCAACCTGAGGTCAATGAGTCAAGTTTAAGCAGACAAGCCTCAGGTTAGGCCGCTCAGGCTAAAACTGACCCGAATCCTAACATCTATAATAAAAATCATACGGCTAGAAGCCTGACAACTATAAAGAAAATGACATCTTTTTTGAAAAAATGATGTTATTTTCTATTTTTAATTTAAAGATTGAGCCTGGAATCGAACAAGAATTCACACTATTGTTATCCCTAATCAAAGTGTTATTTAGTGTTCTGAAATCCGGACCGGTCATCGAGCCGGAGGTTTAATTGGTCACCGGTTCAACCGCCGGTCGAACCGATATGACGTCATAATTATGTAATAATTATATTTAATTATAAATAATATTAAAAATATTTAAAAATACAAAAAAATAAACAAAAATAAAAAATTAATTGAACCAGTGGTCGGATAGGTCAAACCAGACCGGTCTGACAGGTCAATTGACCGGTTCTGACTGGTTCAATTGCATACCGACTTTTATGGTTAAACCGGACCGGATAGCCGACTGGTTACCGGTCGATCCGATCCGGTTTTTAAAACCATGGTGTTATTACAAGAGGATGAGACCACTTCAGCTTTATTTTGTGTAGGCGTGTAAAAATTTAGTGCCCTAATTGGCCCGGCCCGAGCCAGTGCCGTCCCTACTCGAAGTGTTGTCACATTAGTTGGTGACCACTTAAGCCTTCTTTTGTGAGGGCCTGTAAAATGTTAGTAACCTAGCAAACACGGCAGCCCAAAAGACCATACCTGAAATAGGTCCAGCTCAACAAGTAAACGTATCTAAATAAGCTAAGTGGAGTGATCAAAGAAATGGACATCAGTGATATTCAGAAATATCAAAACAATGCTAATAGAACACTCTTTAGTGGCAACAGGCTGGGCCGGCTGTAGGAAGCTTAAGCTCAGCCTGAGGCCCAACTAAGGCCTACTAGGCTTGATTCAGACTAAATTTTAAAAATTAAAATATTAAAGTGACATCGATTTGTTATTATTTATCGGGCCTTAAGTCGAGCCGGGCCTGGACAACCTAAGTCTAACTCAAAACCCAAAATTTTCAAAAATAGAGCTGAATGCCTGATTGGAGGCTTAGCCAACACAAGTCCGGACGAGATTGGCCCAAACCGAGGCCTTATTACCATCTCTAAATATAACTTAGGTTTAAGTTCAAAAGGACACCCGTTGTCCAATTTAAGTTTACTAGTAGTGTTATTAACTAAAACAGTTAATCAAATTTTAAAATAAAATGATTAAATTATTTTAAGATACCAATTTAAATTTGTATAATTGTAATTAATATCGGAAACAATCTTTATATTACGTAAGAAAAAGGCTGCATACTATCATACTTTTCCGAATCTCGCAACTTAGCGAGATTACATTTACATCTGAGAATTGATGATGATGTAATTAATAATTATAAACAGTATCTCGTCGAGAATTGGTTTCAATTATAATATTTGGTTTCAATAATCGTACATTAGGAAGGATCCATTACAACAAAAATCATTTCAACTTAATTACCAAATTCAACTAAGTAATGATGCATTTGCTTCTCCTGTCACCTACCAGTCCAACCAAACCAAGTAGCCAAGACTAGACCAGTAGGTTTTCAACATTCAGCAACCTCCATAAATAAAAGCAAAGAAAGAAGAAAGATCTCAGAAATTAGATCCACGAAAATGGGAATTGATCATCAATCTCAACTAACTAAAAAACCAGTAACTTTCAATATAGTATTTGGAAACATGGCACGCTTAGAATGTAATGAAAGAACTGAGATTACGATAGATTATCAGACAGAATCTCATAATCAAGAAGAAGGAGGAGGAGGAACACCAGTAGTAGTCATCAAACCAGTGGATTCTTCATCCAAGAACAGATCATCAGTCTTCCTCATCATCCCATGAACCAAAATAACCACCACGCCAATCAAAAGTGAGACCAACACGTTCAAGGTCACATGAGTCAACAACAAGAACACTATTGTCAGTATCGACAAGACGATCAGCACCACACGGTCGTCGATCATCCGGCCGAAAACCACCAACGGCTCGTCACGTAAGAAGTAGAGAAAAAGCCACACAGCCATCAGAACTATGAACACTATCAACGATACGGGGTGCCATAGAAGACTCAGGAAGATTATCAACAGCACTATGATCGCGTAGTTCATGCGAAAGTAAGCCACGTTGGTTCTTACACGAGCTAGTGCTTCTTGGAAATTTGCAGGCAACTTAAAAGAATGAAAATCAAACATCACTTTCCATGGTCTGCGAGCTCCTAAACCAGCTTTGATACGTTCTTTGGCTCGAGATATGTACTCCAAGTTCGTTGAAACTCCAGGGGACGACGAGGTTGGTATGGTCCCGTACGTTGTCATCTTCCTCCGGTGAGGCTCCCTTGGTGCTCGGAGGTGGCTCCGGTGATGTGGGTCGCCTTCAAGATTTGAACTTTGGGAGGTTTTGTTGTTGTTTGAAGAGGGTGTGAGTTGTATGGCGGTAAAGAGAGAACGTGGAGAGATTGATGCAAAGAGGTTGTTGTAAACTATAGAAAACTATACTTATAAAGTGAATGTGGGAGGTTTGATCTCACATATACTGATGGGCTTGTAAAGTCATCAGATTTGATCTTGGCTCTAGTTTGGCGTGTTCTTCAGGAGCTTGTAATATCACTCGAGATCCCTTAAATTTTGATTATAAACACTATTTAGCATACTTTTGATTGATTCAGTGATCAAATTAGGGCTTATTACATGTATATCTATGCTTGGGATTAGTTTAGCAATTCTTAAGAATATTGGACCAATTCCCTCATCATTTCATTGTTGCTTCCTTAAAATAATGGCTTGAAGAATCAATCAAGGAAACCATGGATCATCCATCCATCCAACGGATCAAAATCAAGGCAATTTGCTTGGAAGATTTGACTATTAGACTAGAATCCTTGGATTTATATGTATATCAGATATATGAATTGGGACCCTCTCAAAAGACACAACCAACTACTCTTCAAACAAAGCATGGTTTGGACTATTGTAAGGATAAGACCACACTAAACTTGGTAGGGACGGCAATGATAAAGAAGACGGCTAAGGTAATAATACCATAGATGGGCATTTGGTGATAAGGGCACTGCTTCATTTTACTTGGAAGCTTGAACTAAACCCAACCTTTTCCCTACATTGTAAAAGCTTCACACAGCACATGGCACTTACATGTGGCAGGACCCAAATTCTGGTTCTGAAAACTTCATCAATGGCAATGGCAATGGCATCCACGAGGTCAAGGAGTGAGTTCCTATGCAAAATAGTTAATTTTGACTTCTTGTGCCTTGTTTGGTTGTATTTGATATCATCTAAACTAGTCTCTGAACTTTTCTGTATCATTTGAGCTGTATGGTTCTGCTCTGGAATCTATGATTGAAATAATTTATTAGCATAGCAAAAAGCTTGGGAAGAACCAATAGAAAGAAAACAGGAAAGGCTACTCAATATCAAAATCGTGACATTATGTCTGTCGCCTTCTTTTTATATATATATTCAAAATTTCGTAAAAAAAAAACTCAAATAAATTAAATTAGAATCTAATTTAATTAAATTCGATGAAATTATAGTTAAAACTAAAGTCCAATCACATCTCAATGGGATAATAATGACTCCGAGTCTAAATTGAAGTCTGATTAAATTATAGTTCAAATCAAAGCATATCCAATTTTCCATTTTTGGTCAAATTTAAAAACTATTTATCAAACCAAATCTAATCAACTTTCCTACCATCTCTAAATCAATATTTATTTATTATGCATTTCTTCAATTAGATTACTTGATATGGACATGGCTTGAACCATTTTGCTTTTGTAGAATCAAGTATATCTCAATCCAACTTGGTCGAATGCCTTTCTGCTTTTCTCTGCAAAAGGGCTACTCCACTTTGACTAACATGTTACGATCGCTGTAAAGTCAGTCTCATGGCTTCTTTTTCTCTTCTCCTAAGGCTCAAAAAGCATGTGAAACAACTCTTTTGATAAATTTTGTGAGGTTTTAGTTGGGGTCCTTATGGAAACATGAATTGTTGAAGACAAAGTTTAAATCAATAGTATAGCCCTGTTGTTAGAGACTTGAAGGATTCAGGAGGAAGAAAACGTCTTCAAAACGATTTCATCAGACTGATCGATGGAACGTATACTTACAGCTCAAGATGTAGTGACCTAAGAAACATTTTTGAAGAGTGTTGAGTTGCGGAAAAAGACCGATGGGGAAGTAGCAAATCCAAAATTGAGAAGAGATCATTCCAAAATACCAGAGAAGCCAGTTTTTGATGGCTTCGGCAGAGCAATCTGCAATCAATAGACAATTCAAGTGTGGCAGATTAGTTTTGTTTCCCTTCAGATAGAATCAACCTTGGATGCAAGACCATTTTCTAGTTACAGTTCAGTTCATATCAGGACGGAGGGTGAAATGGCAATGACGATGTTAGGCATTAGGGATCAAATAAGCTACACTATGTAATGTTAACTATATTAACTAAAGCAAAATTTTAGACATGATGTAAGGAGTTACATTACGCATTTTATGTCCAACCAAAGGAACTAAAGGTGCAACGTAATTAAGGCAAAGACCATCTTATCACTTATTTACAAGATATCAGCCTGAACATGTACTTTGCAAGAAATGCATCGAACTTTAAAATGTTAACAGAACTTCCACAACATCTAATATCACATGACAATAGGCACCTCTGCCATGAGTAAAATTACCTTGATTCATTTCTGGAACCAGCTTCTGAGTTCGGTGTTCTTAGTCTCCATGACATCTATGGCTTAGGTGCAAAAGGAAAGTACCAAAGTTTAACATTGCCTGATAAAGTTCACGGGCCAGTTCCAACAACAAGACATAATGATCCCTGAATTCATCTTTTTGACAAAGGTTGTTTAACTACCTGCAAAACATGAGAAATTGTTACAACAGATAAAAAATTGCAACTTACAGCAGATACAATAATAACAATGCAACAAAAATAAATATGCACTGAACTACTCCTATAAAGGTACCAAAAACTAGTTTATTTAGTGACTACGGCCGATATCATTCCACATCCCATAAATTGTGGCCCATAACTCCATCACAGTACTAGCTGCTATTGTTTCCACCCAAGGTCACATTGCACAATCAAGTCCGTCCCTGGATGACATCTTTAAGGCTTCCTCCTATAGAAAAGGCCTCAAAAGTTTCAGCTATCCCTTCCTCGTAAAATTACAAAGCATACACTTCAGTCGAGCAATGCCTAGACAGTTAACCAACAACGATACAAGGTTCACAACTGTAAGCCTTGTTATAAACATATTGACATACAATTCCTCTTCTCTGGAATCACTTTAGGCAGCATCCTCAAAGCATCAAGCCATCCTGGCAAGATCGATGTCCACTAACCATGATTAAGCAGGCATTTACTGTGTCATTTCATTACAAAGTAACTTACACTGAAACAAGGCTCACAAACTAGTACTAGCAACTATTATCATCCACGCAGGTCAGTTGTACTTGGTCTTCTCTAAGCAAAAAGCTTAAATCTGAATGAGCGGAATTGGTGTGGATTGTTCCAGGTAACACACCCTTCAAAGAAGATTAGAGATGGATGATAAAAACAGCAGCTCCATCCTCCATTTGTATTGCATAAAATATGCATTGCTGTACTTTGATGAAGTTCTCTACCCAGCCATTTAATTCTCGTAGGAAAAAAAAGGTATGGGGTTATGTAACAACATTAACTGTAATCAAACAGAGACTTCACCTCCCCCCTACAATTTTCATAAGCTATATGGAACTAATGGGTCTGATGGGTATCAAACAAATTTATTAAACAATTACAAAGCCTTCTGATCTCCATAGCAAGGTATCACTACTTTGCTGACTCTCAAGCATCCCATATCCGTCCAAGTCTAGTGCAAAAGCTTGTACCTAGTTCTCATTGACTGCAAAAGTCATGAGAATCAAGCATGAGACCTCCAACTATCCAACAAAACATTGAACCTGCCAGATGCCATATACCGTCATCCTTGAAAAGTGCAACAGTGACTAATATTTGCACGTACCAAATCATAGTTCTCAACTCAATTATAAAAAGCAACACCAAGCTGTCTATGGCTATCTTCACCTTTATCCAGTGTGACAATTTTCGAAATTGATCCATCCCCAATTAATTGCAAAGTTTATCAACTAACTGCCCAAATAAGGCAGTACTAAAACTCTATTGGCTGCGCTATAATAGGTTCAAGTGAAAATCCATACAAATGGCCAAGCAACTAAAATGGGAACTGCAATGCTACAGCTCTCTAAAATCTGTAAACTGACCTATACATGACCTATACAATCATTTTTTAACAACTAATATGATGAGGACAAAATATAAGCACTAAAAATATCCCATTAGACAAGTATGATGAAAAGGTCAAAGTTTAGATCCAAGAAACCCATATAACAAAGACAAAATACTTGCCTATAATCTTTTAGTAGTCTGCCCCTCTTCCCATGGCACGTCTTTCATCTTCAGAAATTCCAAGCATTTTGATAGAAGAAGAAGCAACTTGTATTTCTGGAGATGAATGACTAATTTAATGATACGCTGAAAATACAAAGTCGAGAGATAGATCGTGCTCTTTACAGGCGTCCCCAACTTGTGAAAGGCTTGAAGCTGATTGAAATTTGACAGGGCAAATTGGAAATAATTTTAAATCCAGAATTATGGTAGTAACTTTCCTCCATCCGTCACAGAAACTTTGAAATGTTGAAAGAATGTCATAGGTTTAGGTTCCTCCACATCTCACATCAAATAACGTACATACTGTCTACACTCTCCACTACTTTCACATGCTTATTTTCCACTCTGCAACCCTCTATTTTATCTATACAATACATCCAGATTCTCAGCTGGAGATATGATAAATTGTGGAGTGTCACAATCCCAAGAAATGTGGATGAGAGAACCACTTCTTATGAATGGCCTAAAATTTCTTACATCCATAGTAGAAATATACAAGATCGTGGACAATATTCACAAAAGTTAGCACATCCCCACCATAATTTGTACAAATCATTGTACACATCAGAGCTGTCAAAGGCCAAACTCTCAGATTGAAAGAAACAAGCCATCGGAAGGAACTATACCTAATTTGTGCACTTCACTCGGGCACAAATTTTTTTTAAAAAGGCAACGCCCTATAGTGTATTTATATTCCCAAGAACAAATGACAGATACCGTCGTAATCACTAAACACACGTGCACGTCATTCTGACAAGTGCAGAAAATAGCTCACTTTATCTCAACAGCATGTTCCTTAAAGCATTTGTCTCTTCCAACAATTTTCTAACCTGGAGTTTCAATGCTACAAAACTAAGGGGAACATAGAATGAGAAGCAAGCCCTGTAATTCATTATCAGCAGTAGTGGATCATTATTGCATAGGGCATTACATCTCCCATGTTTATACCATCTCCTTAACCTACAAATGTAACTTAGAAAATCTATATCTAAGAACCAAACTCCAAAATCGTATAATCATCACTTAAAAGCAACAACTACAACCACTAGCCCATCAAACATTGCTGACATCGCTCTTTATAGTAGACACAAAAGAAAGACTTCGCGACCTAGATATACAAATTTTGTGTGTAGGCTGCATCAATGGAGATCACAACCAACTTCTGACCTCCAGCAATATTAATGAAAGCAGCCAACAAGATTAATACACAACAACAGAAAAACTTACTTTCTGCTGAGTTCCACATCTCAAACTTTTAGTTTGAAGATAGTGAATTGAATAAATATATCAGGACAAAGTGGAACAGAAAAAGTTATAGTAATAGTATAAGGCATATAAAGAGAACTGATAAGAATTGAAGTAACCACAATATTATCTTTATTTTTCCTACCAAAGGAAAATGATAACCCTACTATGGAAACTTAATTAGCATGTATTCAGATAAAGTATAACTAGTGTCATATGCACACAAATACAAAACACGCTGCTCGCCTTTGAAATTTTAAACTGGGACAACAAGTTGCCTTAGGAAAAGCTTCGAATTTCTTGAACTTGAAAAGTAATAAACTCAACGACGAGGAATCCGTGACTTCTCCCATGAAGCAGGACCAGAACCATAAATGGGACGCTTGTCAGGACCACCCTAAAGGACATGGAAAAAAGTAACATAAACAAGAAAGGAAAAAATGTCAAAATGCTATCCTCACTGATTAAAGAATTCAAAAATTACAGCGAATGAAGTACACCTACCACAGAAGCACCATATCCATCCCCATATGGCGTAGGGAAACCCCCATCTGAAGTACTGAACTTCATTCCATATGGTCCACCTTAAGCCAAATCATACCAAGATAATGATGTCAAAAGCCAAATATGAAAAGTGGGGACAAATAAAATAAAATCAATAAAGTATTCTGCAATATTAAAATGTCAAACAAAACTAACATAAACTAGAATATAGCATACCAATGGAAAATACCAAGGGATTTGTTCCATAACTTCCATTACAAAGAAAAAGAAACTGCAGCTAACATCTATAACTGATAAGTAAGTAAAACATGTCTTGTGAATTCTAAGATGAGTAAACAACATTTCAACACATTTTTCTAACACAATAAAGTCAAGAATTCCAAGGTCATAAAGAGATGTGTACCAGCACCCCAGGGTCGAGAATCTGCAGCAGCAAGGTCAGCACGTAGCTTTTCAACCTCACGTGCCATGGAAACCAAGCTCTTCTCCATTGACTGTCTCTGATCCATCAATTCAATGTTTCCTTTCTTTTCAAAATCAACGGCAGCTCTACAACATGTATGGTGTTTTTAGCATTTATGTACATAGCCCACTAAAACAGCTATATTAAAAAAGGAAGTTAAATTCCAGATTGCATTAAAATGGATATTTTTTTCTTCTAAACAGCACAAACCTAGCACGCATAAGCTCCTGGCGCAGGCCATCAATCTCACTATGAAGTAGAGGAATCTGTTGGTTGTCATGCTG
This sequence comes from Erythroxylum orinocense, assembly GCA_025531955.1. Lineage (NCBI taxonomy): Eukaryota > Viridiplantae > Streptophyta > Magnoliopsida > Malpighiales > Erythroxylaceae > Erythroxylum > Erythroxylum orinocense. The sequence continues at coordinate 3,926,708 of JANZLX010000005.1, forward strand.
CAACCTTGCAACATCCTGCTTTAGGTTCTGAACTTGCCCGAGGAGTTCCTGCTTCAAGTTATTTAGCTTCTTAACCTCCGCTTGTAGCTTTATGACCTCACTCTTTAATGGCTCGGTCGCACGGAGGTCAGCTTCCAGCTTCAAACCCTTTTCAATAAGCTCCCTTGACCGCATTTCCTGTTCTGCACGGATTTCCCCAGTGACAAGATTCATACGTCGAAGTTCCTCTTTAGCCGCACCAAGCTCTTGTTGAAGAGCCATTCGATCCTCAATCAGCCTGCGATTATCACCCAAAAGTCTCCTCATTTCAGCATGCTGCATTTCAAGCTCCTCCTCCAACAAAACAGGGTGAGGAGGTGGTTGTGGAAGAGGAGGCCCCCGAACAAAAGGCCTTTCAGAGGGAAAGCCACGCCGGTCAACATAGGCTTCACGGGGAATTCGGTTTCTACCTGCCATTAACTCTGCAAAACGATTTTACCTTCAAACTAACTACTTGAGTTAGGATGCATTACCTATAGTATCCTAACGAACACTACCAGAATCCTATGAACTAACAACCTTAAACACACAGAGTCCCTCAACCCATAGCGCAAAACTACACACGCATATTGTATACGCAAATACACCCCATAAATGCACACACATCTATCATATTGACTTACATCTACTTGAAACCCTAGAATCAAAATTATGCTTTCAATAGCCTAATAGAAAGCTTTTTCTGATCCAATTAACATTACAAGAACCATAAACACTCAAACACATGCACAAAGTATCAAAGAAATAAACAAAAACATCGAACTGTCTCATCAAACCCTAAAAATCTTAGCTTGGAAAACCAATTCTTCTAACTTCCTTTAACAAGATAAAATCCGATGCCAAAAAAGACGGAACATCAACAGGAAAGAGATACATACCTAGGATTAAATTTACTGATTAAAGAGATGAACAAAAACCCACAAATGGTTCTGATTTGGATTCGGAATTGAGAGGTTTAGGCCAGTTAGCGTTTTCTTTATTTCACCGATTTATATTTTGTGACATTAAGAGAGAGAACATAGCTGAGCAGATTAAACGACGACGTTTTGACTATAGGCTATTGGGCTTTGTTGTTGGGTTGGGGTATTACTACTAACAGATTATCCGTATCTTGCAAGTTAATAAGAAATTGAAGGGGTGGACTTGGGCCGAAAATTGAACAATAATACACATAATGTATCGTTTTGGGATGTTTTAAAAACTGTTAAATTAGTAAAATTTAATGTTCTAAAGGTTCAATTGGTATTAGATCGTTATAAAATCAACTAAAGATTAAGAAAAATTAAAGAATTTGAAATATGATTAAAAGAGATTATCCTTACTTATATTCTTCAAATTTTAATTTAAAAAAATTGTTAAATAAAAATTTATTTATTTATTTTAGTTATAAAATATTAATTATTTTTTGAGGGAAAACCACCGTATCCATTAAACTAATAAAAATCCGAAATACATAACGGAGGAGAGTTGGTAAACATACTAGAAAAAAACAAAAGGGAATTACGAGCTAATCGATGAGCTAAGATATTAGACTGACGACTTAGCCATTTAACCTGAATATCTGGACGTTGTGCTAAAAGCAACTGGCAATCATATATAATCGAACCAAATTCGGACCAATCGGGTTCACTACTATAGAGAGATGTTGCCACATTTTGTGCATCGACAAACACAGTCCCACGGCCACTGCATCGAACCGAAACTTGCTCCAACGCCACTCTCAATGCTAAAGCCTCAGCAACTCGAGGAGAGAAATAACCTGGTCGGGACGTCGTGAAAGCGTGTATAAAACCACCATCATCTGCACACGTCACAGCTCCCGTACCCACTGGCCTAGCAGCTTCGAAAATTGCTGCATTAGAGTAACATTGTCATCCAAGAACTGTGTCCTAACTAGCTGTAGCAGTCGAGACAAAGGACAAAGGAAGTTGCACTGTTCGACGTTGCTGCGCCTCAATCCACTCTTGCCAGAACTCCAAAGCGTGCTGCAAAATTACACTAGCCGGGACACTCCGTCCATTCCAAACAACTTCATTCCGAGCCTACCATAAACGCCAACACAACATGACAAACTCCTTGACTATGGACGTATCAGCCGCTTGGCAAAGCTCGACAAAACAATCCTGAAACGGCAAGGCAACCGCAGTACCTGAAAATCGTGTTTTTAAAAAGCTCTAAATTTGAACTTTTAAAAAAATTATATTTTGATTAAAAAAAACCAAATTTATTAAAGATGTGCTATTTTATTTTACAGCCAAGCATCTATTTAAAAAAAAGTTTTTAATGTGAAAAAAAGTAATTATTAACTTCCTAAAAATCTATCCAAACAGGCAGTTAGGCTTCAGTCCCTTTCTTGAATCATAGGGTTAGGTGAAATATATAAATTTTTGTACTGCTTTGAATTTAACGTAGAATTTTATGCTAACAGTTAAAAAATATGAATATGTCACCAAACGATCCACACAGTCTAAAAGTACAGAAGACATTGAACATGTAAATCAGGAAAAACCAAAAGCTTTCAGCTTCATTGCCGTTGCTGACTTATTACTGCGGAATAGAATACTTATTTTTATTACGATATGTCTACTTATTTTATAAATATTTATTTATTTAATAAATAACACATACAAAAGTCAAATGAATAAATACTTGCAAAATATAATAGGCACAGGAAAAGATAATCGGACCGAGACAGTTGTTAAACCATCGTTTTTCTCAGTTTAGTCGTCTTATTATTTTGCGCTTTAGAGAGACCACCCGCCACTGGCCATGGGATTTCGATTAAATATTTTTTAATTTTTAATTTAAAAGTATTGAGCTCACATTAGATTCAAATCATTTTTTAAAAAAATTTGGAGTCTGTCATTTTTATCTATGTTTAAATTTAATATAAAATTTAAATTTGGTGTCATTACATTTAAATAATTCTGTCTATCGAATATTTTTCAATTTTTTTCTTAAATAAGGAGAGTATTTTTGTCTTTTAAGTTTTATCCCCAAAAATTTAAATATAATGTCCACGTTGAAACGCGTGCTCAAGCATGTTTGTCTGTTTTGGAAGCAAAAGTCTGATCACAAGGACACGCCAAGACTCTATCTTCCTGTCACAAACGTACGATGGCTCGAACCGGCAACGACGACAACCTTATCATCGTGTCCAAGGAACAAAACGGCGTCGCAACGATCACGATCAACCGTCCCAAGTCTCTGAACTCCCTTAAAAAGTCCATGTTGACGCGACTTTCCCAGCAGTTCAAGGCCTTGGGTGTTGACGACTCGGTTAAGGCGATTATCTTATGTGGGTCGGGTCGTGCTTTTTGCTCCGGTATTGATCTGACCATCGCCGAGGAAGTGTTTAAAGGGGATGTTAAAGACAAGGAGTCCGACCCGGTTTTCCAAATGGAACAGTGTAAGAAACCCATCATCGGAGCCATTAACGGGTTTGCGGTCACTGCTGGATTCGAAATCGCGCTTGCTTGTGACATTTTGTTGGCTGCTAAAGGAGCCAAGTTCATGGACACACATTCCAAGTATATGTTTCTCGCTTTTTCATCCGATTTCTTAGTTGGTTCTTTTAGTTCAATGATTAATCGATGATGCTGGATTGCTTGGTTTCATTTTATTGTAGCGATTTGGGTGGAATTATTTGAAAATTGTTGATAAAGAGATCGATTCTTTGGGTGCAGACTGTTTAGATGGATTTTTCATATTGGTTTTGGTAGAGTTTGATATTAAGGGAATCAAGAAGCTGACATGTTTAATATTTATTTTGGTCCAATATGACGATATAAGTGCAGATTTGGGATATTTCCTTCATGGGGTCTCTCACAGAAGCTATCACGCTTGATCGGAGCAAACAGGGCTCGTGAAGTGTCTCTGGCAGCTACTCCGATCACCGCAGAGCAAGCTGAGAGGTGGGGTTTGGTTAATCATGTTGTTGAGGAAAGTGAATTGATGAAGAAAGCACGAGAAATAGCAGAGACTATTGCAAACAATAATCAAGATTTGGTGTTGAGATACAAATCTGTCATCAACGATGGCCTGAAGCTGGACTTGGGTCCTGCTCTTTCTCTGGAAAAGGTACCATCACCGTCTTTGATTCTGTTATCAGAGTTTATATTATAGTACTTTTAGGGATGTCAATTCAATTTAGGACCGGGCACGAGCCAAAAGTGATCGACCTGATGGAAAAGGTACTGAAATGAGTTGTAGCGTACCGGACATCTGCACGGGGTTGCACCATTCGGGTCTATACCGATAAAGATATAATCTTTGCACTCAAAAGGTGGAATCCCCCGCCCAGGCCGCCCCCACCGATAAAGATATATGCTGTAATGCAGAAAAATACCAAATCGAATCGGAATTGTAACTGTTGTTGCCCGGACAATTTTTTTACCAATTCATCAATTGCAGTTCTTCCACTATTTGTGTTATGCATAGATTTTCTTAATCATAAGGTGTGATTTTGTGTGTGTTTTGCTTTTCAGGAGAGGGCTCATGACTATTATAATGGAATGACCAAAGAGCAGTTTAAGAAGATGCAAGAGTTCATTGCTGGTCGGAGCTCAAGGAAAGCCTCCAAGTTGTAGGGCTTCGCCCATTTTGAGACATTTTCTGTTGCAGAAACTTTGAAATAAAGAACTGTAAAAGGAAAAGAGAATAAGATCAATAGTGAATGCTTGCTTTCGATTCATTTGAATTTGATTTGTTGATTTTGGTATGGACTTCTTGAAATGTGAAACTTGACAAAACTAATATTTGAAAGGATCATACGAACTTATAAAATGAGAATATTTTACACAAGTAAAATGTGGTAAAAAATTGTAATTATAATAAATTTAGTCATTTAGTTATGAAATAAATAAATATATTTTTATTTTATTTAATATTTGTTAGTGTTAACAATTAAACTATATTAATAATTAAATAAATTTTAAGTTAAAAAACTAAAAACAATAACCAATTCGTGAAGAGTTCTGAGATTTTGACTTTAGGAAAGTAAGTACTTTTCTTCATTACTTTATCTATATTGTCTTATATGTGGTGATTATCCTCAAGAACCTGAACTAATAAAAAACCTCGAAACTTCCTGACACGGAGGTTTTTAAACGAATGACAGCTACTTGACTTGTGGAAAGTAAGTACTTTTCTTCATTACTTTATCTATATTGTCTTATATGCAGTGATTATCCTCAAGAACGTGAACTAATCAAAAACCTCGATAAGAAGGTTTTTAAACGAATGACAACTACTTGACTGGTCTTCCGCATTGCGTGCTTATCCAATTTAGTGCCCGTATATTCTGGAAATCGTAAAGATCACCACATTTTTTTAAAAGAAATTGAATAAAATGTATTAACAAGAATAAAAACTAGTACAAAACATTACAATATTAAGTGGACATTAATTGTAATTTTGGCTTTTAATAAATTATCAGTAAATTTACGTAATTTGATGCAATTAAGGATAATAAAGTGGCTAATAAATAATCTAGATTAATGAGTCAAAGTTCGGGTGAAGAATGAATCCCTTTTAGTATGTACCTGGGCCATATCGACCTTGTGATAGGGAAGCTCAATATGAAAATTATATAAAAGTTAAGATCTTCTACAGTTGCTTATATCAATAGTAAGCATAAGATTGTTTGACTCGTTAAGAGAGCTTGTATATTGAAAAAAAATGTAGAAAGCCTTAAACTGAGTGTCGGTGAACAACTTCCCAACCATCTTGGGAGGATCGAAATTCGTTTCGGCATCAAAAATTGGTTCGAAACTTGGAATGGAACCAAAATCAAGTATTCCGCATTTCCTTCATTTTTACCATTTCATGTATGATCCTGGATATGTACTACGTATTACACGTGGTATCAAATTGGTTACGTGATCGAGTTGACAGAAACAAAGGTTTTTACATAAAAGTAGTATACATAAGACTAGTTATGAAAAAAAGGGTCGAAAACGGACAAAACGGAGTAAAAAACAACATCTCAAGAAGTTGGAAATCGCCCTCTCCGTCAGAGGGTGATGCAACGTCCGACACGTGCATTGTTGCTGCTACAATGATTGAGTAGCTACGGTAAGACTAGCGCGTGCATTGCACTTGCCTCAGGCGACACACGCTCCCACGAGCGTCAAACCGCAGCCGCGTGCAGTAAAAGCGCGTCTACGCGTGAGTAGCGCGAGGGGCCACACATGCGCTGCCATGTCAGTGCGGCTAACGTCAGCTGGAATGTGTTGAATTATGCCCCATATGAATTTTTTTTTAGTACAATGGAAACAAAATAGAAAAAAAAAACTAGCTAACCGAGTGCCCTGTTGGTCCCGAAGGAGGAGGGCCATGAGGGACACCGGAGGCTCCGTCAAATGACTTAGACCTGGGTCGGTACAAACTGCGAGAGTAGTCAGAAAATTAGCACACTGGTTGCCTTCCCGTGGCACATGCTGGAGGCAAAGCTCCCATTCGCGGTGGAGTAAGTCCTTGATACCTGCCATATGACTTTTGAATAATTACAAGTGAAGATGAGATGATTTCTATCTTCTTCCACTTCCCTGAATAAAACGCAAATTATATCGTGATGTCCAAACCATTTATTTTTCGTCCTTAGCCTATTTTTGATCACTAACTATGAGATTATGGAAACTTTTGGAATGAGTGGGATTTTCCATATAATATAGGGCTTGTTTGGTTGTTAGGTGATCAGCTAAAAATTAACTGATTGACTCAAATCAGCTGGTTGACCAAGTAAAAAAGCTAAAGAAGTTGTTTGGTTATTAGCTGGTTAAGTTGGTTGATTCAACCCAACTAGCTACTTTTAAACAAGCTACTCCATAGGAGCGTTTTGTGTGGATAAGCTGATATATGTTTTTTTATGTCCATTTTGCCTTCATTAATTTTGTCACTCACGCTCACCGCCTCATTCCTCTTTCTCCAGAGTCTTCTTTCCTTGCCTTTGTTTGTCTCGCCGTCTCACTCTCACACATTTGTTGCTTCGTTCGTTCACTGTTACTGGACATTTTGTATTAATTTTTAATATATAAATTGCTAGACTTTTGTCCATTTAATATTTAAATTGCATTAATTAAGA
>JANZLX010000005.1:3936724-3964088 GCA_025531955.1 Erythroxylum orinocense
ATAACAAAAGTGATGGGTTCAAAAATAGTATTTATGTGTATTCTGATAGCTAGGATGGACTATTGTCCATGACGTTAAGTATTTTCCAAACGCACACGTTAAAAGATCAATATTAGAACATCTATATCAAAGGAGAAGATACCTAGACTTGACTAAAGTATTGACCAATATTAAAAAATACTAAAAATTATATCGAATTAATAATATAAATTATCGATCAAGAGTAAAGTCTGAAATAATTGATTTTACTTTTTTTAACTCTCTCTTTTTTTAATTTTGTCATACTAAAAATTTTATGTGATGCTAAAGTGATTACTTTAGTTGACTGAATTTGGAGTAGACTTCATACTTCTTAAACAATAATTCATCTTGTCATTGCCATTTATATGATGCTAAATGGCAATGACAGGACGAATTATTGTTCAAGAAATATGAAATCTACTTTAAACTCAGTCAACTAAAGTGATCACCTTAGTATCACAAAAATTTATATGATGCTAAAGTGATCACTGTAGCTAAATGTCAATGACAAGATGAATTATTGTTCAAGAAGTATGAAGTTAACTCCAAACTCAGTCAACTAAGGTGATCATTTTAGCATCACAGAAATTTCTGTCATAACTAATCTGAGTCTTTTATCTGTTACCTTTTCAGGTAACGTGTAGAGCGGAGAGCATTCCTTCTTCATGTCAGAGGAAATATTGGACTCCATAGACAAGCTTAACAAATTTCTTGACTCATCTAAACCAAAATGAAGAGCATACACAATAATTAATCCATTTTGGGATTCAATAACAAGTCCTAAAGAAAATACAACAACAATAACAAATCAGTAAAAAATTCAACTGAAACTTGAAATCTGAGAGATCCAATAGTATGTAACCTTATCCTTCTATAGAAAATAATCTCGTAACATAACACAATCTTCAATTCTATGTGATCTTTATCCAAATTTTATAAGTTGGCTAAGTTAAAATATACCTCCACCTAGAATGAATGTTTATACAAATGACAATGTTTCATATTCATATGGGACCCCTCAACATCACTAACTTTGTCACCATAAATTACAAGAATTCTATATTGTGGTTAAGATGAAAAGGAAAGGATTGATGAAAGAAAACAAAAAAGTTGATAACTCAATGGGTAGTCCCCACTAAAAATTATAATAAAGACTATAAAGAGAAACATATACATGTATTGTCTGTAATTTGCATTTTGCCCTAATTGAAGAAGACAAGATATGTCAGCCTCCTTGATGTGCCCCCACACGTGTGGGCTGTGGCTGTTTGCTTATTGTTTTCTTCATCAGTTTCTTTCAAACCTTTTTTCTTGTTGGTTTTGTATTATTTGAAGCTAAGTTTGTTTCATCTTTTGTCTTATAGGCCAGAAGTTTGTGCTTAAGGAGAAGCTGATGGGATCACCTCTCTTTTCTTGATCCAGATTGGCATTCTTCTCTTCATTCTCGCAGTTGGGAAGTTGACAATTGTATCTTCTTCTGCCACCCATCTGCATAAGAGCAATCGATAAATCAAAGACATGATCTTTTGTTAATCAAGTTAGCCCAGCACGATCTTTTGTTCTCTTATGACTAAAGAGAAATCAGAACCTAGGGTTGCTTTGATCACTAGGGTTTTTCCGGTGTGATCGTCATTGTTACAATTATCATTATAATCAGTCTAAAGTTTCGCAGTAAAGTAAAATTTAAAAAAATTTAATAATATACAACCTCATTCTTAGAATTTTTTGGGTGCGATGTATATAATAATCTCATTGTCTGCCTACGGCATGAACCAACCCTAGCCTAGAAATTTGTACATTGTTATATCATAACAATCATATACTTATATCATAGGATCATATCTTTGACCAACTTTTCGATTAAGTAACAAAAATGCTTTAACTTTTTACAATACCTATGAGGGATGATTGGCCAATCCATAGTCGTGTTTTCAATGCATTAGACTAGTCAAAAATCTCTTTTTGGGCATGACCCACAAGTTAAATTCCAAGTAACATCCTGTTTATTCTGTCACATGTGACCTAGGAATCATCATAGATTTGTCTACCTCATGTGGTTGATTGTCACATTATGTACAGTAGATATAGAGTTCTCCATGTGGGGTCACTTCGTATTTGTCTTTATTCATATGGTAAAAAGATTAAACATGTGGACTTATTACAACCATGAGGATTCAAGCTTGACTGGTTTTATATGGTAAATGCCAAAACCAGTTTTTTTGGATCCCGCAAAGTTTAGATCTTCCAGGGAATTGTTTCTTCATTTAGCTTGTACTTGTTGAAGTTTTTCCTAAGTTCATTCTTCTGATGTTTATAGAAAAAATGAAACTATAGAGCCATGGCAGGACTTACCTGATTTGAGTGACAAAGTGGTGTAAGAAGATAGAAGCTTCAAGTCTGGCCAAGTCTAGACCAGGGCATAATCTTTGTCCACCTCCAAAAGGAGTGAAGTTACAGTTACTTACATCTTTGTCCTGTGAGTTCCCAAAATCTTATAAGCTAAACACAGAAGCTATAGAAAGTGACTGAGTAGAAAAAAAGTTTTTTTCTTACTTGCCACCTCCATGGATTGAATTGGTAAGGCTGTTCATAGTTGTTTTCATCAAGATGAACAGACCTGAAGTATGCAAAAGCACACCATCCTTTTGGTATCAAGTACCCTTTTATCTCTATATCTTTCATGGCCTTTCTCATCACCCCTATTATGATGTTTCCCATCCTTAAACTTTCTGTAATCACCTGTGATGATACAGAAAATAAAAGGGTTTTTAACTTATTATTGAAACCCTATGACTCTTCAAGTCGACAGTGTTCAAGTAACTTACAGACTGTGTAAAGGCCAATGACAAGTAATCAGTCCAATTCAATGGCTCTCCAAGCTGAGCTTTGAGACTTCTCAATTGCATGTTCTCTTCCTGAATTGCAGCTAGAGGTTTAATGGTCAAAACAACCGACTAAAGGATAATACGATTGCATGGGGAAAGAGGGAAACTCTGAAACTAAACAAAAGAGTACTAACGATAGTTACAAATCACACGAGCAGTAATGAACACATGACACTGACTTGTCACTAACTATCCAATTGACAACCAGATAATCCAAAAACAGTAGAATTTGAGAACAACTCAGCTTACACGTTCCCTCGAAAGGATTGGTTACATAAAGCTTTCAAATTCAACAGGAACGCTAGAATGTTATCATTCCTATACAGTACGCGGGATAATGTTTAACAGATTATATATAAAAACTAATAGAATAGAGGGCATCAAAACATACCGTTAATTGTTTTAGTGCGACCGGGCAATCTGATAGGTACTTAATAGCAAGAGTCATAAGAATTGGCACCGAGTCCTCGCCTGGTATCATCATATCAATCAAATTATCTGCTAAAAGTTCATCGGTCAATTGTTCACTATCATCATTGAGTAGAACTTCCAGTATATCTTTAGGTGGAGTTGAAATGCCACTAGCCCTCTTTGATCGAATGACTTTTTGGACAAACTTGGCCATCTTCTTTTTTGCCTGGAATTTCATGACATGATCAGTAAATTTATTGTAATATATATAGAGAAGTTAGGTCATGATTAACTTGCCTGTAATGACCGAAAAAGTTGACTTCCAGGGATGTTTATAGGTAAAGCCATGAGACCTGAGATGAATTCTTGGAACTGTTTCTTGAGTAACTCCATTTCTTGACCAGGATCCAAGCTAATCAATACCTTAACAAGGACTTGAAAGGCAATCTGGAGACAGGAGAAGGTTATTTTCTTGGTAACTTTTAGAAAGGAGAACATAGTTGTAATCATCATGAGTCATATTTCCAAGACAACATGATTTCAAGCAAACCCTATTACTCCACTGAGCACGAAATCACGTCAAACTTAAGTACAAACCAGGGGTAAATTTTCAAACATCAATCATTATAGAAAACAGAAAAAGTTTACCAGTAGATGGTCATTTTTTATCAGCAAAAAACTAGTAAAAATGTTGGAAGAAGAAAGCTAGAGTAAGGTTAAACGAAAGGGTGACATGTTTTGTTTTTTCTTATGGCCATCGGAACTCATCTCAAAAAAGAGCATCCAAAGAGAGCTTAGAAGAAGCTAAAGAAGACAGATATTCAAAGTTCAAGGATAGCATAGCCCCTCACACACACACATGGAGGGATAAAGAAAGACTGACATTTTTTGTCTCGTCTTGTATGTATATGGGACAGTCATCTCTCCATCTCTCCATTGATTGTTGAACATAACACTGCATGTCTCTTGTTATCTGAGCTTTGAGATGTGGGGACTTGAAGAAGGCTCCTACAAGACCATGTATTCTCCTTTGTAAGCTCCCATTGATAAGCAAGATCGATGACTTTCCCATCAACTCTGTGAGAGATTTCGGGTAAGAGGGCACAAAGGTTTTTGCATCACTTTGAAGTATAATTTTGCTCACTTCTGCATCTGTTGACACAATTGTAGGAGTTCCAAATATGTGAGACTTGAACACCTTCCCGTACCTGCAAACACCATAAAACCTGTGTCACACATCCCTTTTTTATTTTTCCTTCAAGAAAATGATCATAATCTTCGAATCTTTTTGTTTCATATATGGTTTGATCATAATATGACAGAAAAAAGAAAATCCTAAGTGCTAGCTGATTAGACAGAAAATACATCACTTTCTTCAAGCACTAAAAGTCACAAATCATTATACTAAGCAGAAGTGACTAAGAAACTGAAGTCAGCACTCACAAATGTACCTTAAAATGAGCTTAGACATGATACCTAGTATCTATCTTACTGTACCATCATCGCATACATACATACATATATATATATGTGTGTGTTTGTATACATGTTACTAATACTCACATGCGTCGACGTTTATCCATGAAGGACTCGGGGCGGTCAGAGTAAGCAGATGAAACAAAGTCGACGGTTTCTCCTACAAATGGCCATCCGAGAGTGCCTAAAGGAAGTGGGGTTTTGTAGTTTGGTGATGATGATCTGAGGAAGATACTAACAAACCAGTTCCTGTAGAGAATAATTGTTGACAATAAGATTGTCGGTAAGACTGCCCATATTAAGTTGTCCATTGTTGAAGATGATGATGATGATGATTTTTGACCCCCTCAAGCACACATGCACGAGATACAACCCTTTTTTCCTCTCTCAAACCCTCTTACTCATCACTCAATTTGCTCTTTTCTCTTCTCTTGCTATTTGTTTCTTTCTCTATATCTATCGGTTTGTTTAAATATGATTAGTGGTTGGAGAGAAGGCGAGATTATCTTTTTTTTTGTGATGGAGAAAGGGAAGTGCATGTGTGCATGTACTGGCAAGCTTCCTCCTTTAAAGAGGAGAAGATGATTCATTGATTAATTAACATTAAGAGCTAGTTTTCTCATATGGAAAATGTTATGAATTTGCATATATTTAATTAATATGATCTGACAAATAAGATTTTTTATAGACCAAAATGGAAAACATAGTTAAAGTTGTAATTATTATGCTTTCTTCAACGTGCAAATTAAGTTAATTGACATACATTTAATATATATATATAATTATCTTTTGAGTGTTGCTCTCAAAAATAAAAAGTTTAGAAAAATGGAAAATGAAGTTTTCAAATTTTTTTACATTTTCAAAAAAAATTTCTATTAAAACGTGAGATCTAATTCGTTACTTTACCTCTAATTAATAAAGAGATTATTTTCGATAATGTTATAAATATTGCACGTTTCAGCTATATATTTGTAAATCGGGATTTGGAGACAAAAAGTCAAAGGAAAAGTATAAAATAAAATTTAAATTTAATGAATATTAAAAAATAGAAAAAATCGTATTAAATAAAAATGATAGAGGATAAGGATATTTTCTCATAAACAATTATATATATATATATATATACTTATGTATTTGGTAGTTGGTAGACATAAACAGTAATAAGTATTGTTGGTTATTAAACAATGATCTATATATAAAATTTAAAAAATTATTTTATAAAATATATTTTATTATTTAATAATAATATTTTTAATATAATAATAATAATATCCAAATACATATTTATGTGTGTGAATATAAGTAGAGAGGAAAAGATTAGAAGTCCCCACTCCCCACCAGTGCATGATTGCCTCCTGGCACATTGTTCCTTCTTATATGCAGGCAGCAGGCGCAGCTGGTGGCCTCCCTCGTGCGTTCATGTGAGACTCAGTGACTCCATTCATTCCATCTTCATCATCTACTTCTCTTCTCTCTACTTTTGTCCATTTGGATTTATCACTCAATCCACTACCTCTCATGTTACTTTCATCTCCATCCTCTTCCTCTCTACTCTCCATATGTATATATATATATTGAAATGAATGAGTGAGAGTGAGACCACATGTGTCCACTTAGTTCATATAAAGTGAAGTCTACCCCATTAGCCATGTAATGATAAATAAACAAAAGGGTAGTCCTTATTTCTCTCAAATATGGCATTCATATCTTAGATTTTGGTGGATATTATGACTATGTACATTGGAAAGGGAAGAACATGAATGGTAATTAAAGCATCTCTTTTGAGGGAAGAAAAAATAAAAAAAGCTGAATCTGCTTTTAGTTTCCAAGATCATTCTCCTTGACTATTTGTCTACATAAATGTGGGATTCTAAGTGACTTGCAACTTTTTAATTATTGCAAGTGTATTCTAATTCTCAAGCTCCACTTTCCTTTTGCTATTTATTCAACCAACCTACCCTATGATTATGTAATATAAATATATCTTTTGAGGTCACCAAGAATATATACATTATAGTAAGTTGTCATAATCATGTTGTTGCATTGTTCGGCTCTATCTGCTATGTCTCTGCGCGTGTGTTTGGTTTGGTTACATTTGTTAATTCTTCTATATCTCTCGGAATCTTAGAGAATATAATGGAGATACTTGTAAATTATTTGGAAAAGTTAGGAGCAGGACAGTACGATAATTTTATATTTCTTGAAGAGATGATGCTGAAGAAAAGAAATGCATCTGTTATGGAGATTGAAGGACCAATCAGCTTGGAAGTTGGGTCGGTTCGGTTTTGGAAGCTTGGATGTTAATTTATACATGGTTGACGTCTCCACATCCTTATTGGAAATTGTGCAAAGCCTTTCATGTCATCATGTGAAAGCTGTTCTGACTTCTGAGTTAAAAGTTGGAGGATATGCTCCATTTTCAAGTTCTTACATCGGATACCAAAGGAGAAGTTGGGACCAAAAAGATGTCAGCCAACAAATGAACAGATAAGACAGAAGTTTCAGAAGAGTGAGCTCCGGTTTAGTTTCATTGCAGAAAGAATTGATGGACATTTAAAATAGAAAAATATCAGATAGATGATGAAGAGAAACACAGTATTGTGTCTTTAATTTTCCTTTTGTTAGGCCGGCTCAGAGGCTTCATCTGCCCTAGTTAGGGAAGTATAGCAATAGAGTTATGATCAACACTGAAGAAACAAAGGCAGCTGTGATTGTTGCATATATATACATGGCATGTTCAATCTCAACTGTGAAGCTCCCGTAAAATGGCAGAACTTAACATAAAAGAATGGAGCTTGTTACCATCTTTGCCAACCACAATCTTTTCTAGAAACAGAAAACTATTGTACAATTCCGATAGGCTCGTTCAGTGTCATACAGAAATTGCCTTGTACTTAGATAAACCGATCAAATACCGGAAAAGAACAAGACAAGTAATTTGACCAACAGAGAACATCTAAATCTCTACACTCTTGGATCTTAATTCCAGGAACGTCCACTGCCATAACCCCTCCCACGATCTCGAAAGCCTACAGAATGCCATTTGTTAGCTCTTCAACAAACAAACGTATCATATTATGCACGCACTCTCTTTTTCATGCTTTAACTCACACAAGCATGTTAATGTGCTATGAATAGTCAAGATTGAAAAGAGCACATCAGTCAACTAACCTGATGGTGGAGGAGGTGCACCACGTCCCATTGCAGCCAATTCTGGACTGACCTTCTGCCCAGCTTCCTCAAGTATTGTGATAAGTTCCCTGGCAAATCTGGCATTTGATGCTGTGAAAAAAGTGTAAGCTGTTCCTTTTGCTCCAGCTCTTCCTGTTCTACCAATCCGGTGAACATAATCCTCAAGAGAGCCAGGGAAGTCATAATTTATCACAAATTTCACATCTTTGACATCTGCCACCAAAACAAAAAATAAAGAATGCAACAACAGAAGTGGGAAGTGATCAAATACCTGAATAACTAAAAACCACGAATCTAGTTCCCATGGTGCAAACGTAGAGCTAATATGTACCTAATCCACGAGCCGCAACATCAGTTGCCGTCATTATAGGACTCTTGCCAGATTTGAACTCTGAGAGGACCCAGTCCCTTTCTGCTTGACTTTTATCCCCATGAATTGAGAGAGCAGGCCAGCCATCCATGCGGAGCTGCCGAGTGATTTGGTCACAGCCTTTCTTGGTATCCATGAAAATCAGAATACGGCTTCCATCCATAATATCCTCTAGCAACTTCACCAATCTACAAATCCATAAAAAAACTTCTAAAACTATCTATAAAAACACTAGTTGATGGATAGTAGTAGTAAAAAGACTTATCTTACTTGTTATATTTCTGATTCTCGGATACTATGTCCACGATTTGGCGAATTGCACGATTAGCTTTCAAGTCTGAAGATCCTATTGTTACCTGCACAAAATCCCAGGAAAAGGGGATTAGAAAATGATGCATCCATGTTGTTGATCCTAACTACCAACAGGAATTCCTTGAATTGCAAATGTTAAATTGAGCCAAGAGGTTCTAGCTTGGACCACACGACTTCAAGTCCCATGCCTCAAGGCTCAGTTTAAAGCTCCATGCAAACACAAAAAATATCAATCAAAAAGCAATGAAATGGATATCATATTTTCGTATGGAAAGACTACAATGCCTTACTTTGTAGGGATTGTAAAGAAACTGCTTTGCTAATTGTTCAACTTCTTTTGGCCAAGTTGCACTCCAGTACAAAGTTTGTCGGTCTGGGCGAATCTGAAAACAACAATAGATTAAACAGTAATATAGCAAAGAGAACATATATAAATGTGCATATCTCTAGTCAGAATCAAGAGAGATATGTCTAGACAACCAATCAAAACCAGGGACGGAGCCAGACTCAACTCTAAGGGGGGGCCGGGGGCCAACATTTAAAAAATGTCCTTATTTATTAAAAATTATATAAATACAGTTTTTTAAAAAATTTGAAAGGGGGGCCATGCTTATACATGGCTCCGTCCATGATCAAAACATACATGAGAGGATTTAGTCAAGTATCCTTGTGACCTTTATATTTCAAGTTTTTTCTCTAATTCAATAGACTGACTGTCGCCTGATAAGCTTATGAGGAATAGAACGGAAGATAAGAACCTGAGAAACAATTTTACGCATCTGAGGCTCAAACCCCATGTCTAACATTCGATCTGCTTCATCCAACACCAGGTATGTAACTCTACGCAAATTTGTATTATGAGACTCCAGCATGTCAATCAACCTTCCTGGTGTGGCAATAACAATCTCAACGCCTGTAACATAACCAAAATCATAATAACAGCTAGATCAATCAAAATCCTTGAACATGTAAATATCTTACCAGGAAAATAATCAAAATAAATAATGGAGCTATCCCAAACTCACTTGCCAAGCATAAGACGATAGCCAGTTCCTGAAACTCAACAGCCACCTACCTTTCTGGAGATCACGCACTTGAGGTCCTTTAGGAACTCCACCATAGATGCACGTGCTTTTTATTCTTGATGATGCACCAAATTTAGTAGCTTCTTGTTGTATCTGAACAGCAAGTTCGCGTGTCGGAGCTAAAACTAGTACAATTGGGCCATCCCCAGGAGCTGGCATACAAGAAATCCAAATCTTTAATCACCAGCAATAGAAAGTATAGAAAGAACATGTACAGGAATAATAAGAAGTTTCAGTTAGTGACAAACCTAAAATTGGCTGAGCATTAACATGGACAATGGCAGGCAATAGGTAGGCAAGTGTCTTCCCTGATCCTGTTTCAGCAATACCAATGAGATCACGCCCCCTCAAAGCCATTGGCCATCCTTGAGATTGAATGGGAGTAGGTTCAACAAACCCAGATTTTGTAATTTCTTGCATAACATAATCTAGAACAATGACAAGAATATCATTTAGTATACAATAGCACAGACCATCATTATCAAACATAAAAAAATATTAAGCACATACATTCAGAGTGAATTTTGCAGGTCATTAGAAACTCACATGTTACAAAGATACTGAAATTAGCCAGAAAGCAACGTTTTCATGCTTTTTCACTCATATAAAGTTCAGTGAAATTTGAAGAAAAAGGAAGTTAGAGCAAAGTTAGCATCATTTTAACTTTAATCTGTGGCATTTAATCTGGATGACTTGACTGATATGCCCGATATAGCATAGGTTTGAGTTACCCCATATGCGAGACTCCAAAATAAAGTTAAGAGAGGAGCAAAGACAAGTAGAAGTTGCCCAACAGAATGAGTTAAAGACACCTTCTGCTATGAAAAATTATTATGAATGAATTGAATCAATAGCAATAATATAATAGTAAAGCACGGACAGATGCTAGAAATGAAGCTAGCCAATGTCCCTTATAAGAATATCCAGGGATGGTAAATCACTAAGACTGTATTTGACCCATAACCACTAATGAGGAACCATAGGCTTTACAAGATGTTTGAGTCTTGGACTGGACTTTCTCTCAGGGAAAAACCAACCCTCGATTCAGTCAAAATAAAAGTTTAATTAATTAATCTAGTAAATGCTAACCAGCCTATCAAAGCATGTTTAAACCTCCACAGTAACATTCAACAACTATGCTGAAATTACTATCCCAACTGCTAATTCACTTTCTCCAACCTCATCCAATAAAAGGAAAGAATTTGCTTTGAGCAACAAACTAAGCATATTTTCCAAACTTCAATACAACAGACCTGGAAAGCCAACGTCATGAAAAGTCTTGACAGGCTTTGGAACATCCCTCCCCTCAACAGTTATTTCCCTCCTTTGTCTATACTCCTCAACATCCCTCTCAGACATGGCTGCCACTGATTGTGATTCAACATAGAAGTTCTTCTCAAATGGTGTCAGACCATCCAAGTCTAACTTCTTTGGTGGGTCAGCTCGATCATAATCCCTCCGTTCATATGAACCCCGAGCTGAGCCACTATAACTCGAAGGCCCACCAAAGCCTGAATCACTGCACATACAACAAACTCACCTATGTTACAAAGCAACAAAAAATAAAAAGATGAAAAGCTTTAAATCACCGTAGCTGGTCATTGTTTCAAACAAATTGGCACTAGGACCAAGGTGCACAGTATCGTCAAAGAAGGAACATCTTCTGTGTCTACTCCAACATCACCAAACCAAAACAATTCTTGCCAATTAACATTTAGCAATTAGAGAAGAAATAATATACACTACAATTACATAGTTTTTATGTCATTGTACTATGTTTTGCTTTTTACATTTCCATCGTGCGGTGTTAACAGCTTTTGAACATACCGTGAACAATGAGGCCACTCTAACACAAGAAATACTAACACTTAACATATTGAATCCGGTTTTACATTTCCCATTTTCCTTCGCTTCTGTTCTACATTGTCTAAAATTCGTCAACAAGCAAAATTGGGTGAGTTCGGAGATTAGATTCATGATATTGCGATCAATAAAGCCAGAAACAGTTTCTTGCCAGTCCACGCACTAATTCATTTGAACTACAACAAGTACCAAATGAAACCCACAAAAACACAACAAGAACTGCAATCTCTAAATCCATTTTGAAGCAAAAGAATTGAACCGTCCCGTACGAAGAGGAAACCCTAAGCATATAAAGAGTTAAAAGACATAAGAACTGAAACCTGCATGTCAATGCGAGCGCCTTACCTTCTCCTATCACGATAAGACGTGGGGTCACCGGCGCGGCTGTCGTATCGGCTCATGACTGCTGCGAGATTAGTGATTTCTTGAGAAACGAAATTCCACCTTTTTCCCTTTTTCTCTCCTCAATTCCAATTGTTTTGGGTTAGGGTTTTTGCTATGTTCAGTTCTTGCCTGTTAAACTTCTTTATTTGGGAGTGACGGTGTGCTAAACCACACAGGTCGGTGACAAGGGAGGATACCACAGCCATTAAGATTGACACACTTGGCATCGAAGAATCGGAGTAGGACCCGCCGAAGCCAAAAGTATTGATTAAAAATATATTTTTGTTTAATAAGATTGGTTCGACCCTGATGGGTTAAGGACAGAAAGAGACGAAATGTAACACATTTTTATTTTTATTTTTAAAAACAATATTAGCGTAAAAAATAGAAAAAAGTAAGGAAAATAAAGAAAACTAACCTAAACCAACAGGCTTATCCTGTACACCCGAAATCTAATAGCTTTTCTTTCTTAACAAAAACAGAAGCCGAACCATCTGAATTTAAAATGGAAACTAAACAAGAAGGACGATCAGTCCAGTGATGTGGGTTTGCATGTAATAAGACTACCCTAGCTAAAGCATGAGCCGCCTTATTGGCAATCCTACGCATCCATTGAAAAGACAAGTGAAGGAAATGTCGCTTGAATGATAAACAATCAAGGGTCAAAATTTCAATCTCATACCGATTTGGCAAAGGAGCTAATATTGATTGGACAGCTGCCAAACAATCTAACTCTACAATGACCTTGACAAGCTGTTGATCTTTTAGCCAAAAAAGAGCTTCCCTTATAGACATAATTTCGAAAAGAACTGGGTCAAACAGGGCAGGGAAAAAATCTAAAATAGCAGTCACAAACCTACCTCGTGCGTCCCTAAGAACCGCAGCAAAGTCTTTCACCTGAACATCCTCTGGAGAAACAACGAACTCGCTGTTTTCTTTCTCCCGAATAGAGAGCCTTTGCAACCCTGAATCCATTAAGCTAAAACGAGAATCTAAGAAAGACCAACGTAGAAATAATACCTAGACCTCACCTTGCATATGAACGGCAAGACCAACACTTGCACTCATAGAGGGAGAGAGAGAGGCAAGACCTAACACATTTTTATTATTTATTTGAGGGTTTTATAATGGAATGTGATGGAAGTGAGAGGTTTCATATTATGTTTCATTCCATCTTAAACAGTAAAAATAAGAAACTTTCGATTCGGAAAATTTAGGATGGAACGTAAACTAATAAATACATACTGCCTAATATACTCTCAATAATTCTTCTTATCAATTATTTCTTCTAAATCTACCCAAACTCATTTATTACTTTACACAAGCTTATCATTTTCCAAACTTCTGTTTTTGTTCTCCGTGTTCAACTACTTCTCATTCTTCTCGTGTTATTTATTGGTAGGGAATTAGAAGAGGAGCTAGAAGACTTGGTTACTAGTGTGTCTTCTGCTTTGTCGAAACCTTCTTTTTTATTCTATTTATGTTAATTGTCGATTTTTTTTTAACAATATATGTCTGTTGCTTTTATTATTATATGCATTTTGTTTTGAGTGAGGAGATTATACTTATTATTTTATTGTACTTTCAAACAACATTTCACTGTATTACATTATGACCCATTACGTCTCTTACAAACAACTTTTAATTATATTACATTTCATTTCATTATAAATCGTTATATTCCGTTTTATTTCATTAATTAATATCCAACCAAGCAGGGTCTTAAATAAACCTGTTTATTAATTAAAGAAAAATATTAAATCAGTTTATTAATATTCATAAATTAAAAACATTCATCATATTTTTCTACAATTATCTGTTGTTTGTTTATTGTTTATTTTGAAATGATCGAAATAAGTTAATATCAACATCAAATTTTCATTATTGATGTGATAATATTCAACACATTCAATTATCAGTTATTTAATATATAGAGGCTCGTGTGTATCAAAAAGTTTTAGACCATAAATCATGTTTGACGTCTAATGCTAAGGAGGAAAATATTAATCACTTTAGATTTTTGGAAAGTAGACTTTGAGAATTGATGTCCAAACAGTGAAGAAGGATTTATGTCTAAAAATCTAAGATACAATCAATTTTATCAATCACTTGATTGACATATAGGTTGGAAATTCATGATGTAACTTCATCGGAGATTTCTCGCAAAAATATTCCATAAGTCTAAGAATTATAATGAAAAAAGTCTTTTTCCATTCATATAGTCTAACAATATCACGTACTTTTGGTTTCTGTTTTCGCACACCTTCTGACTAAGGATTAATCGAGTGATATATGACAAGAATTAAAGATAATAAAAAATTTACTATTTAAAGGTTAATTAAATTATATCAAAAATTTAAAATTTTACTTTTAATTTTATTTTTATTTAAAATTTATACTTGAGATAATAGTAATATTTAATTCAATATAAATTCTGTTGTGA
This sequence comes from Erythroxylum orinocense, assembly GCA_025531955.1. Classification (NCBI taxonomy): domain Eukaryota; kingdom Viridiplantae; phylum Streptophyta; class Magnoliopsida; order Malpighiales; family Erythroxylaceae; genus Erythroxylum; species Erythroxylum orinocense. The sequence continues at coordinate 3,951,167 of JANZLX010000005.1, forward strand.
AATTATTGAGTAAATAAAAAATTAATCAATTAATTGTATATAATCATTTGATAAATTTTACAAAACACTAAAACCCAAAACCCCTCAGTAAGCCCGTCACAAAAGCTTTGTACCTCCACAGTCCACACCACTAGAGCAGAAGGCCTCTAAGAAAGATGGGAACTTTATCCGTGGCTTCTTCGTCTCTTTTGAGAGTGAGAGCTGCTTGGGACACCCAACAGAGACTTCCTTATAACCGCAACGCTCCTCGTGATCCCAATCCTAAGCCTAGAAACTTTGATCTTTTACCGAGCACAACAGTTGGAACCACTCCCAGTGTTACTCTGTCAGCTCAGACTGTTTCAGAACTTCTCAAGCGCAACACTAATGGCCAGGGTAATGATCGCTTGAGCTCTCTTGGTTGTTTCCTGAAATGTAGGGTGAAGAAAGAAGGAATTTTGTGTGTGTTTTGGTTGATGGAGTGGTTGAATTTGGACAAATAATTCGTCTTTCTTTTCTTTTTGACGAGCTTGTGTTTCAACTTGCACTGGTTGTTGTGTTGGGTTTATTGGGTTTCTTTGGATTTTTCTTTTTTGGTTCTTTTTAGGCTATAGTTGGCAATTGAATGATGCACCAGTTTCCATTTGCGCGAATTCTTTAACTGTTACCGATCTTAATTGAAGAAAGAGAGGAGTTTATGATTATACGATACATAGAGTTGTCTTGATCGAGTCATTTTGTCACCTAAAGAGAGGAGTTTATGATTATACAATGCATAGAGTTGTTTTGATCGAGTCATTTTGTCACCTAGAACTTAGATGGCTCCTGTTTTGACTGGAATTTTTATGTTGCGTTTTAGTACAAAACGACGATTTATATATGGGATATGAGAGATGGCTGCCTAGTCCTCCAAAAGTGGAAAAGCCTCGATCAGTTTTCAATGCAGCCACATTAGCATATATTGGTGACAGCATATATGAGGTGAGCACTTACTGCTTATTGTTTCCGACAAGAATCAACAACTACATTGCACACTTCCACTGCAGTGAATCTTTCGAAAACTATGTCAGTCGAGGAACTATGTGGCCAAAATTTTCTTTCATACGTGATTCTAATCTCTTGCAATGCAGCTATATGCTCGCAGGCACTTCTTGTCTCCTCCTTTGAAGATTGATGATTACAATGATCGTGTTACATCAGTAGTACGGTGTGAAGCACAAGTATGAAATTTATGAGATCCATGTTTGCTGCCTTTTTCATTGTCTTCCTTGCCAAGTTCATGAAAATATTTTGTTAATTTTATAGCATAACTTTGGATATTTATGCATGAAAGCATCTGGTTTCGTTTCCTTTCTTTGACCAGGATGCACTGCTTCAGAAACTTGTCGGTGAGAATTTCCTAACGGCAGAAGAGAGGTACATAGAAGAATCTATATTCATTGTATTTGGTTGATATATTCATATATTTAATGATTGAGCATTGATTCGAGTCATTAATAGAAAATTGGAAAGAATATGGCGACTTTTTCTCCTTGAGGCAGTCTTTAAAAACAAATCAGACATCCTTCTTTTCAACACGAAATTAACAATTTGGTACTTTAATGTAAAGATCAAGGATTTTCCAAAAATTGATCTTAGTCATCTGTTGTGACCATATTTTCGACTAATAACAGTTCTAGTCCTGTTATCTTAAAATCTCTTGTTGCTAGTACTATGCTGCTACTTGCGTATTATTATTTTTAATTTTTTGGTGTATGCTTGTCTTTTTGTGTAGGAATACACCCTTTGAAGAGTAGTGGCTATTAAAATTATTAACGCATCGTTGGATTAAGGAATATATAGGCAACCTTAACTGAGTTACTGCATCATCCTTATTTTAAGTAATTTACTAGCCATATTTTATAAGTAACAAGGCAAGTGAAAATCTCAACTTAAAAGATCTTAAATGTGAATACTTATTCACATCATCAAATTTGGTTAGCACTTCAAATACAATAGGCTCTTAGTCTTCATTTTTTTTTCCAAAGGCACCACTTGATATGGCGGTAAAAGTCTTTTGACTTGCTGGGCAAAGGAAGCATTTGAATAATTACATGGTTTCAGATTTCTAAGCAAATGATCTTATTTGACATGAAATGGGCCTTAAAATATTGCTTATTAGAGATGCATTTCCAATTGTTCAAAATGTTCAGAGATCATAATAATCATGGTCTAATCAAGGTCATCACGATCACTGGTTGTTAAGTAGATTTTTTTAATAAGGCACATAAGCAGCATCAGATATTGTCTGAGTAGCTATACATTATGAAAAATTATTAGTTTACTTGCTTGACATTATTTAGGTTCCATCAAAATATCCATTTGCAAGCTAAACTTGAAACTTGTGACTTCTTATCACATGTTCATCCTTATGAATGTTTAATTTGCTCTCCATCAATTCATTAGGTCTTACGCTGTGAATTTCTTTTCCATTCACTAGGATAATCAGTGTAATTGTTTACCTTTTTATGCCTTTGATACCTTTCAATGCAGGGATGTTCTTCGGTGGGGAAGGAATGTTGGTTCAGCTAAATCACGTACGAAGAAGCGTGCTGGAGTTGCTGTTTATAACAGAGCTTCTTCTCTGGAAACACTTGTGAGTGCCCTTTTACCTTGTTGCTTACTGGCGTCATGTTAATCCACTTCAAGCATTTTGTTAAATCATATATACATACATATGCGCGCGCGCGCGTGTGTGTAACTGTGTATATGCTTGAAATAAAGTTTCCATAGAAGAAAGACCACATATTCACCAGTCGCTTGTCTACCTATTTAGTAATTGCATTTTATATTCTTATTTTCAAAATTGTTCACATCATAGTATCTTGTGGTAACAGTAGGTGGTAAATGCCATAACCTTGGAAGAAGATATCCTATTCTTTCCTTGCACATTGCCTGAAGTGTTTAGAGATGTTGCCTAACTGTTTGCTTAGCTGGTGAAGAATATATCTGACCATCTACATTCATGGTCGAATTGTTATTCCATTACCTACAGAGTGTAAAAAGAAGTTACTATTCATGATTCATAGAAGGTGACTTCTCATTCGTTTGTAGATTGGTTATCTCTACCTCACCAATAAAGATCGATTAGAAGAGATTATGATACAGATGGGATTCTCAGCTGGCATTTCTGAGCAGATGATCTTGGATGAGGCAAATGGTAAGTCGTTAATACCTAGTCTGCATCATTTACATTCGTAAAATTAGAATCCATTTAAGTGCCTAACCTTTACTAGCTTTTTACGAGTATCCTTCATATTTTGTGATATCTTTAGCTTAGCTTTGGTTTTTAAGAGGCTAGCAGTTTCTGTGGTAGAAGAGCACTTGGTCATCTATTTTCTTGGTGCAGAACTTCTTTCCGTGGTGATAATGCAATAGAAGGCCAGCAATAGCAAACCTGTCCCGTGGACCTAGCCAACTATTTTTGGGCTATGAAAATAGGCCTTGAACTGGCAATATGTTGATTAAATGATTGACCACAAAGACTTTGGTGCATAGGGTTACCAGGCCATTTAGATGATGGAAGAAAGAACATCTTTTTCTGCATTTCACTCAGTGTAGTACTTACCTAGTTTATTGTGTTTCATTTGAGCTTACGAATTATCCTGTATTTTTTTCTACACGTCTTTGCAGCTAAGGGTTGAGTTCAACTGGTAATTTTGAGACCAAAACCGTCAACCAAAGAAAGCACGTCGTGAGAGTAGACATGATGATCACTTTTGTAAATTCATGTCTACCAGGCAACTTGGTGTAGATTGAAAACTTTAGCGTTTTGGGCTGTACGGAAATCTCGTGTAATATGCGAAACTTCTGCTTGGTCTCATGTGCTTTACATGCAGAGACTTGTAAGAAGATGATTACTTTACTGAATGAATATAAGAATTTATTGATAACTTATAACTTCTGTATCCTTAACTAAAGTGCACTCCCACAAAGGTACCTGGAACATTTTTGTGTATAGGATTCTAGAGTATGTATTGAAATGTTGTGGATTCATATGCATTTGCTTCAGTTACACTGATTACAATTAAACATTTTGCCTGTGTACAGCAACAGATCCATAAATGAATCTGAACTATATGTCTACTGCCAAGATATTCTTATGACAAATACTCTTTGGCATAAATTTTTCACAGTTAGACATTCATTTTGGATGACCTTTTGAGGATTGACGACCAAAATCTTGTGGCCGGCAACAGTTTCTGATAAGAACTGTTGCCTCACATGTCTAACATACCAGCCACAGGCATTCTTAACTAATTTTGTGACTCATAAAACAGATAGACAATGCAAATGGATTCAATAGCTGAGCAAGAAACCACTCATGCCATCTGAAGAAGTTGAGACAATAAGACAGTTCTTGTGGATCAGGTAGGTCCAACCAAACCAGCAGTTTTGGATATGATTGCTCATTAAGCTCTCGCCTTATATTGAATATGTGGCAATCTCAGAACTGGATATACAATGCATGCCTTTCACGTCATATCTTCCTTTTCTTTTTTCAGTATTAGGTTGGCCTTTTTACTAAATGGCTTTACAACTTTTGAGGTCCTTCTGCAACTTTTCTACATGACCACCATATCACACACGCTAGTACCCTAACAAATGTTTGAAAGTGAAAGGAAACATCAAAAGACCAAAGCTATTCTGTTATGATAAGGCCTATCCCTCTGTCCATCACCAATGAGGCAATACATAATATTGAAAGCTATGGTGTTCAAAAGGTAAACTGCTTAAGAGTTATCCTCTGTTCACTCAAAGATAAGATGAAGTGTCATCCTTATCCTCCAATCAAACATATAATTCCCATAAATTTAAAGTAATAGAAAAAGAAAAGCAGATGGTAACATTATTGTATCCTGAAATTGATTTTAGTTTGATCATCAAAACGTGTGTGCTCCTATAATGGTTATCATCAAAAGGACAACTTGAGGAAAACGAGTATCATGCAAACGTGAGATTGGACCCCATTTGGTGATAGACTGATAGTGGTCCAAAACGTTTAAAGGGAATGCTTTGAGTCATCTTTGCTTCAAGAGAACACTTAAAAATCTCTTCAGCACGAAGCATATGGCCTAACTAAATTTATGACCTTCTGTTCCATATACTAAGAAGTAGTAGGAATCAAAAAGTGGGGTCTAGGTGGTTGAGCCAATGGTCCCTATAGTAGTTGAAAATGACCATTTTTTTCTTCAACACCATGTTCATAACATGGTTTTGGCCTTTATCACAACTAACATTAATAAATGTGATAAAACATACAAGCAATGTGGGACTGTTCTAGTTTGATGCTAATTTTAAAATGGCCCGATACTAGAATTCTATATCGGTTCGAGCTTTAGACTCTTTATATACCGAATTAATCCGATCATTAAGATTGAACCTGCCCCTTAATTTCAAATTCGGAAATTGGGGATTGAATTTGTAACTATAAGGTCAATATCTAACATTGATCTACTTAACTAAACCTTAGACATTAAGCATTAGGAAACAAACAATTGAGTGCAATAATGTTATGGTAAAAGTCAAATGATGAACATGGTACTTAATCTGTTGTGATGATGATGACGAGGACAAGACGAGGATCAATTTGGCTTTTCGCAAATCACCAACACAAGTCACATATATTCTCCATAGTCACATATATCTCTTTGGGGGAACAGTTTTTTGCATGGGGATATGTAGACTTGTCACTTCACTTTACCCTATATTATATTTATTTTTGATAATTTATTGCAAAAGATCCCTTTTATATAAATTTGAAATTTTACCTTAATAATTGTGTTATAAATAATTTAAAATAAACTAAACCACTAATTTAATTATTATTTTCTGAGTCCAAAATAGATTAACATTATAAATTCGTTTAAATAGATCAAATCGGTGAAAATATTTTTTAAAAACTTCGAGTTAGAATTAGAATTATAATTATAATTTAAAATTTAATTATTATGTTTCAGGTTTAAAATAAGATTAGTATTGTAAATAATATACTCAACAAGTGAAGATAATTTTTGGCAAATCCTATAAAAGAGCCCTGTGATATACTTGATTATTCATCTTAGCCCTTGTGTTTTTAATTCGTTCACTTTAGTCCCTGTGTTTTTTATTCTCATTCAAGATACCTCAATTGGGTATTTTCGGACACATTTGCTCTTGGAATCAAGAGGTTTAAAAAAATATATTTCAATAATCTAAGGGCAAATTTGTCCGAAAATACCCAATTAGAATATCTTGAATGAGAATAAAAAATACAGAAGCTAAGGTGACCGAATTAAAAATACTAAGGCTAAGATGAATAATCAAGTATATCACAGGAGCTGTTTTATGTGATTTGCCGTAATTTTTTTATCAAAAAAAATCATAATCTTTTTTATTAGAACCCCACATGCCCTTTTTTTAATGAATAACCATCACTTTAAAATCCGCCATGATCCAAGAAAATTTAGGTATGCCATAGAGACACAAAGCAAGAACTTGAGTTAGGGATAGAAACAGAATCTTCTTTATCTATTACTGTATGGCCGTCCAATTGCCCTGTTAATCCATGATTTAGGTATCAATCAATCAACACCATAATCATGGTTCTTATCATACATTATTAAGTAAAGTATGACCTCAAAAGGTCTTGAAATGAAACAGACATTTGACCCATCAAACTACATTATTATTATTTTATCACTTGATTGTACCAAATTGAAAGTAAATAATGATGACAAATTAATTCTAATTTCATCCCAATTTAACATATTAAATTCAAATTCAATTGTCGGATTCTTCAACTCGTTAATTACAACGATAATTCGCGCAAAAGTAAAGGGTCGGGTCAAGTTAGACCATAAATATAGCTAAATTTGACCTACGGTATGCATCATACTACTTGTGATCAGAAAATTTGTCTCAGTTGCTTATTATTGGACATCTCTAGATTCGCATATCAGTGAAACTTTCATGAGTTGTTATTGTTATTATCAAATCAGTATTTGTGGTACCAACTGAAAATTGTCTTTTGGATTTCACAGTTTCCTCTCCAGGTTGAGACCAAGAGTAGTGCAGTATCATGGGATGGCAACTGAAGGGAGCAAAGGCAAAGACGTTGATGGCAATTGTGATTGTGTGTGTGGCAAACTCATCCATTCAGTGGACGTTAGGTTTCACGGGCTTACACTGTTACACAGGTTAACGTCAAACAACTGTCCTTACGGATCAAGCCCTTGTTGTCCATGGCCCACACTGTTCTTTGCTGATGTGTCATCCTCATCTTCTGTACGTTTCGCTGACGTGTAAAAAATTCTTTACATGCATGTCAAGTCATCTTATTTTATTTTATTTTAATCTTTAAAATAGATTATTATCTTAAATTTAAAGATTTAAATTATGGCCAATGAGATTATAATTTATTCCAACATTGATAAAAAATGATTAGTTAAAACTTTACTCCAATTAATTTGGCATTTATTTTTTAATTTTTTCTTTAAAGCATACGCTTATTTTAACAAGAGGTAAAGTTGCGTATTATTAGACCTTTTAAAATTCTGCGATTCAGTAAGATTTTTACACTTATTTTAGTCTTTGCCTTAATGTGTGGTTTAAGTGGTGAAGTTAATTTCAATTTGTGAAATTAAAAGATTTAAATTACAAAATTGTGACTCGTTTTAATTAAAAAAAAAAAGGTTGAACAAGACTAAAGATATCTTAAAACTTCACTTAAATCAAATTTGGTAGTATTCAAATTTGAATCATTTATATTATTAGAAAAATTGTTATTTTATTTAGCATACACTTGAAAAAATATCTATCTTAGACTTCATAGATATATGAGCCTTAAGGTCACATGTTAACATTTTTGTAAAAATATAAAGGAATCAGGCAGTGAGGGCTAGATTTCAAATGGCTAATATTACAGATAAGTTGAAAGAGAAACGGCTTAGGTAGTTTGGACATGTGCGTCGGAGGCCTTCTAATATTCCAGTACGAAGCTGTGAGATAATAAATTTTAATGGCTACAAGAGAAGAAAATAAAGACCTTACAAGAATCGGAGGAAAATGATCAAGAAAAATATGCCAGAATTAGCTCTTACTGAGGCAATTGCTAGAATTAGAAAAATCTGACATGAAAAGATAAGGTAACCGACGCCCTTTAGAGTCCTCGCGTCTTACCTTCCAGTATAGGAAGTACAACCGAATGTCCTTTATACCTTGCGTTTAGTAATTTGTAGACTTCAGGTCAGGCGTAATTAGGGGTAAAATCCTGCAATGGACTCCTAAAATTGTAGGATTGTTGTTTCCTCAGGGTTGGAAAGTGTAGACTTGTACAGCAACTAGCAACAACAAGAGCCAGTCTTTACAAGAGATAAGGTAATAGTAAATATGGTCAATCATCTGGTATGTCCTTATTGTCTTATTTTGTAATTCTATTTACTTAATTTTTTTGCGTGCCAGTTCTTAAATTTTTTTTTTGTTTTCTGCATCATTTTTACTTGTCACATTTATATATGGATCTACTTAGAAACAATCTCTCTACTATGTAGGGACAAGACTACGTATTATTAGACTTCATCAAATTCCACTCCAGTATGAGATTTCGGACTGGATGTGATGATGACGATGACAAAGAAAAGACTGTGTATATTATGACCTTCCTCAAGCTTCAGCAAAACGTTAACTTTTATAGATATATATACAAAATGTAAATTCGTAATTTATTTAGCATACATATGAAAAATGCTAAAAAATATAGCTTTTACTCTTTATTTGTTAAAAATAAGGTTATGTATCGTTAAAATTTTCCAAATTTCATTTTTTAGCGGAACTTTCGCTGAGTTGTCTTTGTTAATATTGCACTTGAAAGCAGGAAGAAAGGAAAGGAGAGTTGATCTTGTAGCAGAATTCTTGGTTTGGAATCAGAAATACTTGATAATGAAGTTGGCAATTTTCAGTAAGTTGGAATCAGAAAAAATAAAAAGGGAAGAGGCTAAGAGCATATGCTGCTGCAGAACAATTGGGGCTTTAGGACCCACTGAAAGAGAGATGAAATGACCTCTGGACAGGGGTCCATTATTAACAGAGAATATATGAGACTGAATGAATGGAAAAGCAACCCAAAAAAAAAAAAAACGTAGTAGTTATTCTGATGTGACTTCAGAAATTGCAGGTGGGTTCGGTTCCATTAAGTCTCTCTTGGGAGAAAGATATTTTGTTTCGAATAATCAGTTCTTACCGATATTATAAATATTATATTAGATTTAATATTAAATTAAATTTTAGTATGATATTGTACTGATATCAATTATTTTTTTGGTAAAATATCGATAAATATTAGATATCATTTTGAGTAATTTTTTAAATTACAAAATAGTCAATTGTTATATTATAACTGTATATTTTTAACATTGTTTTCAAAAATTATAATAATAAATAATAATTTTAATTTAATTTAATTTAATAATTATTAATAAATATAATTAAATTTAAAAAATATTTTTAAACTATATAAATTTTAAATAAATTTTGATTTAATATTTAAAAATATATATAATAAATATTAGTTTATGAATAATAATTTTTAAATTATTTATTTTAACAAATAAAATATTTTTATCAATACTTTATTAATAAATATTATATAAGATATTAAAATAAATTAAAATTAAAATAATTTATTTTAATTTTTATTTACTTTATAGTTATTATTAGTAATAAAATATTTGTTTTATTTTAAAAACAAAAATTAAAAATTTATAATAATTATACAAGTTGAAGTAAATAAAATAACTAATGAAAGAAATGGGAGAGAGGAAGAGTTTAAAATTTTGTGAAAGTTTTGCAAAAAAGTTTCAATATTTTTTTAAAAATTTGATACTGGCCAGTATTTAATCAATATTTTGAATATCGGCCGGTACAGATCAGTGTCATCCAAAATTGATTGGTACCAGCCAGTATTTAAACTCAGTGTAACTGACCCTCCGTTTTGTACCAATTTTGGTCCGATACAGTATGTACTGGCCAGTACGAAAGGACATCCTAAACTTTATTCTAATAGATTTATTTAAATAATATTATTTTAATTTAAAATTTAAGTTACAAAATTTTAAACTTAATTTTAATTCGATTTGTCATTTATCTTATCTATTGCAAGAATTGTAGATTAATTAAAATTATACAATAATAATAAAAACTTAATGAAAATCTTTTTAAAAAGTCCAATAGTATGTAGTTTTATCACTAACTAATAGAGAGGTTTTTTTAATAGATCGGAACAAGATAACAATAAAAGAAGACAAGTTAATAAATAAATAAAACAAGTCATTTCAAGTTATAAATAACAAAAACTACTCATTTATTTTTTGATAAAAGTTTTCAAATATTTTTTAACTTTTAAAATTTTCAGGATTATGTTATATTTTTTAAAGATTGACCAAATCAAGCCAAAGATGAGTTTGATTAATTATTAAATAAGGACATTAGTTTGCATAATTGCAAATTTTGCATTTATGTGTGGAATGAATTTTTTTTTTTTTTTGGGGTCTTCTCACATTTGGCCTTGCTTCATAATGAGCTAAGTCAAGATAAATTTGGCAAAAAAGGAGAAAAGACACTTGAGTATAAGCTAAGAACACTACCATACATGTGATTTGCATGACCTTTATTTTTTTTTAGAAGTTATGAAAAAAAAAGTTGAAACTACAAATATTTATAAATGAATTTGATCTTAAAAAACTTGATCTACTTAACTTTTAGGTCCGATTTTCAACTTTTCAGTTTAATTTATTTTAATAATTCTTGTTGTTAAAAACTGATCAATTTGTTAATTAACCAATTAATTTTTATAAATTAAGAATTTCTTATAAATTATAATTAATTAATTTTCATTTAATAATTAAAATTTAAAATTTTCGACTTATATGAATAATCTCTTTCAATCTTATTTCAAATAATTTAATTTTATTCAATCTTCAATTGATTTTATGGCGATTTAATACCGAGTGTTCCCTGCACAAGGTGTAAGAGTCGTTTTCTTAGACAATGAATATTGACAAAAGCACGAAACAAACTAATGAAAGTTCATTAGATAAGGTAAGCCCTGATTTATATATAATCCACCGACACCCTCCTTGAATGCTACATGCATAAATGTCCTTTTTATTAAGAAAAGCCTCAAAGTTCAAATGCCAAGTTTGACTTTTCTATTGAACATTTTTCAATTCAATCCATTCATTTTCGTTAAAGTACTTTAACTATTTAAAACTTTGATTTGTATCAACTAAACTACAATTACATATATACTAAAGCACGTTTTTATATAATTTTAAGATTTATTTGAATAAAAAATGAAAATTTAAAAGTAAAATTAAACAAGATAAATAAAAAAATTCCCTCTTTATATCATTTTAAAAAGGTTAATTTATAATTAGCATACAAAATTCCTTGCTTTGCGGGAGTTTAAGGAGGCTCATAATATATACAGCCGTCTCTTTGTATTTTTATAAATAAAGTGCTCTCGTAATTTGAATATATAACCTTATGGTTATAAATGAATAATTTTACGGATTGCTCCAAATTTCACTTTTTTTTAGTTATGAAAATCATTATCATAAGATTTTTCTTTTTTTTAATCACAAATTTGATTGATATCGGTGTTCTGAAACTCGGACCGGTCATCGAACCAGAGATCTTACTGATCACCGGTTTAACCACCGATCGAACTGGTATAATGTCATAATTATGCAATAATTATATTTAATTATATATAATATTTAAAAATTTAAAAATACCAAAAATAAATATAAATAAATAAATAATTGTCGAACCGGACCGATCCGACCGGTTAATTAGCCGGTTTTCACCGGTTCGAACTGGTCTAATTCAAGATTGATTTTTTTGGATTAATCAGACTAAATAACTTACCGGTCATTAATCAAATTGGTCGAACCGGTGAAATATTTTGCGGATTGACATGAATATGAATATGAAATATTTTGCGGCAGGACAGCTTGGTTGCAGGTTGTTGAAGTAATTGAATATGCAGCTGTCCTCGATTTGAAGGCAAGTTGGCTTCCAAATACTAACCCTTTTAACCACTCCATATTATACCAACCAGCCTCTTCAAATTATTATTTTTTAATTGTTTGTGGTTCAAGATTTTCAGATTTGTCTTCAGTTTGCTTGACTCTGTTTCTTTTTCTTTCCAAACAAATGGTATCCAAAAGTAATAATTCTCTTAAAGAATAATCAAAGAAACATAGTTCCAACAAATTTTGGTGGAGATAATGTTGTTAAATGTCCTTTTTTATGAATATTCATTCTGTCTTTTTCACTACTTCTAATGTGTCTATATGTTTGTGAATCAACAACAAGGGTAATAATAGATCTAGCTTGAAATTTTGTATCGAAGTTCGAGCCCGAATTCGATCAAACTTACATAGCTTGAAGTTCAATCAAGCCCGAGTCATCTTGATTAAATATATTTACTTCTTAAAATTTAAACTTCAACATTTAAACTTTAAACTAATCATGTTTAAATTTGAAATTAAAAAAAAAAAGTTCAAACTCAAGTCTAAAGCTCTATCAACTTTAACTATGTTTGTTGAATTTGAATCAAGCTAGGTCAGGTTGAACAACTTTTGCCATTAAAAAACAAGAGAAAACACATCTCCAACTCTTAGTTTCTTGCTAAAATTCTCATAAAATTAAGCATACCAAATGTGAGATAGGTCTCATGCATGTCCACAAGTTCAATCCAACACTCATTAGGGACAAAGAGTGGGAACTTACAATGCATTTCAAGAATACAGGTAAGCTCAAGCATGCAATTATATATAGCGGTGGAAGGTGTGAGTTGGCCCTTTCAATGATGCGTCTTAGAAAAAGAAACAAAGAAAAAATTCGAATGTATTGTAAAATA
>JANZLX010000005.1:3968852-3982846 GCA_025531955.1 Erythroxylum orinocense
ATTAGGTTCCAGTATAGTACTGTATTGATACCGGTTACTATTTTGAGTAATTTTGTAAATTTATGAAATAGTCCTTAAATTTTTTAAAAACATTACAAAATAGTTTGTTGTCATATTTTACAGTTGTACTGTATATTTTTAACCTTGTCTCCAAAAATTATAATAACAAATAATAATCACAATTTTAATTTAATTTATAAAATAATTTTAATAATTATTAATAAATCTAATTAAATTTAAAATATATTTTAAAATATATAAATTTCAAATAAATTTTGACTTAATAATTAAAAATATGTATAATAAATAGTAGTTTATAAATAATAAATTTGTATTTTTATTTTTTTAAAAATTATTAATACTTTATTAATAGATATTATATAAAATATTACAATAAATTAAATTTAAAATAATTTATTTTAAAGTTTAATTTAATTTATAATAATGATTACTACTAAAAATATCAATTTTGTTTTAAAACACAAATTAAAAATTCACAATAATTATAAAAGTTGAAGTAAATAAAATAACTAATTAAAAAACTTTGAAAATGAGAAGCGGGAGAGAGGGAGAGTTTAAAAAATTTTGCAAAAAAAATTTCCTATTTTTAAAATTTTTTCATATTAGCTAATATTTAATAAGTATTTTAAAAGAGTGGGTTATTCTAAAGAACAAAATAGGGGCAAGTCAAGAGTATGCCCTGAGCAGGTGCCCTCCTTACCCTTATCTAAGGTCGGACTTGCTAATAAAGAGACTAATTTTTACAGATTTACAAGAAAAATAATTGAAACCAAATAATAACTAAATAATAAAAATTAAGATTAAACAAAAAATTAAAAAAGTTTATAATTATCATATAATTAACTTAAGATTTTAGTGAAAATTTTTGACCTTGTAGACTTACAAGTTAAATCTAAAGAAAGTGGTGACCAGGTGAGGTATTCCTAACACTAAGATTGACTAAAATGCTAACGTGTGTCACTTTCTTCTTTTCTCTTTTCAGTCTCATTCGTCCATTATAACACATTTGAATTGAAATCTTGAAGAGAAGTGATTATGTTATTTTCACGAGAAAGTGAAAGTATATACGGCTGTACTGATTCAAACTTAAGAAAAGGTTAACATAAGGTTCGAGATTCAGGCGTTCACACTTCACTTTCGGTCAGATTGCCAGCTTGTACACCATTAATTTACAACTTCCTCTCTTAAAACCGACAATTTTGTTTACACCGACTCATGGTTTGGTTGTATTTATACCAGTAAAATTTTTATCAGTTGAGTTTTTTTTTATAATTTTTTTAAAAAAAGTCAATTAATTATTTGTCTGTAGTTTAAAAAAAAAGTTTTTTTAAAGAACTTCATTAAATAAACTGTTTGACAACATAAAATTAAAAAAATACTTTTAATTTTAATTATATTTTATTTTTTAATAAAAATTATTTATACATAAATATAATCTAAAGTATATAAAACAACATGCAAAGCATAATATATTAATTATTATATAATTTTAAATCATATGAAATATAAATCAAAATATATCTAACAAAATCTTTTATATGGATTGTAACGTAAGTAAACTAATATAAAAATAAATATTAAAAAATATAAAAAGTCAAATAATATTATATATATCTCAAAATAATTATTCAAGTTGAGTAAATAGTTAAATACATAAAAAACCAGAATATGAATTTTGTAGTTATTGTGGTAATTATGTGTAAAATACAAGGACAAAAGGAATTGAAATTTTTTTTTAGAAGTTTCAAATTTGAACTTCTTAAAAAGTTATATTTTAGCTGTCAAAAAAATCATATATATTAAAGAAATGCTTTTTTATTTTACAGTCAAACACTTTTTTTTTAAAAGGCTTTTGTGGTAGAGAAAAGTACTTATTGACTTCCCAAAGGCTCATCTAAGCAGGCACTAAGTTTACGTATCAATTAATTAAAATTTAATGTATAAAATACGTAGAAAGATAATCAAATAATTAAAATTTCAAATTTTAATTTAATTTTTTCTCGATCATTTAGAAATAGTCTCTTTCCTAATTAAAGATAAAGTTACGTACTATTGAATTTCCCTATATTTCATGTATCAGTGAGATTTTTAATTAGTATTATTGTTGTTTGAAATATCATAAAATGAATAAATAAATAAATTAGTATCGAATTCAAATTATATAAAAAGAGATAAAATTTTTAAATTAAAAATCAATTAAGGAAATTTTATAAATTAAAAATGTATAATAATAACTATTTAAACTCTTTTTTTATACTTTAAAAATACATTTCTTAAAAATTGACACACGTTCATACTTTTGTATACAGTAGTAGCTTTGACTGTCTCACGGAGCGGACGGGAAACACAAGACTGTGTGTTTCTGCAATGCCTGCGAAGTTTTACTGTATCATTTTCCTTTAATACGTCACGCAACCAAATGCATTAGATGAGAATGAGATACAGCTCATGCCCACTTCAAGCAGAAACCGGCGGGTGCTTTTGAAATTAAATTCATGTCAGGGGTCAGATACAAAGAAAGTTTGGATATAATATTAAAAGCTTACATGGTCGCAATCAACTTGGAACAAGTGAAGATCACGAGAGTATAATTTATAGTTAGATAATATTTGTTTTAATTTTTTTTAAATTCAAAGTTTAAAAATATTTAATAGCATTAGAAACTATAAATATAAATTGAAATCGTTTGTTAAAATATGAATCATACTCAACAAAATATAATTTTTTAAATAAATTAATACCATAAACATTTCAATGAAATAAAATTATAAAAAGTTAAACCAATAAGAAAATAAGTTTATGATTTAATTGGTTTAACGGGTATTAGCAATGTTACTTACTGGACTTGGTATCGGATTAGATTCTAGTATGGTACTGTACCGGTACCAGTTAATACCAGATATCATTTCGGGTAATTTTTTAAACTTATGAAATAGTTCCTTAATTTTTTAAAAAAGTACAAAACAGTCTATTGTCATATTGTATAGTTGTACTGTATATTTTTAACCATGTTTTTAAAAATCATAATAATAAATAATAATCAAAATTTTAATTTAATTTATAATATTAATTTAATAATTATTAATAAATACAATTAAATTTAAAATATATTTTAAAAAATATAAATTTCAAATAAATTTTGATTTAATAATTAAACATATATAAAATAATTATTAGTTTATAAATAATAATTTTTAAATTATTTATTTTAAAAAATAAAATATTTATATTATATAAATTATTTAAATAAATTTAAATAAAAATAATTTATTTTTAAGTTTTGTTTAATTTATAATTATTATTAGTAATTAAAATATTTATTTGTATTTTTAAAAAAAATTAAAAATTTATAATAATTATAAAAGTTGAAGTAAATAAAATAACTAATTAAAAAACTTAGAAAAAAAGGCAGGTGGCAGGGGGAGAGTTTAAAATTTTTTGAAAATTTTACAAAAAAACTTTTCTATTTTTTAAAATTTCTAATACTAGTTGATATTTGATCTATATTTTGAATACAGGTCGGTACCAACTGGTACTATCTAAAACTGACTGATATTGTTTGATATTTAAATCTGGTACAATTGACCCCCGTTTCGTGTCGGTTTTAGTCTTGTACCTACTGGTACGAAACAATATCCTAAACTTTGGATATTAGATTATCATAAAATTAGCTAAAGATTAAATAAAAATAAAATTTTTAAAAATGGTTAAAAAAATTTCTTATCTACTGATTGAAAAAATAGTTTGTTAATTAAAAGTTTATAAGACTTTATTAATTTACAAAAATTGATCAGTTAAATAATAAATTAATTATTTTTTATCTTCAATTATTATTCAAATAAATCGAACTGAAAAGTAAACGGATGAATTGATTAAAATTTTTAACCGTTGATAAAAATACATCACTATTTTAATCACAATTTTATTTATTTAGTGGGGTTATATTTGGTCATGCTTGTACCCTTTGCATATGCTGACTTCTTGGATCTTACAAGTTTGTATCTTTATTCTCTCTTTTGTAATTGGGTAATCTCATATTTGGAAAACAAAAAAGAAAAAAAGATCACAACTTTATTTTTTTTTTTTTGTCTCTTCTACGTCACTATTCTATAAACTTTATCTAACAAATCAAAAAGAGCTACAAATTCTGAGACATCTCCATGCTTTGGATCATCCAGTTGGATTTTCTCTGTCTCATTGTTGTGATACAACTAATGCCCAACTACCCTTAAAACAATTAAATGTAATCAATAACATGTCCTTTTGGTATAGGTCAGGACAAAAAAATCCAATTTAGTCCATCATATTAAACTTTGATTTTATCATAAATTTATAAACTATAATTGAATTTATCCTTTAAGGATACGTATAATTAATTCAATTTGTAAGTATGTGAATTAATAAAAACTACCATAAAAGTAAGGTTGCTAATCACATGCAGATTCTGCATTTCAGCAAAAGCTTTATTGGGTAGTTGTTATTGTTATTGTTGCTGCTGCTATTCTTTGTCTCAGTGTTAGTGATATAACTAATGCCCAACTACCCTTTAAACAATTAAATGTAATCAATAAGATGTCCTTTTGGTATAGGTCAGGAAAAAAAAAATCCAATTTAGTCCAACATATTAAACTTTGATTTTATTATAAATTTATAAACTATAATTGAATTTACCCTTTAAGGATACATATAATTAATTCAATTTATAAGTATTTGATTTAATAAAAACTACCATAAGAGTAAAGTTGCTAACCACATGACCTTAGCAGATTATGCGTTTCAGCGGAAATTTTATTGAGTAATTGTTATTGTTGTTGTTGTTATTGCTGCTGTTCTTCTTATTGTATACAATTTAATTAAAAAAATAAATTATAATATATTTTTTGAACTCTATATTAATCACCAACTAGCAACCAACTTATTTAATACCGTTCTTAGGCAATAATAATGTTGTTGGAATTTGAGGTTAGGTGTCACCTTGTCTACCATTTATTGGAAAACTTGAAACTCAAATAAATATCTAAATCTAATGGTCGGTTAGCTTTCCCTATCTTCTGATTTTTTCACAAATCACAAATTAGTGATCATTCTTCTGCATAAAAATAACTTATATTTAAAGGGTTCTCTTAATTTGCCATTTTAATTAGGTCTAATGAGATAAAAGTGGTAATCAATCTCAAGATCTTAGTAAGTGCTTATCCATTATTGATATGACAAATCATGTTAGTCATAGAGATTCTTGATGGTAACTTAATCTTGTCAGTCCTGATCGCCAGCTAATTAATTAAAAATTATAATAATTGAACTCAAGTCTAAAGTTTGGAACCTCATCATTTTAACTTAGCTTAGCTTGCATGAACACACCAGCAAATTATATCCAAATAAAAACTCACATCCTACTAATATAAATCATTATAAAAAAATTCACATACATTTTAAAGATTTTTATTTCATTAAAAGAGATTTTGTAAAATAATAATATTTGTTTTGAATTAAAATGAAAAAAATGCAAATTGATCCCTTTATTATTAGATAAATATTCACTTGCTTTAAATATAATATCAGTATTTTCAAAATCAGATCAGAGGTTAAACTGGTAAGACAAGAAATTTAAGGTTCAACCAATATTAGACTGTCGTAAAACTGATTAAAAATTAAAAAATAACTAAAAATATAGTTCTTACTTATCGAAAAATTTAAAGTTTAAAATTATTAAATAAAAATTAATTAGTTTATAAGAACTAATTAATTTACATTTAATGAAAAAAATTATTCAATTAAATCAAATTAGAAATTGGTTGAACTAGTTTAGTTTTTAAAGCACAGAATAGGTTAAATATATATTAGGTAAGTTTCAGGAGATATCATGATTGGCTGGTAGGAAAATCTTAGAACTGGAGGAAGAGATTGGGTGATTGTAATCATGAGATTATGGATGTTTCCATTTTAGATCTACACATTCTGTTTGCGTGATTAAGCTTTTAATTGCATGATAAACACATTAAATGCTTAACTAATTAATGTTAATATAATACTACAAAGAAGAGATAATAATAATAATTAACAAAAAGAAAGTTTTTCTTTTTGCTTTTACCTTTTTCTTTATTATCTCCTCAAGCAAGCCGTCAAGTCTTTTTTTTGTTTCTTTCTGAAAGTGAAAGCTTCTTCTTTTTCTTATTGAATAGACTTGCATTATTGAGACAATATAATATTTAATCGTACTTTGTTTGTCAATTATTTAGTTTCTATTGCAAGTGATATGCTCAATTTGTCAAAAAAGTTATTGAACAAATTTCTTATTTTTATTAAATAAATTAGGGCAAAAAGAATTTTATTAATCAAGTCGAGAAAATTTAAATCACTTTTTTATTAGGTAGAATATTTTTACGACATAATTGGTTAATAAGTAATCAACGTATTTAGTATATAAAGCTTTACGTTTTGTGGAGATATGAGAGAGGGTAATGATGTACGTAACTTTACTCTTGTATTTTTATAAAGAGGTTGCTTCCGTGATTTGAACTCATGACTTTATAGTTATAAAAAAACAAATTTACCGATTGTTCCAAAACTTACCATAAATTGGTTAATAAGTACTTAATATATATATATTTGGAATCAAAATTATGTTATTTTCCTCTTAATCTTTTGTGTTTACTATTTAGCAAATATTAGTTAACAGTCTCGTAGGGAGTGGTCGAATCCTCCCACCTACGAGTTCTTGATCGAGCATGTCGTATAGGATTTGTCTAGTTTAAAATATCCAGTTAACGTGATTTAACATGATTTGCAGACTATTGCGTCAATTTGGAGGTTTATTCATTTAAAAGATTACAATTGTGGGTTTCTTCGTTAAAAATATATATATATATATAATTTTTCATTATCCATAGTGTATCTTTTTTTTTAATATAACCAAATTGCATATAAATCAGCAACAAATTTGAATTTTGAGCAACTTAATGAATGTTAACATAAAATATTGGGGCTAAAAGAAAATGTCATTTTCATGTCACGGGGTAATCCCATTATGTTCCCAACTTCCACATTTATGCACACACTACTTCATTCAATGTTGTACTCAATTTACAACTAATGGTAAGAACACGGAAAAAAAAACCATACCAATTATTCATGCAAATACGAAAAACTTATAAAAAGCAATTTTCGAATCCGCAACCTTTTAATCGCAAAAGAGTAACTTTTACGATCTTCGTGACTTTAGTTAAAATTCTAAAATTTGCAAAATAATTACTAAATAATTAATATCTAGCTTATTTAATAGTGCTTTAATATGTCTCCGTTTTCACGTGCCACCCTGTATAATGGTCGGATGGATGGAGAAAGACATAGAACGGTAAACAAGACCGGATCAGCCACCTTATGCCATAAAATGTACCTGAGAAAACCAGCCCCTTAAGCAAGAAAACAGGAGGTCCGCCTTGGGATTGCCTTAGAGAATCTTTGCATTGTCAAAAAAGCGAAAGAAAGGCTCTGCTAAAGAACAGACCCCAAAGTTAAGAACAAGCCAAGAACACCTTTAATACTATATCCTTATTTTAATTC
This sequence comes from Erythroxylum orinocense, assembly GCA_025531955.1. Lineage (NCBI taxonomy): Eukaryota > Viridiplantae > Streptophyta > Magnoliopsida > Malpighiales > Erythroxylaceae > Erythroxylum > Erythroxylum orinocense. Next base: position 3,976,437 of record JANZLX010000005.1, read on the forward strand.
ATTTAATGGCAAACAACAAATAAATAAACAAAATAAAAGGAAAAACACAAAAATTGTAAAAATATAAACTTTTTTTATTGTGGGAATTTCCAAGTAGTATGTGCAGTAAGGACAAAGAAGTGGGACCGAAAGCCTCACAAAATGGGACCCATTTCTCCAAACTCTCCACTGTTGTTGGGTTTATAAAAACAGCTGCAAAGCACCTTCATTTTTGTGCATAATCAGCCATTATAGCTCCTCTTGCCTACATAGCACGGCTCTTTCACACATGTTTTTACTACTGAAAGACTGAGGCTTTATTTGTCTTAGCTCTTCTTTTTTTGTTGCCCTTCTCTTCCATTGTATCCCTGAAAAGAAAGGAACCAGCTGGTTTTGTTGTTTAGCTTGTGTTTCTCTTTTATGTATGTACCTTTTTTTTCTGTGTCCAGATAAAGAAGCATAGAATAAAGTGTGCTCAGAGGGAAAGAATAAGAGCAAAAAGACTATTGCTTTGAAGGGTTCTGTTGATTCTTTTGGTGATTGCAACATGGCCTTGAAGAAGCTTGCATTGTGCAACAATGTGGTTGGGGTTTTGTTGTTGGGGTTTTGGGTTTGTTCTGTTGCTGCCTCTGTCTCTTATGACTCGAGGGCTATCACCATTAATGGCCAGAGAAGGATCCTTATTTCTGGGTCCATTCACTACCCAAGAAGCACCCCTGAGGTATTGCTGCCAATGTGCTTCCATGCCTTCTCTTGTTTTGTCGAAGTTTCCATCTTTTATTTGTTTCTCAGTTTCTTTTTCTGTTTGGAGCTTCTCTCCAAATGGGCACATGCAAGTTGTGCTTTTTAAGTCTCTCTGTTTCTCTTCTTTTTTTCCTTTGTATGTGCACAGACGCGTTTACGTAAAGTCTCTGTTTTTTGATTGACGGTTTTGGTTGGGATATGGCAGATGTGGCCAGATCTTATTGAGAAGGCAAAAGAAGGAGGAGTTGATGTGATTCAAACTTATGTCTTTTGGAATGGGCATGAACCTTCGCCTGGAAAAGTAATATGACCAAAAATGCCCTCTCTCTTTGATAATTCTATTTGTAATTTCACTTGAACAAGCAATCTGTTTAGTTCTTATTTTTATTGAGACTTTTTATCTGTAACAGTATTACTTTGATGGAAACTATGATCTTGTCAAGTTCATCAAGCTGGTGCAGCAATCAGGTCTCTATGTTCATCTCAGGGTTGGACCTTATGCCTGTGCTGAGTGGAACTTTGGGTAATTAACCAGCGTTCTCAGTTCAAAGTGCATGCTTATAATATAAGCAGAAGAAAAAGCTCATTTAGCCTATTGATGTGTAATAGAAATTCCTGCTTAAATGTTCAGGGGTTTCCCAGTTTGGCTCAAGTACATTCATGGGATCAGTTTCAGAACTGATAATGGCCCTTTCAAGGTGAGAGCTTTTGTGGTTTCTCATCTTTACTTTTGGACAGTTTTACTTTCTTACTTCTATCGTTGATTTGACTCTCCATCCTTCCGTCCTTATTTTGTCATGCAGGCTTATATGCAAACATTTACAACCAAGATTGTCAATATGATGAAAGCAGAAAGGTTATACGAGTCTCAGGGTGGTCCAATAATTTTATCCCAGGTAGCACATTTCTCGTTATCTTTATCGCTTGGGTCTTACTTCAATAGTAAACAGATTGCGTATTTCTAGTCAGATGTCCCTGATGTTACCATTCGTTTTAATGGAACTTGGCATATACTAAAGGAAGTGCCTTTTCTTTCTTTTCTTTTCATATCAATTCGCATGGCAGATTGAGAACGAGTATGGACCCATGGAATATGAACTTGGTGCACCTGGTAAAGCTTATGCTAAGTGGGCAGCAAGCATGGCTGTAGGACTTGGTACTGGTGTCCCATGGGTCATGTGCAAGCAAGATGATGCTCCAGATCCTGTTGTAAGTTGTCGATCGTTATTTTAACTTGGAATTTTTATATTGATTTAGTGATGGTCCTCATGTTATGTAGCCCAACTTCCTTAGTGGTGTTGCTAGTCAATAGTATCTTGTCTTCTCTATTGGTCATGGAAGAAATGAATAATTATTCCTCACTGCACATGGCTCTGCTTCCATAGTTTCTCAGTCCTAACTCTTTGAGGGTCTTCTATTAGATAAAATGATGACCATACCTCTTTATTATATTCATTGTTCCTTCCTTGCTTGGCTTGTAGGGAGTGATAGATAAAATGCCTCATAACTCAATCCAAATAAATGGAGTTTGGTGTCTTCTTGTTGTGAAAAAGCATGGCCTTATGTTGTTGTAATATCAGTTGATCATCTCCTTCTAATCTTTCTGCTGTCCCGACAGATTAATGCCTGCAATGGTTTCTACTGTGACTACTTCTCACCAAACAAGCCTTACAAGCCCAAGATGTGGACCGAGGCCTGGACTGCATGGTGAGGATTGATTTCGTGCTACATGCCTCCGTCGTCCTTTATTAATATAGAGCCCCTATGTAGGAACTGGAATTGATGAAGAAACAAAAATTGTGCTAAACATGTTCACTCCTGTTTTCTCTGTTTTTCCTTCAGGTTTACTGAATTTGGTGGTCCAGTCCCTTACCGACCAGCTGAAGATTTGGCATTTGCAGTTGCAAGGTTCATACAGAAAGGAGGAGCATTTGTTAATTACTACATGGTTAGCTTATTGTTTAAGTACTAGCATAGTTTGTAGGTTTATAGATTGATGCTGTAATTAAGCCACTTTTTGGATTTCTTGTTCCAGTATCATGGCGGAACAAACTTTGGTCGAACTGCTGGTGGTCCTTTCATAGCTACAAGCTATGATTATGACGCTCCTATTGATGAATATGGTATGTACATATTACCTTTTGTTAAACCATAATCTGGTCTATATTCTCTGAAAAGGACTCTTCAAATCTTCCTGTATTTTCTGGCATTGTTGTTTGAATGGGCAGCTTAAATAGTCTATTGCTACCCTGACCACAGTTGAAACCTGTGGATGAACCTTACTGTCTTCTCATAAAGCAAAGCATCAATTTAGTAGTAACAGTAACGTGATTAACCAATGGTCTCATCCTTTATTATTGCATCTTTGCACTTGTGATTGGTTTTCGTTGGAATCAAAATAAGTTGAGTAACTTTCTAGAAGGTTCAGGGGCTCATCATTTAAAGCTCAACTAGGGTGCCTGAGATGTTATAACCAAGATCTGATTGACTATCTACTTCATTCCGAAAAAGCTTAGGTTGCAGAGGTCCCTCCTTGTCTTTTTTTTTTTTTTTTCCCCCTCTCTTTCTTGGTTTTGATGGCTGAAAGTCTGAAGCAGTTATAACTTCCTAACTGAAACATTTGGACACATGCACATCCCATTATTTGGTGGGTCCTTCCTTCATTTGTAAAGTAAATTATTGTCAATAATGTGTATAGGGAGACACATCTTTATATCTGTAATTAATTCTTGTTAGGGAGTACCCTGTTGTCATTATGAAATAAGCTCTCTTCTTATCAACTGGTTTACAGTGACCGCCACCTTAACGTTACTCTTGCATCTAGCTCAGTGGTCATTATTTTTTTGATACCTGCTTAATTCTGAAGTATAGACCCTATTTCTTGTATTCAGGACTTCTAAGGCTGCCTAAATGGGGCCATTTGAAAGATCTGCATAAAGCAATTAAACTTTCTGAACCAGCTTTAGTCTCTGGAGATCCAACTGTGACAAAATTGGGAAATTATGCAGAGGTCTGTCTTACTTCTGTTCTTTCTGAATTGATCATAACTTAAAATTGAGATTAACCTTCTGCCCTTTTTTCATCAATATGGTATAGGCTCATGTGTTCAAATCAAAATCTGGAGCTTGTGCTGCATTCCTTGCAAATTATAACCAGAAAACATTTGCAAAAGTAGCTTTTGGGAACATGCATTACAACCTTCCTCCATGGTCTATCAGTATTCTCCCAGATTGCAAGAACACTGTTTACAACACTGCAAGGGTGAGGATTTCCATTTTCAACTTTCTATAAGTATCCTTTACCTTGCAAATGGCTTTTTTGGAAGAATTGATGAACTCTTAATTTGATTATATTGATATGAATGTTTTAACTCCTTGACAGGTTGGTGCCCAAGTTGCAAATATGAAGATGACCCCTGTTCCTACGCATGGAGGACTCTCATGGCAGGCATATACTGAAGACCCTGGCTCAGATGGTGCTAAGACATTTACAATGACCGGGTTGTTGGAGCAGTTAAATACAACTAGAGATGCTTCAGATTATTTGTGGTACATGACTGAGTGAGTATCATACAACATTGCATTTTCTACTATGTTTTGATCATTCCTTAATCTTTTACACCTTTTGATACTTTTATCTTTTCTTGTGTTTTCAATTTTCCCTTGGCAGTGTAAATATTGACTCAAATGAAGGATTTTTGAAGAATGGGAAGGATCCTGTTCTTACTGTTTTATCAGCTGGCCACGCTTTGCATGTTTTTATCAATGGTCAACTATCAGGTATATAGAGTTTTATTAAGGTAGCCTTTTGCAAGTAAAAGGGTGAAAGAAATGAAAGAAGAGAAGAAAGCTGAGAAATCATTTATTGTTAACTTGAATTATTCAAATGCTATCAGTATGATAAAGTTCTCTATTAACAATTGGCATGTCATAGTCTCTTCCTGAAAGTAGTCGATATTTGTTTCTGTATGAATTGAATGCAGAAAATTGCTTGGAGTTGCTCTATGACTTTGTTGATTCATATCCTTAAAACTTGTATTTAAGTTTTTCATATATCTTTTGAAACTGAACAGGAACTGCTTATGGAAGTATGGAGTTCCCGAAGTTGACCTTTAATCAAGGTGTGAAGATGAGAGCAGGGGTTAATAGAATTTCTCTTTTAAGTGTTGCTGTTGGTCTCCCGGTTTGTTTCTCTCCCCTCTCTTGTTCTTTCTTGATGTCATATGCATCCGTGCACTAATTAACATGGAGAGTCTACAGTGGTTTGACTTGTGCATTTCTGTGTGGTTTTTGTGTTACTTAATACAGAATGTTGGTCCACATTTTGAGACATGGAATACTGGTGTTCTTGGGCCAGTGTCATTAAATGGTCTCAACGAGGGAAGAAGGGACTTGTCTTGGCAGAAATGGACTTACAAGGTTCCTAATCAAACATTCACCTCCTTTTTTTGTTTCATCAGCTTTCTAAACTTAGTTTTTGCTTTTGATGGCAATCAGATTGGTCTTAAAGGAGAAGCATTAAGCCTTCATTCACTCAGTGGGAGTTCCTCAGTTGAGTGGGCGCAGGGATCTTTAGTTTCATGAAGACAGCCACTGATGTGGTTCAAAGTGAGTTATCTGTAACCCCAGTTGACTATATATTGATATGTGGACTTTAGAAACAATGAAATGGATGATCTTCTGAGTGTTGCGTTAGGATTAACTTTCCTTGTTTATCCCTTTATGGACCGATGTCGAGTTTTCTTTCTTAACCTTTTAAGTATGAAAGTTCTTTCCTCGTTTTAAATAGAAAAGTGGCCGTTGGCTCTCTGAACATGTTCATGTTTAGCCGAACAGATTCACAAAATAGAAGTGTCATTCTAAGATATGTTTTCATCATCGAGTATGGTGTTGTTCTCCTTTTTTTTAATCAGCAACACATTGAGAGATAACTAGTTCGAGAGTAACACTTTTCTACCATTTTTCACAGACCACCTTCAGTGCTCCAGCAGGAAATTCCCCAGTGGCTTTAGACATGGCCAGTATGGGTAAAGGACAGGTGTGGATAAATGGACAAAGTGTTGGTCGTTATTGGCCTGCAAATAAAGCCTTTGGCAGTTGCGGTGAATGCAACAACGCTGGAACATTTAGTGAGAAGAAATGCTTGAGGAATTGTGGTGAAGCTTCCCAAAAATGGTAATGAAAGAATAACCAAGTCTTCTAGTTCTCTTTAAGCACGTGTATGATCTGACGAATAAAATCTTCCAACTTTTCAGGTATCATGCCCCTCGTTCATGGCTAAACCCAACAGGAAACTTGTTAGTTGTGTTTGAAGAATGGGGCGGAGATCCTAACGGGATTTCCTTGGTAAGGAGAAAAGTAGACAGTGTATGTGCTGATATTTACGAGTGGCAGCCAACTCTTATGAATTATCAGATGCAAGCGTCTGGTAAGGTGAATAGACCATTGAGGCCAAAAGTTCATTTGACCTGTGGCCCTGGGCAGAAGATTTCTTCCATTAAGTTTGCCAGCTTCGGTACACCAGAAGGGACTTGTGGAAACTATCGGCAAGGAAGCTGTCATGCCTTCCACTCCTATGATGCATTTAACAAGGTATGCCACAATATTCCATTTACCTTACGTGTGCAGACTTCGTAGTCTTATATCTGATTCAATGTTTATATGATTGGTTTCCCTTTTGCTTCTGAT
>JANZLX010000005.1:3982946-4001017 GCA_025531955.1 Erythroxylum orinocense
TTACCTTACGTGTGCAGACTTCGTAGTCTTATATCTGATTCAATGTTTATATGATTGGTTTCCCTTTTGCTTCTGATCAGACACTAACGTAACGTTTCTTTCTGCAGCTTTGCGTTGGGCAGAACTCCTGCTCTGTAACTGTGGCACCTGCAATGTTTGGAGGAGATCCATGCCCAAATATCATGAAAAAACTAGCTGTGGAAGCTATTTGCAGCTGATAACCTACAAGGTAGGAAGTGAACGAAATAACGAAGGTTTGAGTTTGAGTTTGGGTCACCACAAGTATTCCAATATAGCATCTTCAATATATCACTTCTTTCTGATAAATTTAAGCCTCACATCATCTACATTACGGTCCAAGCAATTCGGTTAGCCTTTTTCCAGGGTGAAGTTGTACAAATATACAACACACTATCTGGTCAAAAGCTGAAGAAGATTGTTGCAGATAATCCTCTAATGTATATAAGTTGGCCTGTGTTCAATGAGATTGCTCTCCTGTGCTACACGCAAGTGACATTGGAGAGAGGTTTGGTACAAGCACATTGTGATGAATCTGTTCAGAGTCCATGTGCAAATTTCTTTTAGTTTTAGAGTAAGGAAAGCCTTTGGTTTCCTTTCCTGCAATGTTATTCTTTATTCTAAGTACCTTCCTGGAAAGCAATTGTTTCATTGCTTTGTTCTTGTAAGAAAGTAAAGCATATTGTAATGTTGAGGCAATTGAGTAATGTTCAATTCTAATGCTTCAAGTTTGAAGAACATTGTTTCCTCATGCCTTGGCATTTTATGTTACTAGGATGATCTAAGGATGGCCAAATCGGTTCAAAAAGGTCCGATTTGGAATCAACGAGTCAAGTTTGAGTTTACGGGCTTGATCCTAGGAGTCCATCCGATCCATTGTCATCTCTAAGGTGATCAAAGTAAGCAATTCACTTGAAGCATTTAATAAGCCTAATGCCAATGACTACTTACAAGTATAATGTATATAAAATTTCAACTATTTAACAATGTTTTAAAGATCGGATCGGTAGAGATTTTAAAAGATTTAATCAAAATTAAATCGTTGTAAAATTAATTAAAAATTGAAGAATTTAAAATTTAATTGAAAGAGATTTTTTTACTTATTTGAAGAATTTGAAGTTTAAGTAGAAAGGGAAGTTGTTAAATATAAATCAGTTATTTTATTTTAGTTATAAAAAATTGATTAGTTTATAAAAATTGGTCAATTAATTAATAAACTAATCATTTTTTAATAATAAAAATTATTAAAGTAAATCAAATGAAAATTTGAAAAATTGAAATGAAAAGTTAATCAGAGTTGAATAGACATAACTGATTCATTTTTTTAATCATTACTGTTTAATTAATGTTCCTTTTTAATACTATTTTTAATGAAGGTACCAAGTTAGGTTGAGTTTGATTAAACTTATTTTAATTAAATTTATTTTACTTCATAGATTTCATATCAATTTGAAACAATTTTTTATTTAAAATTTTTCCCAAACTCAAATTTGAGTTTGAATCGATCAAATAAAATTGAATTTATTAATTTTAATTTAAAATAATATGAACATTTTGTCACAATATAGTTATTTTCTTTATTGAAAAATTAAGTCAATTTCAATTGAGAATAATGTATGATATTTTTAAATGTTTTATTTAGCTCTTTAATAACCTTAAAAACCTCAAAACATTATAAGGGTTGACTATCAAGTGATAGTTTTATAGGTTGAGTATCTAATCCAATCTAATAAAAGACATTTAATAGACACTAACTTGATGAACTTGTGTTTAAAGTAAACTTACTATATATGGTATTATTATTATTATTTAAGTAAAAACTATTAAATCTGACCTTATCTTTGACTCTATGGAGATACCATTTCTTGAATTTGTTGTTTAAATATTGTATTTTCAAATAAAATGATATTATTTTTTATTTTTATATATTTAATATTTAAATCCGACCAAATTTGAACTTGAGCCAAAAACTTCTCCGAACCTAAACACAAATTTTTAGATCAAACTTGACTTTATTATTGTCAAACTTATTGGTGGAGAAAGAATATATGCTGCTCCCAAATTGTTGTGTCTAGCTATACTTTTAAGATTTTAGCCATCTAACTTATTATAATAGATGACTGAAATTTATTCAGGTACAATAAGCACAGCAATTCGATTATATTTTTAAGATCTTAGCCATCTAGCTTATTATAATAGATGACTGAAATTTATTCAGCACAATAAACACAACAATTCGGGAATAGTAACTCTGGTCCCTATTGGAGAACTTTATCATGACATTGTTCTTAGGGTTTAGCTTTTTTGATATATGTATATATAAAAACATATATAGGATAGAGCACAAGTAGCAAAAAATTCCATATAAAAATATATATAGGATAGACCACAAGTGGCAAAAAATTCCAAGCAATCACTTAAAACTTATCAAAAACTCAACAGGACAAGGTACACATGCTCTAATCCTCAATCCTCACCCGTTGGTGATTCTGTTTCATCAAAAACCAATATCATTCAAAGATCAGCATTATCAACGGTTAGGATCCATCCGTGATCATGGTAAATTCCATCAAACTGTGACTCAATCCTCAAAGCCACTCTAAAAGATGATCAAAAACAGAACCTTCAAAGCAGCAGAGTGTTCCAAGATAACTGAGGTTCATTGCCACTTCCAACTCTAAAAGCGCCGAGACAGTAGCGTTTCATCTATACATATACGTATATATGTGCGTCCAAACACCCAGTCTCGCTGTTTCTCTGATGTAGACACTTCCGTGTGAGGTTTGTCTCTACATGACGCATCTCGATGGCGGCCATTATAGCTTCAGCTTGTTCACACTTCTCAAATCTCACCTCGAAAGTTTCAATCTTTTCGCACTATTCGTTAAACCAAAGAGAGCCCATGTTCACTAATCTTTTGTTCTTCTTCTTCTTCTCTGCTTTCTCTATCTCTTTCACTCTTTCATTTGTTTTTCTGTACAAATTACTTGGCCGAAGCAAGCGACAAGAACCGGCTCAGACCGACCCATCCGCTATAAGTCGTTCTTTGTCGAAGATAATCGATGGAGCACGTAAAGCTCGTGAAAATGGCCTGACCCACGGGACTCGTTCGCTTCTTCTCGACATTGTGCCGTCTGATTCTTCGAGATGGAGCGTTTTGTTCGAGAAAACCACGCCGGGTCACGGCGAGGAGACCGATGGGCCTGTTGAGGATTCGTTGAGAGGGAAGAAGAAGAAGAAGAGAGCTAAGAAGAAGAGGTTAGATTTGAAGAATTATGAAAATGATGGTGAAGATAAGGTCTTGAAGCAAGACATTTGTCCGGGTGTGGATTCGGGACATGGTCGGGTCAAGCCGGAGTTAGTATGTCTGTACCCATTTACATCGACGAGTAGTGCTATACAGAGAAGGATAAAGCATCAGTATGATCAACTTGTGAAGTGCAACGAAAGCAAGGAATTGACACTTGCTCAGGTTTCCTCTTCTATAATTTTCCTCTTTTCCCTTGAAACCATTTCTTGTGTCATTGAGCGTGGTATATACAACTAAAGTGCATCTTTAGACCTCAATTTGAGGCATCAGTAGATTACTACTGAAACTAGATAAGAAGATGTCATCACTTTACTACCATTCTGTTTGATTAATTGTTGAAATGGTGACCAAACTTGTAGGCTTTCATAAGATACCTGCATGCTAATGGCTTCAAAGACCAGAATTTGTCTTTTTGGTTTAGTGGGAGTTATAAAAAGGGGCGTAAATACTGAAGAAGATTCAAGCTAATGTTCTTGTTGGCAATTTGGATGGTAGATGCATTTGTGCAGATTGATTGTTCGATTTAGTTTATTGATCTCTTGGGGAGAAAGTTGTTGTTCTGTTGGTTTACTTTTCTTGGTAACATGATGAGCTCAACCGCATTTTTTGTGTGTTGAGTGGTAGACTCTTATTTCAATTCCCTCTAGAATCAGAGCTGTAATTGCACAAAGTTGTAAAGAACCCAAATGCAAAAATTGTGTGATACCACGCTATGATGACAATGCTGCGGAGCAGTTATCTTTGCTCAAGAAGGAATTCCAAGGGGAACTCGAATTTTTTGGTCTGATTTCGCGGGAAATGAGACAATTAAATTTCACTATAATAGTTTTATTAGCACCTGGAGTTTTCTAAGATGAAGCAATCAAACAGAAGATGAAATAACATTGAAAATACGACTCAAAACATATTTTTGTTATAGCATTGGAATGAAATAAAGTAGATGTAATAAATGAAATTCAAATTAACTAGTAGATTAAATTTAGTCCCTTTTGTTCTAACTGCTTATAATTAACTACTTAAATGTCCTTATCAATGTATATATTTGGGACACTAAGAAAAACCAAACAGCTATTTCATATAGCATCTTCCTGATGTGTGTAGATGCAGTTGAATCTATGTATTTGATCTTCATTGGTTTCTGAATAGCCTCTATGCTTTAGTGTTCTTTAAAGTTAATATTGTCCTTAAGATGCAATTTGGTTTCACCATTTATAGTGGTCCATCTTCTTTACAGAGGGAAATATGATGGAAGGAGCATTTAGCTTGAAAGAGTTTTGTATAAGTTTCAAACCTTAGGCCACTAGCGACAAATGGATTAGTGCATATTCAAATAGACTTACATACTGCACAGTAGGATTGTTGGCTACTAGATGATGTGTGAGCTATTAGATTTGTGCATCAACTGAATTGCTCCATTGCTCCTTAAAGTAGTCGTATTTTTTAAGCCATGGATCCGAGAAGTTGGTAATTGCATAATTTCTGATGAATGAATTGAGTACAGATTCACTTGCAACATTATAGTTATTTTCCTCATATGTAATGCAGGTTGGAGAGTTTGCCAATTGTTTGATTGAAGCAAGAAATGAGCTCCAGCACAAGTATGTTTACAATTCTGTCAGAAACATTTTATTCTTGAATCTAATGTGATTCTGTACTGGGATATTTATGTTCTTTAACTAATCACTAATTGAATTCGGTGAACAACTTTAGTTGCTGAATATATATTAGTGATGCTTGTGATATGGACTTGACAATGTGTTGAATTTCACGTGATAGAGCAAACATTTTCTTACTGTTTATTGCTTCACACACATTATCGAGAGAAATTCAGTATCAAAGTTCTGATAATTCACCATTTTTTGGTTCAGGTCTGAGGTCATCAAGCGTAAGTTTACGATAACAAAGGCTTTGCTTTTTAAGGCAGACAGATCCTCGGTTGATCGTCTTAGTCAGCAGGTACAAGATCAACCAGTTTGGTTGGGTTTTGCATGCTTTGCATAGTAGGTAATAACATTTTTTCATGAATGCCACTCTAAATTTCTCACCCTTGTGTAACTTTCAGATATACAAGTTAGAACTTGAACAAAAGAGATTAGAAGACGATGCATTTGTTTACAATTGGCTTCAACAACAGCTTAAACTTTCTCCAGCATATAAAAGAGTATGGTTCAAACCCTCTATTAGATTCCATAACACAGAGCTCCATCCATTACTTGTCTAGGTCTTATTTTCAGAAGCTCTTCATGATTTATTAACAAAGATTAATACTAATATGGGCTTCGCTGTATAGATGCTTGAAATTAGTACGGATGCAGAGACAAAGCCAAAGCCTGATGAAGCAACTAACTCGGATACTGAAGTTTCTGATATATCCTTTGAAGAGTTATTGGCACAAGAAAAGAAGGACTCGTTTTGGTGTGTTACTACTTCCCATCTAACTGTACACTTTGCACTATAGCATTATCATTCACTAACTCATTTCCTCCATCATGATCATGTACAGGCAGAAGAACAGGAGATCCAAATACTGCTCAGGGTGATGAGACAACATACCTATTTTGGCTGACTGCACAGTGGTGGATGTTCTATCTGTAATATGTTTTCATACCCAACTGTCACGGGAAAATTTTTTTGTGGTTGCCCGTGCTTCTCTGGTTTTCTTTCTTGAGGAGAGTAGTGAAGGGCCGTTACTTTTTGAACACTTTTAAGTACGTATAATCCTGATAGCATTGGTTGGCTTTACACATCAAATATATTTAGGGATTGGTCTAGGACCAGCTTGAAGGCGGCTCAAAACTCATACATTGCAATCCCTAAATATCGCATGAATCAGCAAACTTAAGATTACATTTTCAATAATCACATCATCTTGAGATGCAAATATGGATAATTTCATCAAATGAACTTGTAAGTGGAAGGCTCACTCACTTCCAAGATTACATTTTCATACATTGCAATCCCTAAATATAATCCTTAAACTTCAGAGTACATCTTCAATAATCACATCTTGAGATGCAAGCATGGACAATTTCATCTAATGATCTTGGAAGTGGGAGGCTCACTCACTTGGTATCATCCTTTAGTGCACATTTTGGGAAATTCAATGTAAACTGACTGTAATAAGGATAATTTGGCACAAATATTGGATCTAGATTCGATGAACAGAAATACTATAAACCAGTGGGAAACTAGTGCACACTTGTTCAAATGTTAATGCACAGAGATCAGTACAAGAAACATGTTACATCGCTTTCACGAGTGTAAGGCAATTATAAAAGTAGACCCTCCTAATCTATCCTCTACAAACCGCTATTTTAGCTCAGACTGGTGAGCAAAATTTACTTGGCAAGTCCTGTATACAGCTGAATCAAATTACGAATCAACCCTTGTTCGCTTAGGCCTGAAGCCGGTACGATGGTCATACTCATTTTCCATATTCAACTCAGTCGATTTTTACAGAGGAGTAGATCTTTCGAACAAACCAGAAGCAAGCATAGAAGCCGATTGTTCCCGTCAGAACAAAGAAGGCATATGACATAATAATCATATAACCGAAATAGAGAATGCCCGAGACAAACTTCGTGATTTCCAGCTTCGTGAAGAAGTAGAACACCGAGTAGAGGAAAAGGTACAAGGCAGAGGAGCCAGCAGTGAGGTAAGATCTCCACCACCAATGGTAGTCTTCACTGCACAACTGGAAGTAGCAAAGCACAATGGCTATCTCAGCACAAGTGATCAAAAGGATGACGAACACAATGAAGAGGAAGCCAAAGATGTAGTAGAACTGGTTTAGCCATATTGAGGTCAAGATGAAGAAGAGCTCAATGAAGACGGCACCGAATGGGAGAATGCCTCCAATGAGAATGGAGAAGAGCGGTTTCATATACCAAGCTTGCTCGGGTATTTGCCTAGGTATTTTGTTTGTCTTCACAGGGTCTTCAATAGCTGGCTTCTTAAAACCCAAGTAGCTACCCACAAATACCAAGGGGACTGATATGCCAAACCACAAGCAAACAAGAGCAAACATTGTGCTGAAAGGAACTGCCCCTGAAGATTGCTCTCCCCAGATAAGGACATCCAGTATAAAGAATACTGCAAAAAGAATACCCGGAAACATAAATGCAGTCTTTAGAGTATTCCTCTTCCACTGTGTGCCTTTGAACATTTTGTATAAACGTGCTGATGAATAACCAGCAAATATACCCATAAACACCCACAAGAGAACCATAGCAGTCATCAGCCCACCTCTGTTGGAAGGAGACAAGAATCCCAGCAAAGCAAATATCATTGTAACAAGTGTCATTCCAAAGATCTGTACACCTGTACCAACATACACACAGAGCAATCCAAAATTGATGGGTGCCCTGAATGCATCTCCATGAACAAGTTTCCACCCTGTCTCCTCCTGAGATTCATCTTGAGTTTCCAGTTGATTATAGTTAGAAATATCCCTGTACAAAGTTCTCATCATGATCATGGCCACCATGCCAGAAAGGAAGAGGACAATCATCAGTGAGTTTATAATAGAGAACCAATGGATTTGATCATCATTCATAAGTAGGTATGTGTCCCAACGTGATGCCCATTTGATCTCACTATCCTAAAAACAAATAAAGCAAATCCGTCAATAAGGTAGCTTGTAAAGACGATTAAAAGGGTCGACAAAGCATATTTAATAAGACTACCTTGAATGTAACGTCATACGTGAAGACAACCTCATTGCCAGTTTCAACTTCCTGCGGACCAGTGCTGCCTAGAATCAACTTCTTAGTCTCCTTGTTGCAAGTTGTCAACTGAGTATTGTTATCCTTCCACTCCTTGTATTCATGACTTATACTGCTTGCACAAGTCCAGCGTAGTAAGAAAAGAAGAAAATCAAATGAACAAATAACTAATCTAAACCTTCCACGATGCACGGAATGAATTACACGGGGAAATATTATGCATAATAATCACCATGACTCTTATCGAAGGACATCATAGAAGAATATGTCACAAAGAAAGATGGCACACAAGCATATGACAGATACAAGAACTTGGAACAAAAAATGGTATTCCAAGCTTCAAGCAGCATAAGCTGATCTTCAAAAAGGAAAGCGTGCTTTGAAAATAAAAATACACACCATCAAGGGCACACATGTATGTAAATGCTAAAAATACTTTGGTTACTGAAACTTTTTGTGGCTCAAAATAATCATACAATGCCGTGTGTTTGACTCAAATATAGAATGCATGATTGAATGGAAAATCGTAGGATCTCTGTAACTACATAAATAACTTGAACAATAAAAATGCAACGTGAAAATCACAAAAAGGAAGATGGCAAAGTACCTATTTGGAGTAACCTCAAACCCAACTATGCGAGCAGATTCTGTCTCAGCATCCCTGTGGTACATCACCCTAAAGCTCAGGTGGTTATTGATAAAATACTTACCCTTGGTCTGTAAAAGGCACAGATAATTCAGTCAGCAGTAGCAGAAAAAAGGTCCTGTGAAGTAAAAAATTAACCAAAAACATACCACAGCATTATTCCCCTTAAAGCCAATACGGAAGCCATGTTCATATGTTGTAGACTGACCTCCATCCCTCCTCTGTCTAAGAACAGCAACTGGAAGATTATCAAGGATCCTGCACTTGGCAACACCAAAACGATTAGTAAAACTAGAGCAAAACCATCCAATAAAGATAACAACAAATCAAGGGAAGTAAAGCAGCAACTAACATGTTAACTCGATACTCATCGTCTATTTTCTCCTTGAAATTCTTGGCAGATTCAGTATCAAGAATCACTCGACCTGCCACTTTGCATGAAGCCTCTTCCATCATTTCAAACTGAAGCAGTATAAACAAATTAGATCCACAACAAGAGCATTAAATTATCCCTCTTTCTTGCCAATACATATAGTCATAGCTTAAAATTAATCAAACTATAGAAAACCTCAATGCTTACAGTATAAACAGAGTTCTCAATGCGGTCACCACGAAGAACCTCTCCCAAGTTTTCAGCACTGTTCACAATCTTTTCAGGCTTACAAAAATTCAAGTAGTAGTAGTCATATGGAAGTTGAGTCTTTGTAGAAGACAGCTTGTTGACTTTAACAGAAAGAATATCACCCTATCCGCAGAAAAAATAAAGCACATAAACGACCACATCATAATAACAACATAAAGGTTCTCCAAATACGTGAAAAGCTCCACCCTTAAACTATCTGCAGAAATTTCTTGGAATTCGAAATTGAAATCTTTTAAAACTCACAAATAGTATGGGATAAAACGAAGTATTCCTTACAAATTGTCTGGACTATAACAAGAAAATGTTTTCCTGTGAATAAGTGAGGCAATCTTCATCGTTAAAAGAAAGGAGATTAATGGCCACTTCTAGTCAAAGTTGAACATTCTGTATTGCATACAAGTCTTTCCAGCTCATAGTTTCAGATCACTTCTCATCCTCAAGAAAATTTAAGTACATAATATTAATTCTCAAGAGCGCAAAATCACGTATCCAACGCTGCAATGCGTCAACTTTCACGATCAAAGATTCTTTACACGACGAAAAAGAACACATTTCGAAAATAAGCGCCAAACAGTGAAAGGCGGCAGATCCTACAAAAAGCCATGGATCTAGAGAAACCTAAACGCTACAACCCTCAGATTTAACAGTTGGACCAAAAAAGGAAGAAACTAATTAATCTACGACTAAATAAAATAAATAAAAAAGAAAAGAAAAAGAAGGGCGGTGGTTACCCTGCGAAAGTCGCGGGGTGAGACGCCGGGAAGGTAGAAGCAGTGAGAGGAGGAGACAAGGAGAAGGAAGGAAGCGACGAGCGTCGGGACGGCGATATTCTTCATCATCATCTTCTCGAGACACTAAGGAAGCAGAGAGAGGTTCTCACTTCTTGTTCGCATCATTTCTCTTTGAGGCGCGTAGGCGTTACTCGGTTTAGCTATACGACGTCGTCACCGTTCCCTCCTATTCTAGAAACTTTATAAAAGAAAAAGATACCTAAACGGCACGTCGTTTAATGCCAATGCGTGATGCTTTTTTTGTTTTACAATAAAAATGAGTCAAGGTAATATTCAATTTAAGTTACTCAAAACGTATTGATAAATTTACAATATATTTTAATTAATTAAAATATTATAATTAATTAATTATAATATATTAATTAAAATATAATTAATTAAATAATTAAAATATAATTAATCTTTATTTTTTAATATTTTTTACAAACCAACCACTATTAATAGTAATGGTAATCATTCATTTCTCTTAACCAACCATTATAATTATAATGATAATATTCATTTTCATTTTACTATATTTATTTCTATTCGTATTGCCATTCTATACGAACCAATAGTCCCTTAATCGTATGGTTACAAAAAAAACTTTATTCGTTATTCCAAGATTCACTCTCTAAAAATAAATTAATCTTTAAATTAATAAATTGTTTATTTATAAAATATATTCACAAAAATAATAAACATACCCTTGAGGCCTTGACCAATAAAACTTCATTATATTTTAAAATTTAAATAGTCATGTTTTATTGTTTAAAAATTCAATTTAAATACATAGTCAAATATTAAGTATAAGAGGAGTTACGTTTACATTTGAAGTAAAAACTTGTAATGAAATTATATTTTATTACTTTATTTCTTATTAATTTATTTTCTTAGTTTAAATTGAGACCATAAAGATTACATATAGCAAGAGATATTAATCTATAGAGATTAAACTTATAAAACAAAATAAAATGATAATAATATTCATGATATTGTCTACACAAAAAAAAACAAAAAGAGTAGATTTAAATTTCCAAAGAAAATATGTAAGAACAAAGTTTGGTTTTTCATTTTCTAGGTGCTCTCGGGACCCTGAATTTGGGATTTGAACTTGTCCAGTTCAGCCAAGACCTCATCCTGGGGACGGTATATCAGATCAATCATTCGCCATATCTGCAACAAAATTAAGTATTATCAAACCTTCATCCTTCAAGATAACCTAGCTAGGAGTGGCAATTTATCCTGGCTCACCCGGACCACTCGAAATCAGAGTTAGAGCACGGACTATAATGTATGCATAGAAGTTGGTTGCATGTAAAGAAAAATGGTTCTTACCTGAAGCGTACCACCTCCTCCAGTACTGTCACAATCATCAGACACACTGACTACTGTCCATGGATCAGAGGCATTCCAATGGAAATCAACAACCTTGTCTCTGTACGCATAACCAAAAGGCCGTCAAGGGTTTATCCATTGGAAGGGATCATTGGTTAAGTATCACAGAGATTGATTATCAGTATCACCACCAAGTAAGCAAGTTGATATAATTGCAAGCAAGACAAGGAAATGCAGTCTTTAGATTCATACCTGTGCCCAGCATGGCGAAAGAATAGTCCAGGTGGAGCATTTGGCAGTTTTAATCCTGCAGAATCTTGCTTTTCGCCTACCTGCAGGTAGTAAAATAATGAATCAGGCAAGCACAAGAAGAACTTCTGTAATATAGATTAATGCAGCTAGCAAGTAATCTAAAAATTCATAAACCCACTAAAGCAAGAGCAACTGCCTAAGAGTGAAATATTGTTTATGAGCACTTTCCAGTTTTCAGACTAAAGTAGGTTTTTACTCCTTTAAAAAGTAAAAAGGTCTTTTATTTTGAGGTTCGAGATTTAATTATTTTAATTTGGTATCTGACAAGTTACATGTTGTAACATTCAGATTAGAATGGTTGCTGAAGGGATGCAAAGCTATGTGCAGAAGTAATGCGCTATTCATGACAAAAATTTGTGTAATACCTTTTCATAATCCCATATGTTTAGAATGCCATCCTCTGCCGAACTTCCAAAGACAGAAGACTTGTGAGGTGACCACTGAAAACAGTTGTGGAATATTGTTAAATTTAGAAGTGCACTCATGTGAACGACGTTAGAACACAAGGCAGTGAAGAAAAGTAACTTCACCAACCTGTACACAAAGCACAGAAGCAGTGTGACCCTCAAATTTATGAACAGGTGTTCCAAATCCTGCAGATAAAATGTTTCGGCGATCAAACATGTGAACCTTACTATCGGCTGACCTGAAAGGTAAAGGACATGATCGAAAAAGTTACGAACTAAATGCATGAGTTAAAGACACGAGAACAAGAAAAATATCAAAAGGAGTATAACAGGAGAGAGGAGTACCCTGTCAGAATCAGATTGGCATCATGGGGATTCCAGTCAACACAATGAATATCAGCATTATGAGCCTTTTGAACCTACCCGATGCCAAGGATATTAAAAAGGAAAAGGAAAGAAGCTGCAAGTTAAACAAGATAAACATATACTATAAAATAGATATTAAGCAAATTCAAACCAAGAAAACAGGCAGGTAAATAACAAAATCAAGTTGAACATCCAGATTTCCTAATCAATCGATATCACTAATCAAGTAAAACATCAGTTCTAGAAAAATATTCTCTGTTTCTCTGTCAGTAATGTGAAGAATAATTTGCTCCTTTGTTGCTAGTCAGTTATAAAGTAATAACCATGTTGACCAACTGCAGACTGTCTACATATATTCTTACACAAGTAACAGAGGTAGAAAGGACCTCTATCCTAATGTGCATCTGCAAATTTCAGTTTCTAAGGAACAATTACAGAGAGCGTCAAAAGACTAATCCAAAAGGGTCAGAGGAAAAAGAAACCTTGACAACTGGAGTAGAGCCTGTTCTTGCGTCCCATAGGATAAGGGAAGAATCATCGCCTACGCTGCAGAACTCATGTACACTAAACATTGAAAAATATTAGAGCAGGCAAAATAAAAGGAGAGAGATCCAAAAAAAAAAAAGACATCAAAGCAGCACTGTTTATAAAGTGAGAACACCAGTAAATAGAAGTAATTAGAAGCCTCTTAGTTTATTTACTTGTCACATGGTAAGTTACAATCTGTAAAATTGTGCATGCTATTCTGTCCTGTTTACTCTAAGGTGGTTGAAAAATCAAATTGCAGGCACATATAGTACTTTGCAATGTACATGGTAAGTTACAACCTGTAAAATTGTGCATGCTATGCTGTCCTGTTTAATCTAAGGTGGTTAAAAAATCAAATTGCAGGCACATATAGTACTTTGCAATGTACATTGCTTTTACGTTTTATTCCCTTTATGTTTCATGAAAGCTACCTTGATGGGCAGAATTGAACATCTTCTACAGTATTTTCATGGCCTTCAAAGATATTGCGAGGTCCAACAGAAGGACTCTCTGGAAGTTTATTGCTACTTCCACCAACCTTAGAAGCACTTTTTGCACCAGAGCCACCAGACCCAGGAGACTTTGAAGAACCTGGTTCTGCTGCCAAACTTGAGATATGATCCTGAATACTCCATAAAACCACTGTCTTATCCTTACCTGACACAAGATTTTCCCAATCAAAAGAGTTGTAGAACTCTTATCGTGATCACCAAATAGTTTTACCATATAAAAAGGAAATACAATTGAAAGCTTGACATTGTAATGGTGGTAGACCCTACTAATTAACGCACAATCAACGTCACGTAACAAGGAATGAAAAAGGTCTCAAATATTAGTCCACAATCCACTTAATGAAGAAATAAAAGTCACCATGTTAAAATTCAAAACCAAATATAGTTACAAACCTCCAGAGAGCACAAGGGGCTCAGATGGGCACATGGAAAGGGCATATTCTGCATTATCCTTATGCCCAGTCAATATCTGCACAATGTGGTATCTACATCAACAACAGTTTAGCTAACAAAGAGTAGCAAAAATGAAAAAAAAGACCCATAATGAATTAAAACTCCATGTATATTAAATTGGGCCATTTCCATCTAACTCTGTTCTTGTTAGTCTAAAGTTACTGCAGAATAACAACAGCATTTTAGTGTTAAACGCGATGATTCCATAGGCACATAACATACCAGGTCAGGACGAGACTCTGTAGCTCCTGAACCAGTATTACGATTAGGCTGGGCTTCAACATCCCAAATAAGGACCTGGAATGAAAATTCTAGAGTTTATACTTGATTTGGAAATTCAGCAGTGAGTACAAATCAAAAAGATAAAAGGACTGACGTTCTTACTTCAGGACTATCAGTGTGAGTAGCAACTATCTTATTGTCCTGTGGAAGTTCCCTGATTCTGTTCACCTGCAATATCCCCCGGTAATCGCAATTTTCCATAAGTGAACTCTTAAGGCCAAAAAAATGAAAAAGAAAAATCCTTAAAAGCACAAGTAGTAAGCAGTACGCAGTGAATGGTGGTTAGAGCTCATCTTCTTAGAAATTTCTCAGCATAGCAAGCATATGTTATTTTAACTTAAACCACCTGGCATTAGTCCTAAAGAAAAAGAAGTTGGATGAACAATAGTGCAATAGCCCTTGCTAAAAGCTAAAGAGTATGGTAACTGCTCTCCATGCCTCAATAACACCCCTAAAGAAAGGTTCACACCTGAGAAATTTTGTTAACGTAGCAATAGAAAGCCACCAAAACATGCAGGAAAAGCCAAAGAACAAAGGTTAATAAGAACCTCGCCAGGATGTATAATTGTTTTGAACTTCTTTATGAAGGGAGAGCGAGCTTCTTCATTGAACTGCAAGAAACCAAAGCATGAATGAGGGTCAAAAGACTAACAACATAGCGGCACAAATATGAAGCAAAAGTTCCAATGATTTAAATATTCTGGACAAGATGAATTTCATTTAAGCTACAATAAAACAGGAAAGATTAGCTAATGTACTAAGAGCCAAGTTGAGATTAACAAAATTTATGTCAATGTTAGTGAGCCATCAACAACATCACCTGTGAAATATGCTCAGCAGCAGCAACCCTAGGTTTAACAACCTCACAATTTGCAATGACAAGAGTGTTTGGGACACTGCCATCAGTCTGTGTAAGGAACCAAAAGAAAACAGAAAAAGACAAGAACTTTTAAGCTCCTTTTGCTTCTACGAAATAGGAATTAAAATTGGAATTGCAATTTTGACAAAATTTGCAGTTATTAACTCAAGTCCTTACTTTTACCCTAAGAACAATTACAAATGAATATTTCAAGATCAGGCAAAGAATTGAAATTCCAACTTTACACTCAAGTCTTGGTGATAGAACAACTCACACGATATTATCATATGGCACAATACAACAAAATTAACAACCATTACACACAACAACAACAACATAAAACAAATTTAAACACCAAAAAAAAAAAAAAAACTTGCCTGTTCAGAAAGGTAGAGCCGATGACGAGTCTTGTAAGTGGCTTGTTCAAGCTGTGGCCCCCATCTGTAAGTCAAAACAGCACAAAGAAAACAATGCTCTACTATATCATCTCCACTAGTATGGCAAGCAAACAGATTGAAGAAAAAAGAGAAAGTGAGATGAGTACTACCGGCACGAGAGAGAGGGCCAAACGAGGTTGTGATTAGCGAGCCAGTCGTAGAGGATAGGGACCAGAGACTTCCACTGGCTGTACCTATCGTCCACAGCTCTCTTCTTCATTGCTCCCTTCGCTCTTTCCTCCTCCTTCATTTTCCCGCCACCACCACACCTCCCCCACTCTCGGTCTGCCTCTGTCTGTCTCTTTCTGTGTTGTTTGTGCTTTAGGCTTGTATGTATAGCTTGAAAACGACCAGCCGTTTCACATGTGATATAAACCGCAAGGGGTTGAGCCTAGGATTTAAGGATTGGCAATTTTTGTGACCAACCCGTTTCACAATTTATAGAATTTGATATGTCAATTGTAAAAATATGTTTTATCCAAAATTATAATTAAGTTCATATAAAATCTTTTTGTTCCATTCAAAATAAAATAAAATCTTTTTGTTAGTTAATAAAAATTTAGTGAAAAGTCATTAAATTAATTATTATTGGATAAGGCAAATAAAAATATAATTAACTAATTGTGGTGCAACTAATGAACAAATTAAAAATTATAAAAATAATATGTTAAATATATTGTTATGTATAAATTGAAATCTATTTAATATTTTAATATAAGTTTAATTAAATTAAAAATTAATAAATTAAAATTCAATCCTAAAAAGTTTAAAAATTAAAAAGATTTCAAAAACAAAAAACAACTAATTTCAAAATTTTCAATTAAATTTAAAATCTTGATAAAATTTGATCTAAATTAATTACCCAAATTCAACTAAATTTTGAATTAGACTAAAAATTTTATATTATTTAGACCATTTCTATTATTAATATTATTAATAGTCAATTTATTTGGTGTTTGTTTAGATGGACTTTTAGGAAATCAATAAACACTTTTCTCCACCACAAAAGTCTACTTTTAATGAATGTTTGACTATAAAATAAAAAAACAGTTTTTTAATAGATATGACTTTTTTGGCAGTCAAATTACAGTTTTTTTAAGAAACTCAAATTTGAAGCTTCTAAAAAAACATCTCAAATGATTTTTTTGGATAGACTTTTCAGATCAAATAACGAGCCTCCTTTTTAGTTCCTTTTACCTTTACGTTTTACACATAATTTCCACAATACCCACAAGCTCATCTTCACGTTTATCTTGCAAACTTATATTTTCTATTACAATAAAATGCATAATGTATTATGTATTTAACTATTTACTCAACTTGAATATTTATTTTGGGATTTATATAATATTATTTGTCTTTTTATATATTTTAATATTTATTTTTTATATTATTTTATAATTCATATAAAAGGTTTGGTTAGATATATTTTCATTTATGTTTAATATGGTTTAAAATTATATAATAATTAATATATTGTGCTTTACATATTATTTAATATAATTTAAATAATTTTTATATGCATAAATAATTTTTATTACAAAAAATATAGTTAAAAATAAAGTCTTATTTTTATGTTGTCAAATAGTTTACTATATGAAGTTCTTTTAAAAAAACTCTTTTTAAAATAACAGTTAAGAAGTCAACTGACTTCTTAGAAAAGTTATTCTAACAAAAGATTTACAGAAAAAATTTTACTGACAAAAACTCTACTGGTATAAGCTCAACCAAACATAGGCTTAGTACACAAGATTCCTCACTTTGCAGAGTCTAGAAATGATCATAGTATATGCAATATTTCTTTTGTACTTTTACAAAGAGACTGTTTACGTGATTTGAATGTAACCTTATAATCACAAGGGAACAACTTATAGGCTCGCTCTTTGTTAATAGTATTAATGAAAACTTGCTTGTCTTAAAAACTAAATTAAATAATATTATTTTAACTAAATATTTAATTATTCACATCAATTTTTAATGAACTTTTTAAATTCTAATTTTATCTTAAACCTAATTAATTTAAGTTCATTAATTTTGCATTGAGTTAAACCGATTTTGCCAATTTTAAGGTTAATTATTTGAGATGACAATGGGCTCCAAACGATAAGTTCGGGTTTGTGATCTGCCTAAAGTTTGATTGAATTTAAGAGTTCAAATTTGAGCTTTAATTAAGTCAAGTTCGATAATCTAAAATTTGATTAAATAGAATTTATTTAATAATTTTAAAAAATCCATTCTAAATTCTCTCAAACTAATTGAACTAAAATATAAACACTTAATAAGGGAGTAGTTGGTCAGCATGAAAAAATGGTAATAAGAATGAGAATGAATATAGTGAGTAATGATAATGAATATTATTATTATAATTATGATGGTTGGTTAAGAGGAAATAATGATTATCATTACCATTGATAATGGTTGATTTGTAAAAAATATTAAGGATAAAAATTCTTAAGTTTTAATTAA
>JANZLX010000005.1:4031556-4044317 GCA_025531955.1 Erythroxylum orinocense
TTCATCTTATTTATTATATTCCGGTTTGATAGCGGTTCACTACCGGTTGAACCTCTAAACCTTAAACCTTTCCTTCGGCCGGTTCGATGTCCGGTCTGATTTTTAAAACATTGATATATATATATATATATATTAATGTTTAGCTATGAAGTATTTTAGAAAGGTCCCAACTTTGAAAAGACACCTTTAAGACATTCACACCTAGACGAATCTTCACTTATCGAATTAGCTCGTAAAAAGTAAAGTGCTAGCCAAACAATTTTTTCCTTTTTCAGAGCTTGAACTTGAGCCCTTTGGTTATAATGATTTCTCCATATAATGATTTTATAAATTATGAACAATAGCATCCCTCTCGTTGAAAAGCTTAAAAACTTCATTTCTATCTTTTCCTTATACACTACTTAAGCTTTATTACATGTATACTGGAGAATCCAAAAGTAAAAACTGGAGTTTACTATATATCAGAACAAAGGTGTGGATTGTTAAGCTGGCAATGGAGGTGGTCAGCTAGATATCACGTAAGAGTCCATCAAACGGCCATTAATTCCTTCTCCAACCGTGCATTGATGACCACCATTAATGACCCTCCACATCCAGTTGTCATTTCAGCGAATCTTTAATACAGTTCAGTGAGAGAGAGAGAGAGAGGTGTATTGTATACTTCTGTTGGTGATTTGGTGGTGCTCAAAGAAAAGCTTAGTTTTTCTTTTTATAAGTGTGTGTGTGTGTTTTTGTGGTTTAACATGATTTGAGAGAAGTATATATAAGTGAATGTGACTCAAACACACACAAACCAAGACCAACCAGAAGCAGCCAAATAGAAGGAGAAAGTAATCTGCAGGAGTTTCCTTCTGTGAATCTCAGTTTGGCTTCTGTCTGTCTACTGCACTTTCAATGGCTTTTCTTGGGGCTCCAAATCTACTGCTCAAGCTCTTTCTATGGCTTTTGGCTCTTTCTTCTTCTTGTCAAGGTCTCTTATTATTATCTCCTTCTCCTCCTTCACCTATATATATGTATATATTCTTCCTTGTCAATTCACTGTGACCTTTCTCTCTACATGAGTTCCTATTTACAGTTCTTTTACTTTTGAATCTCTTCAACTGGTAATGTTTCTGTTGCTTAAAACTGACCTGTAACACCTGAAGTTGCAGAATGTGAGTCCTTGTTCTTCTTCTGCTGCTTCTTGTTTCTTTAGTTGGTTTCGAAAAGTTTAAGGGTAAAGAGCGCAAGTTTTTACTATTAAGAGCCAATCCAGAAGTGGAAACAGACCTGTCGTTAATGGTGAACAGATTGCAGATAACGTCATGTTAATTTGGAAGTGGTTGGACTCATCAATTCATGTGTGGATAATCTTACACACAGCTCAACCCTCATTAAATAAGCCATACTGATACCTAAATTACAGTGTTTAAATCTCATTAATGGTGAGGCTATGTGTTTTGGTTGTAGGTGATGAGAAGTACTACTTGAAGTATCGATACCCTTTTATCAAGAAAGCCAGCAGTTTCTCTTCATCATCTTCATTCTCATCGAGCAGTGGATCAGGCAATGTCTACGATTACATAATCGTAGGAGGCGGCACCGCAGGCTGTCCGTTGGCTTCCACACTGTCTCAGAACTTCAATGTTTTGCTGCTGGAGAGAGGTGGTGTGCCATTTACCAATGCCAATGTCTCCTTCCTCAGGAACTTCCATATCACACTTGCAGACATATCACCAACTTCTGCTTCACAGTTCTTTGCTTCCACCGATGGAGTACTCAATTCCAGGGCCAGGGTTTTGGGTGGTGGCACTTGTATCAATGCAGGCTTCTATTCCAGAGCAAGTCCAAGGTACGTGTCTGTGTGCCCCAAAACAGCTAAGTTCATGCAAAATTTTGTCCAAGTCTCACCTCCATGTGATGTGTCAAATTCTGAGCTCATGGAGTGCATGTTCATGGAGACCCTGACAAGTGTCTGCCATAGCTGGCTCACTTGTCGGGCATCAGTCAAATGATGTTGTAATGTTAGATTCTAACGTTACAAATTAGTATGAATCCTTATCTCAGGTTTCAGTGGAGTAAACTAACCTACAAGAGAATTCAATGTATGAATTTAATAAATATGAAATATAGTCATTTTTTACCCCAAAAATTCAATTTTCAAATTTAAAACCTAGAAAAAATTAATCAATAAATTAATAAATCTGGATTTATTAGAAATTGCATAAAGAGTTTGAGTTTGAGTTGGACTAGTACTCTTAAATATATAGATATTGCTCTTATAGTATAATATTCTTTTTTGGGACTTGAAAGTACTCATATTCTTTAAAAAGAAATTTTACTATTTGCATAACAACACTTCATATTCTGATTTAAGGAAAAAAATTAATGAAGTATTAACTAATAATTCTCTAGTAAATTTCTGACAAAAAAACCCTAATCCAATTTTTTGTTGATTGAAGATATTAATGAAGATTACTTATATTAGAATTTAGCATATTTGAGGGTAAGCAGAGGAAGAATGAGTACATTATGACCCTCCTAAGATTCCCACAAAACAAGAAATCTTGTGCAGGAAAAATGGTTATAATAAGCCTCCATGTCTCAATAAGTAAAGTTACCATGAAAAGTTACTAACCCAAAGCTTAGAAGAAAATGGTAATGGAGTCCAAAGGTAGGTGTTATTTGGTGAGGAGCATTTATTATGGTCTTACAAAGTAATGAAAGTGAAGGCTCAATGTGAGAGCATTTATGACCCTTCTTCATTAGCTTTATTGGAAATATTAGGTGAAGGAAACATATATAAAGTTAGGTCTAAATCTAACTAGGACATTAATTTTATTTTATTAGTCAATTACCCATTTTGGCCCATAAACATTGTATCATTTGTATCTATATAATATCACAAGACCACCTAAAAATATCCCCACCATAATTAATATCATAACATTACTTAAGTTGGTAGTGCAATGTGTCCTAATTAAGAGAATTAAGATTTAATCTTATCATTAGTTTTTATGATTACAGCTTTAATTATTTCTGTCCCGATTTGAAGGATAATGAATGTCACGAGTGATTCAGAATTGATCAGATTTGTAAAGATATTTTATAATGAAAAATTAATAAGATTTTGTTTTAGTTGCATAATCATAGTCTAAGGTTATCACACATAAATAAGTTTTGAGAATTGCTTTTATTTGATATTGAAAAGATGAAATACTTGTAAATTCTCTTACACATATGAAGAATTGAATTATGTACATAGAGAGAAATTCTTACATCTCTTAATCAGCTTAATCTGAAGGTTAATGTAATTGCTTCAAAATGTGTCTAGATATGATCAATCAAATGTTTCTAAGAAGGGAGAGTGAACATTCGAAGTTACAAGGTACAAAAGTCTGGAATTTTATCTGATAAGTGACGATTGAAACTATAATGTTCTTGTGATGCAGGTTTATAAGGGAAGTGGGTTGGGATCAAAAGTTGGTAAATGAGTCATATCCATGGGTTGAGAAGCAAATTGTTCATCAACCAAAGGTTGCTCCATGGCAGGTTGCTGTAAGAGATAGTCTTTTGGATGTTGGTGTGTCACCATATAATGGATTCACCTATGACCATATTAATGGAACTAAGATTGGTGGTACCATCTTCGATCGGTTTGGCCGTCGTCACACTGCTGCCGAACTACTCGCCACCGCCAGCCCTCAGAAGCTTACTGTCTTGGTTTATGCCACGGTTCAGAAAGTTCTATTCGACACTTCAGGTAAATTCAAGAGAAGCTCGTATGTGGTCTGAACTCCATTGATGTCTATGAATATGAAAAGCTTGTTTACTAATGTTTTTGGTGATAACTGGATTCAGGAAAGCAACCAAAGGCAGTAGGAGTTGTTTTCAAAGATGAAAATGGTGCAAAGCATCAAGCTTTCCTATCAAATTGCAAGATCAGTGAAGTAATATTGTCAAGTGGAGCCATTGGAACCCCACAGATGTTGTTGCTGAGTGGAGTTGGTCCAAGAGCCGATCTTGAAAAGATGAGCATTCCTGTAGTCCTGGATAACAATTTTGTTGGGAAAGGCATGGCTGATAACCCCATGAATTCGATCTTTGTTCCGACGAAAAGTCCAGTCGAGCAGTCACTAATCCAGACTGTAGGAATCACCAAATTGGGTGTGTACATTGAAGCTAGCAGTGGATTTGGTCAGTCCAATGACAGCATACATTGTCACCATGGAATAATGTCTGCAGAGGTAAGAACTTAAAGGAAAATTTGCCATTTTCATTCTTCTAAGTTTAGTTTGAATGTTCAGATCAGTAAGTATTCAAGTCTGTTGCGTAAACCAGTTAGGCCAACTATCTACAATTCCTCCAAAACAAAGGACACCGGAAGCCATTCAAGCTTACATTAACAGAAAGAAAGAGCTACCACATGAAGCATTCATGGGGGGATTCATTCTTGAGAAGATTGCCAATCCAGTTTCAACAGGTCAGCTCCATCTGATCAACACCAATGTTGATGATAACCCTTCTGTCACCTTCAACTATTTCAAACATCCTGACGATTTACGACGTTGCGTTAACGGTGTTCGGATGGTCACCAAGATGGTGCAATCTCAGCACTTCAAGAACGTGACGCAATGTGACAAGATTCCAACCGAGAGAATCCTTAACATGAGTGTCCACGCTAATGTTAACCTTGTCCCTAGGTATCCCAATGACACCAAGTCCCTGGAGCAGTTCTGCAAGGACACTGTCATAACAATTTGGCACTATCATGGTGGCTGTCATGTTGGCAAGGTAGTGGATCCTGACTACAAGGTTCTTGGCATCACGAGGCTCCGTGTTGTCGATGGATCAGTGTTCGATAAGTCCCCCGGAACTAATCCTCAAGCCACAGTAATGATGATGGGAAGGTAAGACCACAGCAAGAGTCATTCCTAGCCATAGCCATCAACTTTGGTTCATTGACAAGTCGTCTGTTCTTTCTTATAAAGAACAAAAATTTCATACCAGATTGTAACAGTACCTTTCTTTTGAACTGCAGATACATGGGATTGAAGATTGTGAGAGACAGACAAGAAAATGAAGGTGGTATCTGAAGATGAGCAAGTCAAGTAGTAGGAGGAGCATTGAGTAGTGGAATTGTAATGTAGCTAATTAAATATTTTAGCAAGCTGTTTTGAGTATTACATAGAGTAGTGGCTTGTCTCATCTTATCCGTGTCCATGATTTGTAGCTTAAGTTGACATGGTTGGTTGCCAGGAAGAGGACAGTGAAAAGAAATCTACAAGTTGAGTCATATGTTTAATGTTCTTTTCCTGTCCTAAAACCACTCCAACACATCCTATGTACTATGCTAAATACACAGTACATTTCCTGGTGTCAACATTCCATCAAAAACCATTTGTGATTAGGACTAGAGTTGAGTGTTTGCTTTAACTCAATTATTGAGGTTGTGGGAAGTTTATGAGAATTGATTTGTAAGAGTTTGGTGAAAGAAATTAACAGATGGGTCCAAGTGTGCAGGGATTCTTCCAAACGTATCATTCTTGAGTTCAATGGAATTTATATAGATTATAAGAAAAAGTTCCATCAAATAGTGATTTTTTCTTTAAAACATCTTTGATTGTTAATAAGATGTATAACGACCACTACTACAACTAGTCCTTCACTGCATTAGACATTTAGATATACGGCTAGTGGTAAAAAGTTTGGATTTGACAATTTTTTTCTAGTTCAAAGAATTATAAAAATTGGATTTGTTCAACTCGAAGTTAGCCAATTAAAATACATGTGATTAGATTTGGATTCGGATCCAAGGCACGAACTTGGATCTTAGGGTCGAACCTGTAACCACTCTTACTTAAGGTAGTGTTTTGTTCAATTTGGTGGTTGTTGATTACAAGGCTAGACCTGGTTATGTATAGGAAAAGATTTGCAACAAGTTTTAACCTGGTTATGTATAGGAAAAGATTTCCATTTTCCACAGAACTCATTCATTAATTCATAAAGATTTAGACTTTAAGAATTTTTATTAACAATCCAAGGTAATGCTTTCCTGCATCCATACCCCGGAAATGTTTCTTATACCAAACAAAAATGTGACACAGGAAACTGGAAATGGAAAGAACATCTGAGGAATGTCGTCCTGAAAGCCAGTTCTTACCAGACACCAACACATACAATTCATTCATCTAACATATCTACTACAGTAGCCCCAAAACTGGAAAGCTTCAACTTCGTGTCTCGTGTTGAAACAAAAAATGATGGAATCTTTCCAGGTTTTTCTCAAGACATGCATGATCACATCAGACGAATATCTGAATATTGAAACGGGAGATCGAATTCTAGCTTGTTCCTGGGGATTGTTTTTGTGATGACCCATGTTCACTCATACTGCCTCTAGACAAACTTCTTAATCTCTGCCATAACTGCCTCCTTCTTTCTGTCATCAAAGGACCTGACGTAGAATGCCTTCTAAAGGACTCGCTTTCCTGCTCCTCGAGTTCAGTTGGTGTTGTCAATAACTCTGATGATGATAATGGCAAAGATTTATCAAGTGGCAGAGCTTCCATCAGCTCTCCTGAAACCCTCCTGTTCTTATTGTCCTCCTGCTGCTGAAGTTTCTCATGACCACAACTTGTTGAACCAGGCACTTCTGTCTCGTCAAATTCATTGCATACAAGCTTCAAGGCCTGAACTACTTCACCCATAAAAGGGCGGTGAGATACTTCAGGTTGAACACACATTGATGCTATAGCTGCTACTTTAGCTACGGTATCAAACGAAATGGTTGACTTGATAACTGGATCAGTAATTGTTTCTAATCCTTCCTTGATTGTGAGGAGTGGGCGAGAATAAGAAACAAGATTTTCTTGACCTGGTGGTTGTGACAAGTCGACAGGTTTTCGTCCTGTTAGGAGCTCAAGGAGGACAACACCATAGCTGTAAACATCACTTTTAACCAGAAGATGGCCTGTCATTGCATACTCTGGAGCCAGATACCTGAACAAGATACATTACAAGAAAAAAACTTTCAAATTGGAAGGTAGCATATAAAACTTTCAAGCAACTATGATTGTTGTGAGAAATTATACCCAAAAGTTCCCATAACATGTGTTGAGATGTGTTTGTTCCCCTCATCCACGGCTGTTCTAGCCAATCCAAAATCTGAAACCTTTGGAGTAAAATCATGCTCTAACAAGATGTTGCTGGACTTGAAGTCACGATGTATGACCCGAGGGTTCGAGTCTTCATGCAGATATGCTAGGCCTCGAGCTGCACCAAGGGCAATCTTCATTCTAGCATCCCAGTCAAGTGGACTCCTCTCTTTGTCAAGTCCTAGGAACACCAAAAGGAAATCATTGAAGAAGGTGTTTGATTTAAGAAAATCTAAATGGAACACTTTTGCCCCACAAATGGAAGCAACACTGAACATCTGTAAGAATTTCACTCACCATGTAAATGTGATTCAACGCTTCCATTTGGGATAAGTTCATAGACGAGGCAGCGAAGATGACCCTCAGTACAGATTCCAATCAACTTAACTAGATTTCGGTGATGCAGGCGGCCAAGCATCTCAATTTCTGCCAAGAACTCACGGCTTCCATGCTGATCATCTCTCTTTAAAACCTTCACAGCTACCTCCTTTCCATTAACTAGTTTTCCACGGTAAACAACACCAAATCCACCTTCTCCAAGTATTCTTGAAGCATCAAAGTTATTAGTAGCTCTCTCTATTTCAATCAAAGTGAATGTCTTAGCAGATCCAGTGTAAGTCATTGCACCAGCAGTTAATGACACTGATTTAGAATCAGCCAGACTTGCACAAGTTGTTGGCTTAGAAGTCCCTGTAAAGTTTGGATATCAATATATGCATCTCAAGAGCTATGCATATCCTAAAAGTGATACAGAAATGTGGAAGTAATGACCATAATTCTCCAAACAACTTAGAAATGATCATCACAAAGTCCGGCAGAAGATGGTCCAAATGGTTATACCTGTTGGTTTTGCAGTAGAGGAAACTACCGGAGGTGGAACTTGTTGCGGTTGACAAGAATAGGATCTATATCGCGATATAAACAGCCAAAAAATTGCAATGCATATGACCAAGACAGTTAAGGTGGAGGCTATTATTACAGCCATAATGCTTTTGCTAAGCCCTTTTTTCTTCAATCTGGGCACATCAACTCCTAAAGGTTTATTTGTCCTTCCATTGTTTCCATGACCAGCATATGAACTATCTTCACTAGTAGAAATCGTAGATGGTGATGGTGGAGACGGTGGAAGACCTGCAGGTTGTGCCAGCTTAGGACTGCATATGACATACAATGCTCTTCTTATGTTGACTAGAGATGCATAAACATTAGAAAAAGAAGGTGATCTCACTTTTAATGCCAATTGAGCAATATTCATTTCCACCTTAAGAGTTCTAATATTCTAACTTAGTAAGGAACAAAATTTCCTTCGTAGCATGGCTTTTTTGAGAAATTCTTCTGTATTCTAAATCAACAATCCTTAATTCAATGCTCAAGAATGACTGCTACTACATGGTCCTTTAATCCAGTAATCCATATTTCCAAGGGATGTTTTATGAACTTAGTTGAATGATAAAACTTGAAGTTCAGCATATAACCTGGATATTGCACATTCAATACTTCATAGGGACCAAAGACAGAAGCCTTTATTTGAACCTGTCTGTTCCAGAATTTCTTGTAGATCCAAAGTGCAGTAGTATCATCAAATTTTAGTCTTCTTGGTACAAGATTGATGAGAACAGTGCTTTTGTCTAACTGTTCACTAGCTGCATTTGCTCCCATTATACGGACTTGGCTATCATTGAGGGCAACACCGGCTGCAATTTCATCAGCAAGCTCTGTCACCAAGGTGAAAAACGTATCGATCGCAACACCAAGGCGAAGTTTCACTTGAATAGGCCACACACATGCACAGGGGGATCCAGGGGGTGTATTTGTTAACGGCTCTGCACATGTAACCGATGTACAATCTACAAGAATGAACCACTTACCCAGGTTTAGGTCTAATACGCCAATTACACCAAATCTGAAAAGATTGATTAATGCATATATATACAAGAAGTTACCACTAGGAGGTGGTGGTGGCAGAGTCATCATATGTAATGGTGGTGGAGACTTTGTCTTTTTGAAGGAATAATCCACCGGAGACTTTGCAGGGGGGTGAATGTGAACTTGCAGTCAATAAATTGCATCTCCATGAGTTACTTGTAAATTGAAATTAGAAAAACAAAGCACCAGGTTAACGACTGAATCAAATAACAAGGAAATCTTCTCATACTGTTGATTTGGCTTGGTGAGATATGGGGTGATGTTGCAGGTGCAAGCGAATTCCGCCTCCAAGATGAAGGATATGGAGACTGGACTGGCGAGATTGAAGGGCCTATCATTCAATCAAAAGAAGTTCAAAACTAGATGAACTATTTGTAGTAATCTGTGGACTGTGATTTGAGGTTATTTTAAGTTGCAGAATCAAACCTGTGCTTCCAGATAAATGCAGATGACTAGAGTAAGCTGGTTCAGGAGTGCTCACATGTTTCCACTCGTGGTGATTTTTATGACTTACAATCAGAGGCAAATGTGCAGAGCCGTGCATCCATTTGTTGGCAGGATCCTCAAAAGGTAACACAGAAGGTGCAAGTGCAATGCTTGATGGTCTATAGTCATTATGTGCATGAAGAGCTGCAACAAGATAAACAACTGTGATTATCCAATTCCATATATTACATAAGTTGGATGGAAAGATAAGGGAAAGTGGCAAGCCTTTTACCTCTATTTGAAGATTGATGGAAAGATAAGGGAAAGTGGGATGCTCCAGATGGAGGTTCTGCAACGAGCTTTTCATGTCTTTTCCTGCCAAAGCTCAGTGGAGTTTGATTAGGCGAAGACCCAGGATCTGTAGCCAAGAAAGTAAAAGAAAGAATTAAAATAAAGATAATCAATCAAAGTGGAGTGAAGTGTTTTTTAATTCATCATCAACCAAAGTACATATAGTGTAGTGGCACAAAAAAAATATTATATCTAACAATGCCATAGAATATTGGTTTTTCAGAATGTGGATGACTAGAAATGGCCTCCAAGTAGGAAAGCACTGCCATCTATACTTATTTGATCATATCACATGAATTGTTGGTCTTTTCCACCTGAGAGAGGCATAAACGCAGATTTCATTTAGCAATTATTTCAGAAATGGAACAATCAGATAAGCAAGAAGTTCACAGATCATTGTCATTCTAATTGTGTTTTAACAATCCAATTCCAAGTCTTCTTACGTTTTCCAGGGAAAATTTTATCACAGGAAAATGAGAGACAGAGCATCAGAAATTGAGGTATCATGAGATGCAATATCAGCTTGGAAATGATAATCAGACTACAGAACTTTCAAGATTTATCTTGCAAATAGTAGATCGTTAAGAACTTAACAATTTTGCATTATCAAATGAGCCGAAAGAAGCAACAAACTAAACTCTAACTTGGAATCCAGGATCTAAAAGCAGTTCAGTCATGGGCATTACTCACATTACACGAGAAATTCGGAAACCAAGAAAGACAAGAAGTCACTGTACTGCACTACCTACTCCTTTTTGAAAATGTGTGTTTCAAGTGTAAAGGCATATTCATCCATGGAACACAGATCCTCAGGCTCATTCCAAGTTCAGAATTCAAGTAAATTCACACATAAAAGATGGAAAAACCAGCTGAAAACACTAAAAAGATCAAGTCCCGCTACCTGCAAAACCAAGAACGGACGTGACGTATACAGCTACACATAAGATCACCAGAAAGACTCCAACTTTCGACACCATTTCACTCATAAAGAACCCGAAGATCAGTGATCAACCCCCAAGATCTCTCATTTGTCACGCAACCTTGTTAAGTGGAAGAATGTTTTGAAGCAAAAACATGAACCTGACTTGAAGAAGCATCTACGGAGCGCGTCACAAGTGTCCACAGAGAAGACCCACATACAGTACAATTGAAGTAAGAACAAGACAAGCTGGTGAAAACACGAGTACAACGTTTGCTGGCAAGAAACCTTAAGCACTGAAGTTTTGCAGAGCTTAGTGAATGTTAATAGAAATAATTACTTTCTGTCACAATCCAAAAGCTGCCAGAATTGATTATAAAGAACTAAGTGACCGACCCTTTTACGTGAGAGGTTTGGTGGGCATAAGAGAGAGAGAGAGAGAGAGAGAAGTAAAAGAGGGAAGTGTTCTAAAAGCTCCTCATGACATGGATGACTTCACATCATCTTGGTTTGAAAGTAATCATATACCAAGAATTGTTTATTATGTTATTGCTTGACTTAATGGCCTCTTTCTAAATTACCACTATAAAAGATGATTCTCTCCAACCATGGAAGCAATGGTATCTGCATAAAAAGAATCAGACTGACATTTTAAAAGGGTCTTGCTTTTACTTTACCACTACCTTACTTTATCCCAACTTACTCGGCCTAATCCCAAACCCTAAGAGTCTTAGAGGAGGTAAATCTAAAACTTTAAGATCCCTCAGATTTTTACGTAACTTGTATATTTCTGTGCACAAAAAACTGTCATATACTTGATTGATCATTAGCTACTCTACTCAGCATAAAGTTCTCAACAGCCCTTAAGTTTCCTAGTAACTTCAACTCTCACCCTATTGCTGGAAACGAAACGTCTATAATTAATCAGATCAAGAAGTGTTTACCCAGGAAGCTAGAGGATCATCAATTAGGAAAATATCTCATTTCCCCTCTTTTAGCATGACTCGAACTAAAAACCTCCTATAAAAGAGAGCCTTAAGTAAGGAATGTATACCAATTAGGTCATTCCTCGTTGTCTTACCACTTCCTTGCTTGACTCTATTTTAGCTACCTGCTTGTACCTTCGTTAACACTTGATTATTGGTTCTCTTTTGCACTCAGAGTCATAAGTAGTTTATACTTTCCTGTCCCAACATGTTGTTCCCGTAATACTGTGCCCCTGTACTTGAATAAATCTTAATTATCCAAGACATAGCATTACGGGAATAGCAGATCTACTCCTAATTTTGGGACAGGAAAGTATAAACTACTTATTTAGATAGTTGGAATTTATTCAGAGACACAGGTACAACAGAATGAGAAAAACAGATCTAAAGTTTCCAAAATTACATTTTGAATTTCAATGTTTCTAATATAATACAACTTAATCTTAATATTTAAAAAAGTTCAAATTAAATCATAATATGTTCAAAACGTTTAAAACAAAACAAAAAATTTGACGAGATTAAGTTACCTTTAATTACAAATAATATGATGCAACATATTTTTTATTTTTAAAATAAAAATAGACTTTACTTATCACGTAATTAACTTTTAAAATTTAATCAAAAAGTAAATCACCTTTTTATAATATTCACCGTTTATAGATTAAATAAAGAAATTATCCTAAATCAATAATATCAATATAAATTATGAAACATTTCACTAGTCAAACAGAACTCATACTTTTTCGTGTTTTATAGACTGTACATCGTGGCAAAAGATGGTCTTACCTACACATTTAGGGGGCGTTTGATTTAAGCACAGGTTTGAGAATGAGTATGGGTATAATAGTAGAAGAGAATGAAAATAAAAATGGGAATAGGAATAGGTATAAAAAATGATGTTTGGTTTGTAACTTGAGTTTCTGTATTAATACCAATAATATTGTTGTTATTATTATTATTAATAATAAGATAATTAATTTTGTATAATAAAATTAATAATAATAATAAAAGATAATT
>JANZLX010000005.1:4047340-4068698 GCA_025531955.1 Erythroxylum orinocense
AGAGTAAATAGACCATGGGCATGGTCTATGTTTGGATTGGGGTATCTTCGAGTAGACCCAACTTACAACATTGTTGGTCCCATGTCACCCAAATCTATAAATATAACCCATGTGGGGGCTAAATCCAATCCGATCCGGCTCAATTTGAATTAGCTTCAAATCCAATTTCAAATTTGAGAGCCCAACCTCAGGTCCAATCCAAAAAATCCAAATGACCCAACCATTTGACTAAAAATGATCCAAAATAATGTCATTTTGAATAATAGGTTCGAGCTTGACCTAATCTCATCCGAAATTTGAGTTAGGCTCGGGCTAAGTATCGATCTGGTCCTTTGTCATGCCTAAATAAAAATGGTATTAGCTAATACAACTCAAACTGTTAATATTAAGGTGAAATAATAATATAGAGTAACCATCAATCATATGATACATAATTCATGGTTATAATTTTGGGGCCCTAGTTATTGTTTTATTCTTAATGAGGGTAAAATATAAAACTTATCTTTAGTTTATTTTTTAAAAAAATATTTTTATTATTTTATATTATTGAATAAAAATGATATTAAGTTAATATAACATAAAATTTTATTAATATTAAGGCAGAGTAATTATAACAATTATATCATGTGCATAATATCTAATATATGATAAATTTTTAAAAAAATAACTAGATTGAAATTTAGTTAAATTTTAAATATTTTAAATATTATAAAATGCTTTTAGGTTATATAAAATAATATTATTATTTTTATATAAATGAAAATTTGAGTCTTTTATCCTTTTCCATGTAATGTTTGTTTGTGATACATCAAATCCAAAATAAATAAATAATTATATATTTAAAACACCCAAAGGAGGTATCTAATTGGTTATGCTCTTTATCGTCATTATTTCCATTTTTTAGTTACTACTATTATTATTATATTATTATATTATATATATTATTATTCATTTATTGTTTATTGTTTAATTTTTAATCATTTTATTATATATTTATATTATCATTTTTAATTATTTTATTTTATTTTATTATTGTTTCTAATTTTTTTCTTTTGTGAAGATCATTTTAAAACAACATCTCTATTAGTTAAGGATAATACTATGTATTACTAAACTTCCGCAAACCCTACACTTTAACGAAATTCTGACCGAGTGTTGTTATCTATATGTATACGTATGTAACATCATTAATTGGTTTATTATTAAGTAGAGTTTATAAAAAAGTAGTGAATATCAGTATATCACACTCTGTCTCATTCTAATCAATAGATAGCGTAACACTCATTAAGAGTCTCAAGTCCTTATTCGTAAATTTTGAATGTTCAGCACCTAAATTTAGCTTAAAAGGGTTTACATAAGCATAGGGTATGGTAAAATTATTGGACTTTAGGTTAAGTTTGAGTCTGAGTGGTCAGTATTTGATTTAATCTTAACAACTTGATTTATTATACAAAATTTTGAAGCCGAATCAAGTCTAGACTCAATCTAATTACTCCGTTTCTATTAGTACGTTTCCTCTGTGTTTTCATAAATTTCAGCCATCTAATTTATTGCAATAAATAGATGAGATCTGTTAGAAATAAGGAGGAACAGAATAAGTAGAACGGAAGATCAGTTATCTTAACTCAAAATTTGGACGGTGTTTAGCAAAGTCTGTAAAACTTTGGGATGTTTTTATCAGACTTATGCTTACGTAGAATCTGAGTTATTGTCGAATCGAGCTTGAAGTAAATTATGTCGAGATGATAAATATCTTTTCTTCTTCAGCCAACCGTTCACGAGCTTTTCATTCCATTATATTGACAATTTACGAACTATTTATTCGAAACTGAATTGTTATTCATCGACACATTTATCTAAAGAGTGACAAAAGTGTCGATTGACCAGCGAACTATGCAATTCATCTTGATATTAGCATTCATTACCTTCACACTATACTTATTGAGTGTCCCTCCATCCTTCTGGAGAACTTATCAGAGATTCGTCTCCTTCGTATCTTACTATAACCTGATTTGCATTCCTTCCTTTTATCAAAAAAAAAAAAAAACAGGGCTTCGGGACGAAAGGTTCACTGAAAACATGATATTTACCTAAATAATATCCTGTGGCTCAAGCTCAACACTTGCTAATGGCATTATTCAGGTAATGCATTAGTCAAACGCATCACCACTGTACTCCACTTGCATACAGCTCTCATGATGTGTTCTATTATGTATGAGCTAATACTTTATAGTTAGTGGCTCCTGCCAATTTTGTCAGACCACCTAATCATAGAATTTTATATGGACTAAATATGAAAATGTTAAAAATTTATAAATAGTAAAAATTAATTATTTAAATGACTAATTTTAGTTATTTTAATAATGATTAGGCTTAAACTTAATTATTATTAATAGACTCTATATTTTATTAATATTAAAAATTATAATATAATATCAGAGTAAGTTTAGTTCGAATTTTTAATTTTTTAATTGTCTATCTAGATGTTCAATCTCAACACTCGATGTTTTAACCTACGTGGACAATTAGTGGACAATTAGTTGACAATTAATTTATCACATGCATGCCTAGATTATGTCATGAATCAAAAAAATTTGGATAGCCAAATTAGAAAAATACTAATAAAATTAACCTTTTCGGCTAAATCGAAAAAAATCTAAAAAATTAAAGTATTTTAAAATCTATTTTCCCTAAAAATAATATATTTTATTGAATAAAACTTGATTAAATTTTTCGCACTTGTTCAATTTCTATTATATTTCAACTTGGGAAAAAAAAAAAAAAGATTGGGCCGATCCATTACCGTCCATACGAATAATCTAAACTTGATTTTGTTGGGATATAAGTATAATTAAACATTGTCTTGAACCATCATTGGCATTTCTGATTATACATTCTTAGATGACAAGAGAAAAGGAGAGTAAAGATCACTTTCAATCTAATAATCAAAGATATATAAAAGTAATATGGTTCAAGAGTCTAGTCAGATTGACATAAATCTTATCATTAGTTGAGGAATCAATTTGATGTTGTCATGGCAATGATTTGGTCAATAATGTAGATATAGAAAACCAATAATAAATAGAAAAAAAAACTTTTATGATGCATTTAAATTTAATTTAGTTTTAATTTTAACTGAAAATAACATATTAATCAAAATTTAAATTAAACTTGATTTTTATTTAAATTCAACATAAAAATTAAAAAAATTAAAAATTAAAAACTAAAAATTAGGAAATTGTCATTAATTTTGAATTAATTTTGTAAATTGGAAATCTTTTTAAGATTTATCGAGATTAATTTATTAAATACTTGATAACCACAATCTAATTTCATACATGTTTATAACCTAATTTATAAATTATAGCAAGTTAATTAATGAAATTATTACGTGCAATCAAAATTTTAATTAATGCATACTCATACTTTAATTAGGCTTAGCGATAAGCTTGGATCCACCTAAGCTTGAACTTATTTGAAAATTTATCTTCGAACTCGGGTTTGACTTAAAGTTTGATCGCATTTGAAGCTCCAAGCAGTTTGAAGTCTATTGAGCCTGGGTTAAATATAAATTGAAAACAAAAACATTTCATTTAAAATTATTTGGATTTTGTGTCGGATTGAGCTTGACAACCCGATTTCGAACTTGGTATGAAACTCAAAATTTAGAAAATAAAAAATCTTAAACATATTCAAAACCTAATTAATTTGACGGAGTCTATTGACTGTCGATCGACCCGATTAGTTTTTCTAACTATGGATGGTTCTATTTAAATTTATTCTTAAAGATGACAGCTTTCATCGTTCAAATCATTGTTGCATGAAGTCCAAGTTAGATACATCAAACAAGAATATTAGTTGGAACGTAATATGTTGTGTTCAGTGAGACATCATTAACACA
The DNA here is from genome assembly GCA_025531955.1 of Erythroxylum orinocense. Classification (NCBI taxonomy): domain Eukaryota; kingdom Viridiplantae; phylum Streptophyta; class Magnoliopsida; order Malpighiales; family Erythroxylaceae; genus Erythroxylum; species Erythroxylum orinocense. The sequence goes on from JANZLX010000005.1 coordinate 4,051,242, forward strand.
AACTTACAATGCCTGAACCTAACACTTCTCCTTTCTGATTCGCTTATTTGTCAAAACCTCATCATTAATAAATTAAAAGAATTGGGTAACACACGGTTAAAGAAAAATCCCAAGTTGCATATGATTCATACCGCTTAACCTATTTAGATTACAGGAAAGTCTTCAAAATGAGTTTCATACTCTTAGTGGCATACTGTCACTTTTCTTATTTCGAAAAGTTGAAGGATAAAACGGTAAAATTTATCTTTAGCAAGTTTAGAAGAGGACACTTAGAATTTTTTTAGAAATTAAAAGATTCATAAAAAATTAGAAAAGTTTACAATTAGAGAGGGTCTCTCCCACGTGGTATAGACGATTCTATTAATACATCTAAGAAAGTAGAAAATGGTAACGTTTAACAAATAAGACATATTGTTTAACAATTAGGGTATAACGATCTTTGCCTTTCTCGAATCTTCGACGATTACTTGATTAGGGAGGATGAGTGATGACGCTTTGATGGCGATGCTTGCGGTGGCTCCATAGATCAACTTTTTCTCAGTTCTTCACTCAAAAATTACTCTTCTTAGGTAACCGACTTCACCTCAGTCAATCTTTAGTGATAAGGTTTTTTGTATTTCACTAAGAACTTGCTTTATTTTCAAAGGAGGGAGGAGATTCTTTGAGAGTTCAACTCTATGGAGACTCTTTGAGGGGCTCAGTTCTTCGGAGACAAGTCAGAGAGGGAAATCACAACTCAGGTCAATAATGATTCCCTACTTTATACCCTTTCTCGAATCCATTTTTCAACCGAACTCTATAGTCATTTTGGATATAACTGTTCTGAGATTCACTCGTCAGGGTTGGATTTTCTTAAAGAACTACAGAGACTTCGAAATCTAGTCAGAAAGGGAGGATTGAGAGGAGATCTCATCTATAAAAAAGATACGCGACCTCTCTTGACTCAATAATAATTATTAGTCCAGTCTTACAAACTAATCAAGCTTTATATCTTAATTTACAGATAATTATGGATCGAGTGGATCATAAAATAACTCTTTTATTTGTGGGTCAAATAATTCAAGTTTGGTTTGATTAAATTAAAACAATTTATAATTCAACTAAATTAAGCTCAAAATAAAATTAATTAATATAATGAATAAAAATAACATTATTTTATCTTAAATAATTTAAGTTTAAAATTATGTAACAATTTAGTAATTTTTAAATTTGAGGATTAACTCAAATTTTAGTGCATTCAATTTTAATCTATTAATTTTGAATTGAATTATATCATTTCTAACATCCTTCACGGTCACAAAAGTAAGAGACCCTCTTTTTTTGGGCAGTATTTTAAAATTCGGACCGGATATCGAACCGGAGGCCTTACTGGTTATCGGTTTAACCGGTGAACCGGTGTGACGTCATAATTATGCAATAATTATATTTAATTATATATAATATTAATAATATTAAAAAACAAAAATATACTAAATAATATTAAAAAATAAAAATTTTATTGAACCAGTAGTCAGATCGGTCAATTGATCAGTTTTGACCGGTTTTCATTGATTTAATTAAGAACAGATTTTTAAGAGTGAACCGAACCAGATAACTGACCGATCACCGGTTAAATCGACTAATCCGATCTGATTTTTAAAACTATACTTTTGGGACAAGATACTCTGTGCCTGTAACCTTATTCCGACTCTGTTTCAAACGCTCTCATCCGTATATTTCTCTAAGTCTCACGTATTTATGTAAATGAGATCGTCTAGATCTCGCAAAGAGTTATGGTCAGAGAAGATTTGATCCCTTTTCTTTTGTAATAGTATTATACTAATTCCAATGTAAGCCCATGAACTTTCTGTCTCCATAATCCATAGACCTATGCAAAAGCAAAAACCCAAGTAGATTCTTACATTCTTTTTTCATCTCCTCCTAAAATTATGATTTTTTTGAGTCTATTTTGTCATTCCTTGTCTCTTAATTAAGGCCTAAAGTCTGGACCTTAACAGTCTCTTTCTCTATCATTGCCACTCTCTCTCTCTCTCTCGCAAACACAAGAGAGAAAGAAAGAAAGAACCTTTCTTTTTCCTCTCCTCTCTTAGAGCCATGGCAGATAAGGTCTACCCTTCTGGTAAACCAGCCACCAACGGCGGAACCGCCACCAACCCTGCTTTTCCGGCCTCCAAAGCTCAACTCTATGGTGCCACACGTCCAGCCTACCGTCCACAACCCAACCGAAAAAGGACACGAGGCAGTTGCTGCTGTGCTTGCTGTGTCTGGGTAACTGTCATCATAGTATCTCTTCTGATCCTTGCAGCCATCACCGGAGCTGCCATCTACATCATCTACCGTCCTCATCGGCCTTCGTACGACGTCTCCGGCCTCAAAATCTCATCTTTTAACATATCCTCCAATTCCCAACTCACCACCAATATCAACCTCAACATAACCGCAAAGAATCCAAACAAAAAACTCGTCTTTATCTATGGACCTTCAACGATCTCCATCGCGACAGACAAAGATGAGATAGTTGTAGGCAATGGGTTGTTACCATCTTTCGTGCATGGCACAAAGAACACAACTTTGTTGAAAGTCACAATAGCTAGCAGTGGTCAACAGCTTGATGACACGTCTGCTGGGAGCTTGAAGACGGAGTTGAAGAGCAAGAATGGTTTGGGGTTGAAGCTAAAGTTGGAAACTAAAGTGAAGGTGAAGATGGGAGGCTTGAAGACTCCAAGAGTCAAGATTAGAGTGACATGTGATGGGATTAAAGCTACTGTTCCAAGTGGGAAGACTGCAACCACTGCTTCAGTTTCCAACGCTCGGTGCAAGGTTGACTTGAGGTTCAAGATCTGGAAATGGACTTTCTGAGACGAGGAAGTGTGTAGGATTTACAAGGTCTGATATGTGTGTTTTATTATTATTATTTTTGGCTATTTTCTATGCAATTCTTTACTTTTTGCTATACATATGTTCTTGGTTTAAGTGATTATATATGTTTGTAAATGGAAGGATTTTAATTTTGGCAAAATTTAATATTGAAATAAGAAATTTTACTCTGTTCATACATAGCTTGGATTTTTTTTTAATTTTGATTTGATGGAATTTAAAATTATTTTATATCTTGCTTTGTATATTGATTTCAAGTTTATACATAGCTTGATATTTTTGATTTTTCAAATTTGAGATAGAAGTTATATTTTTAATAGAAGTTATATTAAAAAATAAAAGCTTGATGCACCAACAAGCAATATGCACTGGCTTTCCTTTAATTAGAAGCTGTGGTATGGTCCTTGACCTTACAGGACAGCACTATACGAACCCTTTTTGAGTGGTTAGTGGTTGTCATGTCACTCCCAAGATGTGCACAAAAGTCTTCAACAAACCCTTCTTCTCATTGTTTTGTTTCTTTCCTATGTGTCTATTGTATAGAAATGAAACACCACTTGGTGCATGCTATTGTTTATACAATGGTTGAATGGTTCAAAGTGTCGGTGGGAGGTTGCAAAATATAATAATGGTGGTGTGGTACACAAAGAGGAAGAGGACATCATTGTGGTGTGGTTGGTTTCTTTTAGGCCTCTTTTGGTAAACCCTAGTTTTAGTTTGTGGCGATGGTGATGACATGTAGAGTAGGTTTTGATAACATGCCATGGCTTTATTTTCTGCCATAAAGAGATTCTTTTGGCAATCATATGCACTTGTGTGTTTGAATTATGCATAAGATCTCAACTTTAAAATAACTAATAAATTTCAAATTGTTAAAATTAAGTTTGAGTGAAATTTTATGGGAATTTAATATTTTTAAATTAAGTTTACATTTGTTTGACAAATTTAAGCTTAATTTAAAATTTATGTTAATTTTGAATTTAGTTGGACTGAATAAATTTGAAATAAAATGTCAATTTTAAAGTAAATTGATGATTTCTTTTAAACACAAACTTTATTAAGACATTAATAAAGAAAGACATTGTTGTTGCTTGAAACCATTTCATTTCTTGTAAGGATGTGAAAGCACACAACTTTGGAGTGTATTGTACTTCATAAATTACAGCAAATTTACATCAACTAATTAGTTGCATCCAACTTGTGAATTATTGCCTTCAAAAGATAAACACAAAAATTATCACTAATTATAAGTCAATTAGAATTGGTAATGGGCTCGGTTGGATTAGAGCCTAGGCTCGAATCTAATTTAATTTATTTTATTTTTAAAATTTTAAAAGTTTATTTTTAAAAATAACGCTGCTTTATATGAAAATTTTGAGTTTTAGATCGAACTATCTAAGCCTGAGTCTGATCCAAAACTTTTTAAGTTTAAACTCGACATGAAGTTCAATCAACTCGGCATGGAATTGTTGATTTCAGGTCGGTTAGACTATTTTTGTCATTCCCAAAGTCAACAAGATTTCTTGCTTAAATAATTAACCTAATCACTTAGTCCCTTTTCTTTTTTTTAAAACCTAAAACCAATTTGTTGCAACTACAAGATTATCTTTCTAAAACTTTTGCTTTATCTTCCAATACCAACTAAATTTCCAAAATGACTTCCCATTTTATTTTAATTTTTAAGAAAATGTTAATCTTTTATCTACTACATAACCCTAATGAAAAATTGGGCCATTTGACCTATTTTATAATCAAATGTGATTTACTTATACTCTTCACTTAAAAACCCTTTGTTTTGTCCACCCAAGGACCTAAACCCCCTTCTTCTTCTTCTTCTTTTAACGTGATACCAATTGGTTTCAACTACAAAATCAAAATTTCCCAAATTCAAGCTAAACTTCCCACTTTATTTTAATTTTTGAGATGATGTCAATATTTATTTTAGTTGAAAGAAAAAATATTAAAAAGAAATTGAAGCAATTGGACCTATTTTGTAATCAATTGTGTAGATTTCATTAAGCTTGTCATTTAACAATTGGGCTTAAGCCCTAAGGAGCTTAAGGAGTTTGAAAATAGTTCTAAAGCTAAAACCCTACCAAAAGCCCTTCTTTTCAAACTCAGCTCGCTCTCACCCTTTTTGCTTCAGTCCCGTGCTTGTTGATCTTCAACAATGTACAGAGTAGCCTCAAGATTAGCTTCATCGATTCGGTACTCATTTCCCCTGCACCCCATCTTCCATTTCCATCTTACTTTTCTTTTACAGTGAGCTTTCTATCTGATAGCAGACTCACACACGGACACTTCTTTTGCATGTTTTTATAGTTTGATTGCATTGACTCACACTTTTTTATGTTCCGTCTGTTCTTGTGCTTTGTGTATATGGTTCTTGTCTTTGTGGGGCAGTTCTTCTACTTCGAAGAAACTGGTATGATCCTTCTTCCTGTATTTTCTGTTTGATAGTTGCAGTTGGTCTCAACTGTTTCTGTTGCCAGTCCAAACTCCAAAGAAAGAAAGAACATGTCTTTCATATCTAAGATGGATTAAATCAATATTTAAATAAATGGGTCGGCGTCTTCCAGCTTAAAGTATTGATATAGATTGATTTCCGCTAGTTGGTTTGTCTCTTAAACTGTACGAGTGTAGTGTTCATGTACCTTTGGCGTAAATGTTTCGTCTTGTTGGCTAACGTTATTAATTACATAGGTGCCTAGTAGGATCACATGCCGTAGAAGCTATGTGTCGAAGGATATCAATTTTGGGGTTGGGGCTCGTGCTGCTATGCTGCAGGGTGTTAATCAAGTGGCAGAAGCTGTAAAAGTCACTATGGGACCAAAGGTATGAACTTGTTCGCAGTTTTGATTTTAGTTTTATCTCATTGTCTCTTAAATACAAAGTGTTATGAATGGTATGCATCAAAAGGAGATTTGAATTCAAAACTGTATCAATCACCATTTCCTGCAAAGGAATCTTGAGCAAATCTTACGTTTTCAGTTTCATTTTTCCAGAGATTACTCTTTCCAATATTTTGCATTGACATGAGAAATCTGTCAGCTTTTAGGCTACTCATTGATTTGCTTCCTTGTAAATTTTCTTGCAATCATTGTTTCAGGGTCGTAATGTTATTATAGAGAAAAGTCATGGTGATCCCAGGGTCACGAAAGATGGTGTTACTGTTGCCAAAAGCATTAAATTCAAGGAAAAAGCCAAGAATGTGGGTGCAGACCTTGTAAAGCAAGTTGCAAATGCTACTAACACTGCTGCTGGAGATGGTAATGTATTGTTGCTACACGGCCACTACCCTACCAAAAGTTATATTTGATCACTCAGCATATTACTGTAGAAATTCTTAGGAAGGTTCTATTCATTATTTGGTTTCAGGAACAACCTGCGCAACTGTCCTGACCCAGGCAATACTCACAGAAGGCTGCAAGTCTGTTGCTGCTGGTGTAAATGTGATGGATTTGCGCATTGGTATTAATATGGCTGTCGATGCAGTCATTTCAAACCTGAAAAAGAGAGCATTAATGATAAGCACACCAGAGGAGATTACACAGGTATCTATATTCCCATTGGACCTTCTTTATATTCATCTCCCTGGGGTTTATGAAAATACTCGCAGCTATCGTCTAGCTGCCCTGATGCCACTGTCAATCTTACCAACTATGGTCTTAAGTCAACTAATAACAAACACGTCTATTATTATGTTTAGAACTGTTTTTATGTGCTTTGCTGGTTTCTTGGGGTAATGTTCTTTGCAGACAGACTCATTCTGTTGTTTTAATTTTGATATTCGCAATGGAATGATAAAATTTTGCAAACAGGTTGCTACAATCTCTGCAAATGGTGAGTATGAGATTGGAGAACTGATAGCAAGAGCAATGGAGAGGGTTGGGAAGGAAGGAGTCATTACTGTTGCTGTGAGCAAACTTTCTATTCTGCCATATAACAGCCAAAGCAAGAACATGGTTTCTGTTGAATGTTCATGATTTTTGCGTCGTTGTGTGTGTTTTTTTTCCTTTTGAATTTTTCAGGACGGGAATACCTTGGATAATGAGTTGGAAGTGGTGGAAGGAATGAAGCTAGCCAGAGGTTTTATTTCTCCTTATTTCATAACTGATCAGAAGACTCAGAAATGTGTAAGCTCTGATCTGCATAGTTGTCACCGTTATGGTCTTAAAATTGTGGATTTTAGAATACACTGAACTAAATGAAATGTCCAGTACAGTGTATATGCTAAGATGTTTTTGGCAACTCTGGATCTACGTTCTTCTATGGAAATTCATTAGAGAGGTAGTCCCCTCTTGAAGTGCTGGGTTGTAGCATTTCATTCTAGAAACTTGAAGCTTTTCCAAAATTTATGTCCCAATTCAAGACTCAGTAACTTGTAGCAACTCAAATAGATTGGTTTGATGGTCTTCTTGTGATATTAATTAATTTTGCTGTTCAAGGCAAATAGTCAATTATTTGCATGTTTGCAGGAACTTGAAAATCCTTTGATACTGATTCATGAAAAAAAGATTTCCAACATGAATTCTCTTCTAAGAGTATTGGAGCTGGCAGTAGAGGTCAGAAACCTTTTCTAACCCATTTTCTTTGTTTTTTGCCTGGTTGAAGTGACGCTTTATTTTACTTCCATAAGAATTGCTTATCATTGCTTTTCCTTGAGCAGAAAAATAGGCCACTTCTTATTGTGGCTGAAGATGTGGAGAGTGATGCTTTAGCCATGCTTATACTCAACAAACACCATGGTGGACTTAAGGTGATTAATCATCTCTGCTTTGAAGTTTCTTGGTATGCTACATCAGACAGGAAGCATACTGCATTTGACCTGTTGAATGCATACTTGTTTATATATTAGATATTGATATCTCTATGTACAATATCTTCCAATTGTGAACATTGGTAGTAACTTGATCTATGAGAATAATCAAATGATTATATGAATTTACTTGATGCTTTCACATTTGTTTCTTGAAAACACTTAGTACTCTTACATCTCTATATCAGTGTACAGACCTGCAGTAATTGAATTTCTTGTATTTAGGTCTGTGCCATTAAAGCTCCAGGTTTTGGAGAAAACAGACGAGCAAATTTGGATGACCTTGCCATACTTACAGGCGGAGAGGTAAAATGCTTTTCCTGATCCCTACTGTGCTCAATGGATGTATGAAACCTGAAATGTAATCTCATGCTTATTATATAGGTTATCAGTGAAGATCGTGGTTTAATTCTTGACAAAGTTCAAATTGATATGCTTGGTACTGCAAAGAAGGTAGGTACAGTGGTCTGTATTAGGTACATTGAGAATTTCTCGAGGCAAAACTGAGATGGATTAACGCAGGTCACCGTTTCTCTTGACGACACAATCATACTTCATGGTGGTGGGGATAAGAAACTGATTGAAGAAAGATGTGAGGAGGTACACTTGTTCTTCTTATCAAAAGATACTGTCTCACCGAAGAATTTACTTACGGAAAATTCTGGAACCTAAAGAACCCATGATTGGTCAAAGGAGAGCTGATTTTACCTGTTCTTAACATTTATCTAAGATAAGAATAGCTGAGATTTAGTGCTATTTTTGATATTTGCAGTTGAGGGCAGCCATGGACAAGAGCACAGCCACATTTGACAAGGAGAAAGCACAGGAACGGTTGTCAAAGCTTTCTGGTGGTGTTGCTGTTTTCAAGGTTTGTTTTCATCTATCTAATGTCAAGAAATTACATGATACTTTAATTCAAATGCTTAGAATCATTTTCTTGCAGGTTGGCGGGGTTAGCGAGGCAGAAGTTGAAGAAAGGAAAGATAGGGTAACAGATGCTTTAAATGCTACTAAAGCAGCAGTGGAAGAGGGCATTGTGCCAGGTAACTTTAGTTCCATGATTTGAAGGTTGTCTTCAAGACTTCAACAAAATTTTCGACACGATAACATGACTTGGTTTTATCAGGTGGTGGTGTTGCTCTCTTATATGCAACAAAGGCTTTAGAAAGCCTTCAAGTTCAAAATGAAGACCAGAAAAGGGGCGTCCAAATAATCGAGAATGCTCTTAAGGTTTTTTAAGTCTCTTAGCTTGCGATTTTTCAAGAGCTTAACTGAGATGAATAACCCGGCAATCAAAATTGTTTGCTGTAGGCACCTACATATACAATAGTTTCAAATGCTGGATATGAAGCAGCATTGGTTCTTGGTAAATTGTTGGAACAAGATGATCCGAGATTTGGTTATGATGCAGCTAAAGGTTTGTTCTTCTTACTAATAGTGTCTGCTTGCATCTGGTGCTGTTTGGTTGAATACTTCTTAATTCATACAACTGTCCTTATCCCAAACATAGACGCACTATCTTCTGATATTTTGTTATACTGGATCCAAACGGAGAAAGAGAATGAAAGGAGAGATCGTTGTAGGCTTGTAGCTTAGTTGAGTTCAGGATTCTACATTTGCATGAACATATCCATTTTATGTTAGTATGCTTCTTATTTGTGTACTAGATGTAACTAATACGTTTTAATGACATTGATATTTGTGCTAAACACAGGTGAATATGTTGACATGGTGAAAGCTGGAATCATAGATCCCCTTAAAGTCATCAGGACAGCATTATTAGATGCTTCAAGGTGAATCCTGTTTGTCTTTTGTTTATCTTGATCCTCTGTCTCTCTGACATTAACCTGCCTGCTTTTGGAATTTCAGTGTTTCGATGTTGTTGATGACAACTGAGGCTGCTGTATTGGAAAATCCAAATGAGAAAAAACCTCCTAGTCGTATGCCAGATATGGATGCCTTGGACTACTAGACTGAATGAAATCTAAGAGCAGGACTGTTAGAGATAAATTACCAACATAGAATTTGTGTCAATTCAGATTTTAAGAACTAGACATAGTGATTAGAGGTGATGCTTCTCACTTTGGTACAGGCTACACTTGAAAGCTTCTCAGGGAACTGATGTTTATATAACAGCATGGTTTTCAAATCCATTCTGGATCATTTCAGCAAAATGTGGGATAGAAATTGCACATAATTGAGCTATTACATGTTTTAATGAAAGTGAATTGCTTCTGTTCATTTTTGCACTCTTTTTTTCAAATGAAGCTCTTACAACATTGCCTGTTGCTCTACAAGAAGAAAAAGGGACCAGAAGTGTTTTCTGATCTATCTTATGAATTCTTTTGAGAAGTATACTTATTGAAACTTCTGTAAATATATAACAGCGGCTGTAACTATAACAGTTCTAAGCGAAATTTCTTGTTGGATAAGTTCTGACCGGCGCAGAATTAGTTTCTCTGAACTCTAATTTGTCAGGGCAAGGATCAACATATTAAAGATTGTTCCTTATTTTCCATTTCTTAAGCGCATAACAGGTTAAAAAACTTGATGAATAAGAACTTAGTTGCAATCTTCATTTTCCTGATAAACCCATCTTCATATGCATGTTTCATGCTCATACCCCTAACACGTTTAGCATCAACAGTCCCTCTTTATTTCTCTTCAAGTCTTCTCTGTTCAATCTCTTTGCCACTCCATTACCAGACTCGCATCATATCTAACCAACAACCCAATTACCCAAAATGAGCTACTCGATTAGTTTCACCTTCTTAGTGATTGCTCCTGTGTCCAAAATTGCCAACAACTCTACATCCATGTCCTTTGCACTCCGTTTTTTGTCATCCTTTATGCATTCCTGTTTATATTTTTGTTTGCATTTTTCACCCGAACTCGTCTGCATGAAGTTGGAATTGCTAATAATCCTCAGCGGGTCAGCCACAGGGCACTGCTTTGGCTGTATAAAATCGTTCACGAGAGAAGTGCCGTCTCATTGTCCTTGCTTAGATGAGCCAAGTGTGTAAAGCTTGTTGCTTTCTGAGCAGATCGTGCAGTGCAAGCAACGCAAGAGCAGGACATTACAACAGTGTGAGTTATCTAGTGTAGAATGTGAAAGAAAAGAAGAAGACGAAGGGATTTGATAGTAAAGGCTGTTTATGCCCTTTCTAACAGCATTTTGATTACAAGTTTGGAGAATAATATGTCTCAGTCCATTGATTAGAGTTGAGAACACACACAGACAAAAACAAAAATCTGGGCAGAACCAAAAATCTTTGACATCATCTCCATGACCATGACACACATCAAAGTGAACCAGAGACCATCTTGTTCTCCAGATTAGCTTACACTAAAAGAACCAGAATTAATTTAGAGAGAGCTATGACGATATGACTAACTGTGTTGACGGTACAAAACTTCTTTCAACTAACTCGTCAGGATCAAACTTGACGTCGTTAATGTCCATTAGCTGCTTCACTTCTTCACGGTCATCAATGTAAGGTTGCTTGTTGACATGCAAAGACGAAGACGTGGACACACACGAATCCTGTAAAGATGTCCATGCACTGACATCCTCTTGCAAACTTTGATTATCTTGCATGATACACTCTTGTTCTGCATTGGCCTGCGGGTAATGGTATTGCATCATCGGATCAAACATGTCTAGAGGGTTCGAGTTGACAATGTCGCATCCAAGCGTTGTAGTTGAATCATCTGTATCGTGCATCTGAAAATGGTTCTGTTGTTGAGCCTGAGATCGACACAAGGCAAGTTGATGAAGAACAAGATCAAGCTCCGCCTGACTGTACTCGATCTGACGTTGAAGCTCACTTATAATTCGATAACATCCTCCAACAGGGTCATTGGCGCGCACATCAGATTGTATGATAATGGTTCGCATGGCTTCGTCTTTTTCGTGAGGCTTCATGTTCTTGATGATCTTGGTAATGTTGCTGACTCCAAACAATTTATGAGAGTTCCGGAATTGTCTCTGGCGATCGGGAGGAAAATAAGGGGCGAGAATGCAGTCAGGAGCGCACTTCCTACGTTGGTATTTGCATGCAGCACAGGCTTGGTTGGTGCTGTTACCAATCCTTGGAATGTTGGTGCTCATAATGAAAAGTTTCTGTTTTATTTGTTTGGTTCTTTTTCAGGAAGTGGTGAGAGATCGGAGGCGTTCCCGGCGGGGAAGGTGTAGTTGTTTTTCTTTAATGGGTTGTTCTTGTTGTATGTTCTTGTTTTTCTTTGTGCTGGTTTGTTGAAGATCCTTTCTTTTCTCTCTGCGAAGAAACCGATGGAAAAATATGAGAGGAAGAGAGAATTGTGGGGAAAGGACAAAAAAAAAGACATATAATACCAAGAAAACGTGTGCGTTTGTGAGACACATCATGAAAACTATTAACAGAATCTTGTTATTTAAGTTATGATGTTCTTGGTCAGTGATATGTTCGGTAAAGAAGATGAACATAAGCCATTTTTAAGTTTTCAACGAGGGATAAGATTCAAATTGGAAACTAAAAATAGGATAAAGTTGTTATCTTTCTGCATAATTTGCTATATTCAGAAACTACTAATCGTGTCTTGTCTTTTTTTAATGTTGGAAAGGTCAAGATTTCCACTTAACTTAGTTATAATCTTACAGATTTCATAGTTTTTAAGGTTTCAAAGTTTTTGCAGGCACAACATTATGCTAAACAATATACAGCAGATAGTATTATTTTTTTTGAGAAATTTAATGATGATTATGATGTCATAATGCCAATAAGATCCTTTTTTTTTTTTGATACAATATGAATAAGATCCTTCTTTTTCCTCTCTTTTTTGGGTCAAAACTCTTTTAAGTCCTATTTCTTTTAAAGCTCTATACTTGGAAAATCATCCAAGCTTCCCAGTACGAAGCTCTTCATGAAGAACTGAATGCAACCAATTTTGTTACCATTTTATTGTTAACAATAGTTTGAAACCCTGTACTATAACTGCACATTAACTTCAACCCTCCTCCCATAATTACCATCTCCACAGTCTCCTAGCCTTGTGGAACTACTAGGAGGATAAGGTCAGGAACTATCTTTGGAGTTCTCCTGTGAAGAGGACAAACTTGCATGCTTTACTGATATGTTATATCAGAAACAGAAAAGCTTAAAAAACTAGTAGGAACAGCTCTGTAAATTGTAATAAGAAAATAGCTTAAAGCTTCATTCAAACAATCTCAGAACTTTGAGTAACATGTAGTAAAGTTACACATAGTGGCTGCCATTTTATAAAATCTCTAGTATGGTTCAACTAAGCTAAGAAAGCCATATGTGAGATTAATGTAAGAACCAGGAGGTGCCAGAACGAGAAGTTTGACATCCGAACCCTGTCTCACAGGAACAATAACTCTTGACTGCTTGCTAGTTCTAGTATTTCTGGTAATTCCTGTTAATCCAATTACAGCAGATAGTAGTTCTTTACAGAAATAAGAACTTATCTCTATCTAACATGACTAGGAGTGCTTTACTGTAAAGAGCTTTACCTCCTCCAAGATTATCTAACCTCACTACTCGTGTCTTCTACATGTACAACAAAAATGAATTGCCTTCTAAATGAACAAGTTGCTCTGAAAAGGAATTAAAAGATAACGAGCGTTTTCCGATGATGAAGCAACATGAGTGTACATAATGTAGATGAATAAAGCAAGAAGCTATATTAACATAATGTAAATGCACGAAGTCAGGAATACGAAAAATCAAAATAGTGTGAGAATTTGTAGGAAAATTTTAGTCAACGACCAACACCTCAAAGTCATCCTCCCTAGTCAAACATTTCTGATTCACTAGGAAGTTCTAGAGTACAAATTCAAGTAAACTCAAGAATATCCTTCTTATTCTCGAGTACTTCTTGACATATAAACATACAAGTGCACAGAAAATTTTGTTAGAAAACTTGAAAGTAGTTCTATAAATTACTAAATGCCAACCTAAAATTCTGCCACAATGGAGAATATTTAGAATAACAAGTATTTTTGATCAATCTGCAAGAAAATACTGACGTAAGTGAAGTAATATCTCTAGCATTTATTAAAACAACATAGAATACTTATTCAAAAAGAAATACATCTTCTCCTCCAGTTTAATAAGTAGCTTCCAGTTAGTAATAAAAGCTTTGACATAGGTCAGATCTTTATAGACAGAAATTCATCTTTATCTTCCTCTTATTCCATGAATGTTGTCTGAACACGTGTTGTTGATAGGCAGTTATGGCTGGGATTTTATGAGCTCCTCTATGGAGTTCCTATACTTGATTATTAAGTCCCTGTCTTGTGGTAAACATCAAGTATGAATCAGTCAAGGAAGAAAAAGAGCAAACAAAAATTTTGACATAAAAAGCAAGGATTACAAACCTCCGTTGATTTAGCAATTGCTCACTTTCTTCAACCTTTCGTTTCTGTCCTTCAACAGTCTGCATTCAATGTTCAAAAGATATTAACAAAATGATAGCAACAAGATTTCCCCAAGTAAGAAGGTTCTACCATGGACCCAATGCACACATCTATTGTAAATTGGATGTAAATGCATCAGATGAAGCAGGTCATTTGTTTGAGGTCAAGATTATATCTCATTACCACTAATATTTTACTACTTTTATCCTCAATCCAGACCATTTCATACTTTCAACACAGGTAAAATTCAACATAGTATCTCAGGTTGATCACATCTTATTTCAAAAATCCTCCAATTTTCATTTTGTTAGTGAGGAAACGAAGTGGAAACAGCAAGGCGTTGTGAAGGAATGGATTGGAGATGGGACTTACCATAGCTTTTGTGTTAATGGAGGTTGAGATCGAATTCAACAGTTGTTGGCACTTCTCAAATTGAGTGTTCAACTCGTTAATCTGCTAGAAAGAACCAAATATAGGACAATATCAGACATAAACTAAAACCCAAAAACCTATCTCAAATTGAACTCCATAAACCCATCTACATTTTACGTAACTTCAACAGAACAAACCCACTTCACAAAAATTGCAAGCAAACAACTTTCTAACATAAAGGGAACAAAAAAACTACAATAAATAATGGGAGAAGAAACAAACCAAGGCATCAGACTGCTGGTCCCGATTACCATTCTCAACGACATCAGCTAAATTCTCCACCAACTGCCCATATTCACAATAAAAAAAAGCCTCTCAGTATGCAGGTAGATACATCCATGACTCAACAAAACAATTAATTCAACTGGGATTTCACATTTAAGAGGTGAAAATGGGAGGCAAGTGATTGGTGTTGATGACTCTGTTGTTGTTGCTGCTGCTGCTGCTGCTGCTGAAGTTGTTGTTGTTGAATAAAACGTTGTTGCTGTTGATACTGTTGTTGTTGCTGAAATTGCTGCTGTTGGGTCATTTGTTGTTGCGGTGTTGTTGGTTGTTGTTGAAACTGATTGAATTGCTGCTGCTGCTGTTGATGATGAAGGTAAAACTGGTCCTGGTTCGAGTGAGCAGGGGAGTTGCTGTGGGATGGCATGTTGGGTATCATTGTCCAACTACCTCCTCCTGTATATGAAGGATCCATTGCTCTTCCTTTGCTTCTGTCTCTGTGATTCAATAGGGTTTTAAAGATTGGATCTTTGTATAATACAAGGAAAGATGATGCCTTTAATCGTTGTCGTTTCAAACCTAGCACCACAAGGTCCAATTTTTAAGATTAAAGTAAATAACAGTGATGGTTTCGAGTTTTAGATGAATCAAAATTATATAAAAATCAAGTCTTTTCTTTTGGTTGGGTGCAAATAAAAACAAGTCCTTGATCTTTGGAGAAGTGAATATAATTATTGGATTGTGAAACAAAAACAGCCTAATTACGTTGGTGTTAGAACATTGCAGTTTCATAAGTCGTTAGATGACTAAAATTGAATTAACAACCGTCGTGGATCACTGAAGTGGGAACTTCTTTTAGAACAAGAGCTCTGCCCCCTCAGCGACGCGCCGTTTTGATGCGGTCATATTCCAAATAATGCCGTGTTTGCTTCTGACAAGTATTTATAAGAAGGGAAGAGAGGAAAAAGGAAATGACCACATAGGCCGTTGCATAAACAAACGTAAGACCTCAATTGTAGCTCCACCAGAGAAGGGAAAGTAAAGAGAAGGAAGAGTTTTGTATTTGGGTGTCTGAATCTATCTCTAGTTGTTTCATTTTATACCTTTTATCGGCTTGCTAACTCGACCAGAGTGGTGTGACATCATCGTTCCTGCTTCAGGTTTGTTCTCTCTGTTCCTGAATAATTTGATTGGCTTGTGCCTGTGTAGTGTGGATGTATGTCAAGATTAAAGCTTTGTGTAGTTTTGGGCATGGAAGCTGAATTATGTTTTTGGGTTTGTGTTCTTTTGACTTCAAAAAGTGATCTTGGCGATGAGCCTCTTGATGGTTTTGGGCAGAAAAGGTAGTGTGAGAAGAAAGTTTCCTTCCGTGAAATAAAATTCATGACTTTGATTCTTCACGCTTAGAAAAAGTGTTTGCAACTTTCTTGTGTCGTTGAGTTTTCCAATGAAGGTTCTCTCTGTTCTTCATGAAGTACTTGTGTTTGATGTGTGAAATGTAGAGAAGATTAGCTATTTGCTTGACCCTTGTGCAGTTATTCGTTTACACATGAAATTTTGTTTTGAAATGCTAACCTATCTGACTCCTATTATTGCCATTTAATGGATCTGATCGGCTAATTGGCTGTTTATGATGTGTTTAGTATTTTGATAAGAAAAAGGGAAACTGATTTGCCTTTATACTGTTTGAGCTTACATTGTTGGATAATTGGAGCTATTTTATCGTTTAGTTTGTCTCAAAGATGTGAAATGTTATGACAAAGTTGGTCTCTAAATGACTATGATTATCTTGAGCTCACTAAAACTGTAGTTGAGTCCTCTTTTGCTATGAGAATTGTTTATTCTATTCTTCTTCTTTCATCGTCTCCCCCCCAATTTGGGATATATCTCATCCGAGGTAGTCAAGGAAAGGGAAAGAATGCAAACATATTATTTCTGAGGGTGATTCATTTGGATACTTTTTTAGATTATCCACATGTTAAATGTCTTTAATAGATAAAGTAGTGCGAGGTTGTAATCTCTGCTGATTTCCTAGATCAATGGTTTTGGAGCTGCATTACTTTTTCAATGTAGATTTACAACCATGTTCTGTAGAGACGTACATCTATAACCAGGATAAATGCGTGCATAGATTAGATTCACATAATACAAAGTTAACTATGCTAACAATGAGATAGTAATTAAGGAGTGGATTTTTAACTAGACTGGTTTGGGGAATTTCTAGACCTTTGGCAGGTTTTGGTAGTGACCTTAGAGGATGTTATTTTGTCCAACTTAAATATGTCCTTTTATGCTTGTAGGTGGAAGTTGCTTCATTATTGTTTCCAAGCTGCTGCATAATATTTCTGTTAGATACCATTAATTACCAATTAAATTGTCAAATTAGTTAGAAAGTCTTCTGCAAACTTCAGAAAGATTTGTGAGGATGCTACTATTCTGCACTGTTCTTACTGCCCATGTATTTCAGATTACTTTGTATGGAAATTACATGTTTCAGTATTGCATATGCTCGTTCAGATTTTCAAGGAATGGCAGTAAAACCAACAGTTGCATTGAGGGCTGTCCTTGTAGGAGGGGTAGCTATCTTTGCCAAAGTGGCTGGGGCAATGAAAGCTGCTGGTGGTGCAAAGCTAGGGGCAGCGGCGGCTGCTATGACAGCAGCAGCTGGTGCCGCAATGTCAGGGTCCAA
>JANZLX010000005.1:4079721-4091682 GCA_025531955.1 Erythroxylum orinocense
TAACTTGGTTCTTTTGTTTGGTGTGGAAAGCACAAATAAAGATCTTCATCATCCAGCAACATCTCTTCTGTGTTAGAAAACATGCAGTAATAAGGATTCAAGTAGCACTTTGTATCATAAGAAGCATATCTATTAATTAGATGGAATCCTTCATTTGACTTTAAATTAATGTTTATGTTCTTAAACCAGAGGCCTAAAAGCTTATCATCCTTGGGATTGAATCCCACTTGAACCAACATAAGGTATCAAACAGCATCTCTTTTTTGGTCTGCAAATGAACACCATATCCACATCAAGCTAAACTTGCACATTTTTCGAATCATTTCCTCGTTGAAGAATCCAATGCTTTAGTTTTGTACCCATCAACCATATGCTTTTGTACTTCACATGTTTTCTAAGTGTATAATAGTGTAAACTTGTATATTCCAAGCCTATTTCTCTTTTCTTTTCTTACTCATTCGTATGTTAAATTGATCATTTCAAGATTGAATTTTTTTGGGATAATTTCCCTTCATTGATTGGAACATCATGTGAGTGCACTACCTAGTGGACTACATAACAGGCTTTTATTTCTTTTTCTTTTACTTATATGGAAACTTCCCTTTTGCATAATGTGACAATGAAACTTGTCTTATTATAGATACGGATGGTGAGAAATTATTAGGGTGGTGTCAATTCAGACCAAAATGAGGATAAAGCTTGCAGCTTGTGTTATGAAACTAAAGTTATTAATTTTTCTTGATTACCCATTAGAACCAGAATTCGTTATTCTTCAAGTGCATACGGAATAAATTATAAATTCGGTTTTGACATAATATATAGAAATTCTCAAGTAGGAACATATAAGGGATTGAAGTATGAGAATTTTTGGGGTGTGCTTCCCTTGGGGAAGCTTAGAAGCAAAGAGGAGGGTTTTACAAAGTATAAGAAGTAAGGAACTTGGATCTAACCTTGCCATGGCTTTTGAGACTGACTATGTTGGTGTTCATGAGAAGTGGTGACACAATTTCCGAGCCCAGCCATGGTAAGTATATCACTGTGAGAGAGAGGCCTAAGACCCAAAAAATCTCTAGTCAACCCTTCATTGCCACCTCCAGGGAAGCTACCACCACCTTGAACAGTGGCTGTAGCCTTTGAGTTAGAAGCATTGTAAAAGTTTCCATCTTTCTTGAGGACCCCACCAACAAATGCATCTTCAAAGGGTGTTGGTTCAAAACCAGAAGCAGCAGAAGATAAAGAGTTCATCATATCTTGAAGAAGAGTACCAGAATGTGCACCAACAGATTGAGGTACATCCCCAGCTTTATTCCCAAAAGGAACCAAGCCATGGAAAAATGGCCCAGCACCATTACAGCCACCGCCACTTCCTAAGTCTTCAAGTGGGGACAAGTTCTTCAGAGCAACGCCAGTTGTATTTACACTGTTAGTAGCAGAATATGCAGACACGTGAGCTTTTTGTTCTTGGTGGTGGGGCTGGAGTTGACGTCTGACCAACCCAGTAGTTTTGCTGCTCATGGCTGCTGCACCCATCTGAGTTGCCTTCTGCAGTAATGCTGTAGCTGACATGTGTGGGGAAGTTGCAGACTGAAAGTGTTGTAGTGTGGGTCCAAGACTAGGGTTAGGGTTTGGGCTCAGATCTTGGTGCGTGTGTGTGAACTCTTGACCTAACCTTGTTGAAAGTCTAGAAGACGATGATGAGGCGGAGAGATCAATCGCTGCCTGTACTTGTGGTGGGCAAGCCAACCAGGGTGGCAACTCAGGCCTTAGGCTAAAACTTTGCTGCTCTTTTTTTAGTGAAAATGCATGCAAGTCTTGACTGGTAATATTGAATTGTGGTATTTGGATACTCGTATTGTGATTTGTTGAAGAACCAGGTTGAGATGGGACAAGTGGGACTGCTCTTGCAGTCTCTTCTGCCAAAGCGTCACAGAAGGCTCTGTGAGTTATGAAACTATCTCTCCTGAAAAGAAAAACAAAAAAGAAAACTCAGAAGAAAACAGAAAGTGACAGTAATGTCACAGAAGTTCTGAAACTACAGACAGACAGTTCCTTAGCCACTGCAATTTCCTCACAAGTATCAATATAAGGAATGATTCAAAGGGTATGTATCTGTATCTGGAAGGAACTTCTTGAAGTAAACACATTTAAGACAAATTCTCTTTGCCTCCTGAAATGGACTCCATGTTCTTTGAAAAGATTTTCCTGAAATGATAAAGCTGGTTACTTGCCTCGAGAAAAGGGTTCCACAGTCACATCTATACTCTTTAGTGCCACAAGTCTTTGAGTGAGCCTTCCAATCTGATTGAACTGCATAACGTTTTGAGCACTTATCACATTTCCACTTCTTCTCTCCATGCTTTCTGCAGAAATGCTTCTTGATTCCTGTTAAGTCACCTAGAGCTCTTGAGGGGTCATGGTGCACACAACTTGGTTCTGGACAAACATACACCTTCTTTCTTATTTCTTTACTTGTTCTTTGCTTTAGTTTCCATGGCAGATTATGCCCTCTTCTATGGAGCTGGAGATTCTGATCTCTCTGAAACCCTTTGCTGCAGATCTCACACACAAATCTATTTGTAGCCAATAGCGACTTTGGTGACAAAGCTATCACTTCTGCATCTGGATCTGATTCAAGAAACCAAACCAGAAAACAACAACAACATAAGTTGTGATACAATAAGAACTGAAAATAGTATATTAGAGGGATATTCGCACCTGGGTTTCCTGGTAAGTTTCGCTTCTTCTTCGCAGATTGTTGTAGAGTTTGTGTTGGAGGAGCAAGTTGAGGATAGTTGGTGAAAGTTTCGTTCCTGTTACCTGAAGAAACACTTGCTTCACCAGAAGCTGATGTCAAATTGGACATGTTTTCTTCTTGCTGATGTTGTTGCTGATGAAAGATCATACCTTTAATCATCTTCTCTTAGATAAGTAGATGTTGAGGTACCAAGCTTGAAGGGTCATAGATCTTTGGCGTTAAAAAGATCTGTACACAGACAAACTTAATCTAGGAAAAAGCTAAAACTATTGAAAAAGTGGAAAGAAAACAAAGTGAAGACGTTGATACTGATACATAAAACGTTTTAATCAGAAAGCTTTGATCCCTACAAACCTGCAATTGGCATGATGGGTTTGTTCTTTGCTTGGTTCGAAGCAAACAGACAATTTTGGTTCTTTTTTGGTAGCTCAGAACAAACAAGAAGAAAGAAAAGGAGTGAGGAAAAGAGCAAGAAAATCCTCAGACCATCTTTTTCCTCTCCATACATGTACTATAAAACCTCAGCTCTCTCTTCTGATACCAAGAAAATCTAACTGTGACCACACAAATACATACAAAAGAGAGAATATAAAGAAAACCCAGTTCATAAAACTTGTGACGGAGAGATATAGAGAAGAGAGACAGGTGTGGATGAGAAGGCGAAGTGTGTGTTATCCTCAAGGCGTCCAAAACAAAATGCCAG
The DNA here is from genome assembly GCA_025531955.1 of Erythroxylum orinocense. NCBI lineage: Eukaryota > Viridiplantae > Streptophyta > Magnoliopsida > Malpighiales > Erythroxylaceae > Erythroxylum > Erythroxylum orinocense. The sequence goes on from JANZLX010000005.1 coordinate 4,083,180, forward strand.
AACTCTGACGTTGCACTTTCTGTCTTTTCTTTTGTTCTCTTCTTCAAAACTAAGAAAAAATCTATTTTTTCCTTATTTTCCATTTACTTTTTAACATTTTTTAAAAAATTTCATGCTAAAGGAATTGAACCCTTTTTTAATCATCTCTAACTTTCCCTTCTACTCTAAAGTAAGAGCTAAAGATAAAAAGGTTACCATGAAAAAAAAGAGAGAGAATCACTTGCATATCCGCATATAAAATGTGTGAGGACATTTAGGTTCTTATGTATATTCCTTAGTTAAAAAAAAGATCCAACACAGCTTTTTTCCTTTCTACATTTTACAGTGACATGATTGATCCGTTGATTCACTTGGAACAGGCATGGCTAAAAGCTGTTTTCCCCTACAGTAGAAAACTATTATTACTGTTTCACTTAGCTATTTCTCTTCTTATTCTACTTTGTATGCAGCAGAAGCTGCAATTTCTGACTTTTTTGGATGGGCAATGATGAATATTCTACTTGACAGGAATATGATGCTTATCTGTTATTCTTCTCCTTCTTCTTCTCTTCTCATCATGATTAGAGTTCAGATTAAGTCATTACTGATTTTAAGTGACGAACACAAAATTTGGCGCTGGTTCCCATTATTGATGATGTGATGAGTACGGTAGAATGCATGCAAGATCCTGAAGATACTACAAGTTGACGAAGATGCAACCTCCACAGTTGACTTGAGTTGCAGGTTCTTAGCTAGAGACATTTAAGTATATGCATGCATGGCCAACCTTAACAGAAATTGACCCCATTAGCATTCTTAGCTTCACGGGACAATCTAAGGGTTTAGTTTGCTTGACTTTCTAAGTCTGAACATTAACTGTTCAGAGAGTCATCAATATTAAAATTTTTTAAAAAAGTAAAGAAATGAACAGTACTTTGTGGAGCTACTTTGTCTGACTGTATGTTCATGTGCTTCGGTGATCTTTCTGCCCTCTGATCGAATATTATATGAGCACAGAGAATTGGCAAGTGAAAAAAAAAAAAAACCTTCTTTTCGTTTGTCATCTTCTTGTTTCATTCTTCAATGATTTAGTTTTTGAAAATGGGATCGTGCTCTTGACGCGAGTCTCAACTATGCTCCAGCTCATGTCCTCAATTGATATGATACAATAGTGTCTTAAAATTATAATAAAGTCTGTGTTTTGAATTGTTATTATAATTGTAATTTAAACTTTTAGAACATATAATTAAAGAGAAGATAGTTTTATATGCTTGATAATATAATTCTTTTTTTAATTTATATATCATCTTTTTTAATAAAATAAATGTATTGAAGTGATAAGTTATATTTTAGAAAATTTAGAATTTAATTGAAAAGTTTAAAATATTTGACACTTACTTAAAAATAAAAAAAAATTTAAGAACGGAGCTATCAAAAACTACATTTTAATCAATATTTTAAAATTTGAACCGAAGTTAAATCAATAAAATAAAAATTTTGAAAATTAAAAGATTTAATCACCATCATAATACCAACTAAAGATTGAATAAAATTAAGGCAATTTAAAATATGATTGAAAAAATTGTTCTTATCTATAATTAAAAATATTGTTAAATAAAATTTAATTTATTTAGTTTGATTTACAAGAATTTATTAATTAATATCATTTTTTAATTTTATAAATTAAAAAATGGATTTTAAATTTTGGAATCCATGCAACTTGGTCTTGTTAAAATGGTTAAAACCCTAATTTGGAACCTATAGATGAACTAATTAAGAGAAAAAGAAAACCTAAATTGTTTTTAACTTCTTTAATTATCCTCCACTGAATAATTCCTCTCCATACAAGATTATTCTATACTCTTTGTGTACCATATGAAATGTCAAGCTAACCTGCTTCACGGGTTAGAACTTGTAAGGTCCCACACATCAAAATGATTGAGAATGGACCGACCCTACACTATGCATCCTTTTCATAAGAAATGATCTTACTATCCATAATCATGGATACTTTTCCACATAAACCATTATTGGGGCAAAAGGGGCTTTATTGAGAGATTGTTGTATTATTAATTAATCTTAAATATATTTAAAACCATGGTCAAATAATTGTACTAGCAAGCTTGCATGATAATAATGATATTAATCTGTTCAAAAAACAGCAAAAAGATTACTCCTTTGTAACAAGAAAATCATAGAATTGAGTTATGAAAAGAGTCTCTTCTGGAAGTGTAAACAAAGACTGTGTATAAGTAATGACCCCCTTCTAACTCTCAAAAAGTGATAAACTTTGTATACTGAGAGTCTAGGATTTGCTCTAATAATATATTCAAAAATATCTAAAAAAAGTTTTTACTCCAATAATTTATGATGAACTCATCTTAGTGGATGAACTTGGAATGAACCCTAATCACATCAATGTTAGAAAATCAAAATCCACCAAATGACTACCTTTTTGAGGAAGAAATGACTAGCTATAGCTAGAGAGCCAAATAATGGCAGCTAAGGACTTTGGCTCTTGAGGGTATAGGATTGTCTTCTTGTAAAAAGACTAGATGTATTGGAGTACCGTCCAAGCATTTCTAAAAGTCCTTAGCAGGTCCTATATCTATGTCTTAACATATGATAAGATGGACAATGATTTCAATGCCTCACCAACCATAATCTCCCAATAATCTTCTCTTCATGCAAATAAACAATACGGCTTGTTGGTTACAGCAAGTTTTGCTTGATGTGACATAAAGGGCAAACGTAACTTCCCAGAAATAACATTGGATAGTACATGAGCTCAGATTATCACTTTCAAGCTCAAAGAATGAGATGTCTATCAAGAAAGTGAGAAGAAAGGAAAGAGCGAGTACAGAGAAGGAAGTTAGAGTGATACTGGTATACGCAACCCATCGTAGCTTAGTTGTACATCAAGGCCTTCTGTGTCCATTAGTTTCATAAGATCTTCATTCACCTTCTCATGATCCATCAGGTGCATCATACCTTCACAAATCAGGAAAGTGAAAAAGTAACTTTCACAATGAACTTAGGTGAAAGTATAGTTTGGTATGTCTGTTGACGTTCTAACAAGTAGGAATATGAAACCATACAAAAAGGATTGATGACATCGTAGGGAAAGGGTAGAAGAGAAGCTAAGATTTGATTAACCGAATTATGTTGATATTCTCACTAAAATGAAACCTGGGGTATGAATTACCAGTGAAAAAGGTTCTCTTGGGTCGAATTTTCCTTACTTCTTCCAAGGCCTGAGTTTCCAAAATCCGAAATTCTAAGTCAGTTTTATCCCTTTAGAGTGCTATATAATTGGCATGAAAAGTATGAACTTATACCCTTGGAAGTCCAAAGTGTGTTGAAGAAGACCTATCGGGCCTCAGAGCATCCTGAAAAGTTACCGAAAAATAAGCACAAGCAGAAGAGAATTTGGATGTAGTTTAAAAGAAATGGTAATACTGGTTTTGTGCCCATGTATGTGCATGTGTGTGCAAACAAGCGGGAAAAGAAGGATGGAGCTGGTTGTGTCATTGTGTGTGAGTATGCATGAGAAAGAAAGAGACCAAAATCAGGATTTCAGAGCCTTCAAGGAGTGGATAAGTTTCTTCAGGTATCTCACTCACATCACTGCAAACATAAATTAGATATTAATTCCAGAATCTCTAAAAAGCCCTAAACAAACAACGTTCTGAGGGCTTTTAATTTGAGAGCTCACCTAATGTAAGATATGTTGCCGAAGCGAAAACCCAGGGAACGATAACCACGACCATGCCACACAGGTAAAGGGGTAAACTGAAGCAAATAATTTAAGAAAAATGTGCTTATAGTCAATTCCTATAGCATTAAATGACGAATGAAATAATTAAATTCAGTGACGGAAGTGATTCATTGTCACTTGCTCCATTGAAGTCGTGTTCTGATTTGCTTAGCTGAGGTGGAACAGCAAGGTTTGTTATGATTTTGGAGCCTGATACCTGAGAATTAAAAGAATCTCACTTAAGCATGAGCAAGGGACTTGTCAGTACCTTCAAATCATGTACAACAAATGGCTTCTCTTGTATGATATTAAATTGCAATGCTGAGACAGCAGCACCAGTTACAACCACACTTGTATCCACCAAATAATAATGAGTCTTCTTCATCACCTGAATTGTTTAAATAGCAATATAGTCAGTTGCACAAAGAAGAAACCTAACATTCAAGCTATGAATAATTCAGGTTGGAGACTCTAAATATCTAATCTGCAATAAACTAAAATTAAATGAGAATGCTGCTTCATATCTTCAGATCAAGAAGTCTGGCCAACAGGTCACTGACTCCTAAACACCAAAGGATTTACAGCACTTAATGAATTGCATATAAATGAAATATTCTAGTGAATCATCAGCTTGGCAAGTAGTTGGAGGTATAAACTATAGCAGAAAAGTGTCTATGAAGGTAAATCGGGGTTTGACCTCAAAATCACGATTTGCAACATAAATAGGTATAGAAGGCTGCACATTATTTGTCCAATCACGAAGATCATCAAGACCTGGGGAGCATATGATTCAAGTAGAAACATAAAATATCCATGTTAGTGCCAGAGAGGTGTTTCTATATTAAACAAAGAAGAAATCTGAGCGTTCTCAAAGAAAAAAAGAAGACGAAAAAGAACAAGAAATTTGAGAGTTAGACTAAATTATATTTGTCTATTGACAGAATAGCATTAGAAAGTGTTAATGACAGAGACCTCCAATTGCATCAGCATGAGAATGAGTAATAATAACCGCATCAATTGTTCTTATCCTGACAGAAATGCAGCTAGTTACAATCTCCCAATAGTAGATGCAGATAAGGTAAAAGAATTTGCAAATTAGTATCCAGTTATATATTCTTTTCTGATATAACTTGTGACATGAACATCTCAATTGATTCTTATCACTGCCAAAATAGTATCCAGTTATATATTCTTTTCTGATATAACTTATGACATGAACATCTCAATTGGTTCTTGTCACTCTCAAATTCATTGAATTCAAACTGAGCAATTCATCAATTATATTTATAAAAAAAGGCTTGAACTATTTAAGAGAGCATAAAGAATATAAGACTAACCCAAATGCAGGAAACCATCGAAGAGCACTATGGTAAAAAAACCTGGAAAATTGATTATGGATAGTTTAAATTAGTATAAGTAATTGTCCTAACCAACACAACATGCTGCACTTTAAGGTATAGTTGGTCAATTCAGTAGTTCAATTCATAGCTAGGATTAATCTTTGTTGCTCCAAAAATGAAAATTTCGTATCAGAATTCACAAACTGATATAAATTTCAGCACTAGAAGGTCAATGTCAAGACAAAACCCTGGCTTTCAATTTCATTCATGTTATTGTATATTTAAGCATTTGTCTTAATTTTGCACACCAAATATCACAGTTCAAAGACAATTATCTCCATTTAGAGATTCTTCAGTTTATACATGAATGCATCATCAAACCAATCTTCATTCAAATGCCCAAAAAGAAAAGGAGTATTGAAGTTTTTCTAACAGCAAATATTGGAACCACATCAGAGGAGTCTTTCACTTACTTGCCAGCATCTATAAGAATGTTATGTCTTCCTGCAGGACCAAGATAACGAATGAGGAGACTGGTGTTTAGTCTCTTATTTTTATTGCCTGGTTCTACAGCTTTTAAACATACCTATCGAACCAAGAAGCATTCAAGAATTAAGCATCCCATAGAAGCCCTGAGCAAACAAATCATACCTAACAGGGGACAAACTATAAAATGTAAAGATATGAACAAATGTGAAGAAATTTCCAAAATACCGGACATTTCTTCAAGGGATTTGTAAGGCAGCTAAGCCGTGGAATCCCTTCACTAGTTCCTGACCCTATGAATATGATCTCGGATTTGTCCAAGGCCATATGGTCAGCAGAATTCCCATATGCATCTGTAAAATGCAAGGCTAATCAACTAACAATTCTACAAAAAGCCCAAAAATCCACATGCAGCATGCATCCAAGCAGGTCATTGTTTAGTATGGGCAGAGAGAAACCATTTATATTTGCTTATAATTGGAGAAAATATGTCTCCGAACAAAAATCATATAGTAGCATACACCTTTCATCAACTCTAAGGTTGGATGTAGGTAACAAAACTAAGTTTTCTTATTGCAATGGAACAGTGATGCCCCCAACCAATTATATGAACTTTGAATCGAAATGGCTTGGAACAGAAAACATAAATCAATTTTCAAGCATAGGAATGCCCCCAACCAATTATATGAAGTTTGAATCGAAATGGCCTGGAACAGAAAACATATCTCAATTTTCAAGCATAGAAAGGCCGAAATTAACAGACAAGCATTATAACTACACTGATGAAACAGTGAAGAGAATAACACGTGGTGGACAAACAATCAATCCAAATCAATGTCTAACCTCAAAAACACACGACTGATAATCAAACTCGAATCCAAAAGATGAGTTAAGTCTCACTAGGATTCAAGCTACAGGTAACTACAACTAAAAAACAGAGGACAGAACAAAGAAAGATCAGTACTTGACTGGAGGCAAGCTTGAATAATCCGACCAAAAGGTGAGAACCCATTTCTGGAAAGCAACAAAGAAGAGTTCTTGAGAAAGACACCGCGTCTACAGGGACCGAAACTGGCCAGAGAAGGATTTAAACGAGCAGAACCAATAAATTGAACCATTTATCTTGAACTAAAACAATCCCAGAAAAAAAAAAAAGGTTGTTCTTTTGTTGTGAATTCTACGTATATCAGATGCTTAAAGCTTTTTATAAAAAAAAATTGAAAAATGAAACAGAACACAGGGGAATGGTTTGAGGCTTTTGGGTTCGCTCTCGCAGGGAGGAAGAAGAAGAAACAAGAGTTGGTGGCACAGAACCACGTTGACTGGTTTTTGCTTCCTGAACGACGTAGTTTCAGGACTGTATTTGATATTTTAAATTCGCTACAACGATGCCGTTTTGCTTCATTTTTTCATTTTCTAGAGAGTATACATTTAATGCATCATATATGGTCTTAATAATTGTTCTATAATGGAAGGATAAATAAATTTTGTATTAAATATAAAAATCATGAGATTATGTACTTTGAACTAACAAATTTTGAAAAACTAAGATAATTGTTCTATAACGAAAGGGTAAATAAATTTTGGGTGTGTTTGGATAACAGCTGATCAGCCAAAAAATTAGCTGATCAATCAAATTTAGCTGTTTGACTAATTCAAACAGTTAATAATGTGTTTGGTTAATTGACTTATTGGGTTGAATCAGCCAAAATTAATAAGCTAGTGTGTACCACATTTGGGGTAATCAGCTGATTATCCTAACTCAAAATATCAAGTTTGCCTTACCTCTCAGACGTCTCTCTCGTTTTCTCCATAAAGGTCTTGTGTTTTCTCTCTACTCACCTGACGCTTTCTACACCAAATTCATTCAAAATAGAAAAGATATGATGGAAGCCTATCGTAAGATCCAGTTACCTATGAAGTTTGGAAACATTTTTTGATGCTATAAAAAGGCAACTGCAGGAGGAGAAAACAACAAGCAAGCAGTCATGCAACGGTGAGATTTCGGAAAGGATTTTTCATCTGTTAAAGGCGGGTCAAAGCTAGGGGATAAAGAGTAGAGCATCGAGAGGTTTGGAGAACCATAAGCCCACTAGAATCGGAGCTGATTTGTGACTATTGGAGGAGAAATCATACTGGTCAGAGGTCTATGAAGGGAGAAAATTCAATCAATTTTTCGAAAATTCGATCGGTTATGTTAGCTACTTCTTGGACTATTTTTGCTATACGTTATCGTTTCATTTTATTCTCTTTTGGCTGTTCTATAATGTTCTCCTATTATAGTGTCATTTTGCTAGTTTAATGGATGTTGTGTTTTTGTTTGTTTTACTGCCATTTTGATCCTCCCATATGTTAGCATGTTGTTGTTAGAAAAGTGGGTTTAAGTTGAATGGCTTGAGGTGTGAAAAATCGCTATCTTTAAGGAAATATTTTCCTCCACTAGTTGCTGCAGGATTTTGACAAATTTCCTTCTAGGATACAACAAGCCTAATGTTCTCTAAGACAGCAAAATCAATAGAGGACCAAAGATGAACTTCAATGAAGAATGAATATGAGAAAGATGAAGAAGAAAAGATTTTGGTGGTATGTTAACAATGAATTGGATGTAGCCTTATATAGACTAAAAGACACCCATTCATAAAGCACATGATGGTTTATGGTACCTATTCATAATGTACATGATTGTTCATGGTACCTATTCATAATGTACATGATTCTTCATGGTACCTCTTGGTAAAACATGTGACCATTCATGACATTGGAATTGAAAAGACATTTCTTTTCATTTATACTTCTTCATTATCTTGCATTTCAAACTATTTTCCAACAATCCCCCACTTAGTTTGTAATGCAAGATTTAATGACATTTCATGCATTTAAGAGGTATCTTTCGATTTGAACCTCTTATTAGTATAAGCACTTCAAAGTTCTAACGAAATTT
>JANZLX010000005.1:4117092-4133739 GCA_025531955.1 Erythroxylum orinocense
GGTTGAAAGTCATGCATATACCTATTCGCTAGACAAGAACTGGACTTTAAACAAAGCTCCAATTGTAAGAAAAGAAAACAAAATTTGATTCAAGTTTTCGACCCATTTTTTAGATTCTTGTGGACGTCGGCTTTGAACATGTGTACCTGTCACATCACGTTTACTTTTCTTGCTTCTTTTATGGTCTCAAATTTCCAGATTACTGATTAAAAATAAATAAATGGTTTTCATTCATGTTATAAATAGCAGTACGTTCCTGGAATACGCCAACTTGCTTGTTTGTTTCTTCATACATTTAATGGCAATGGCAATGGCAATCTCTTCTTCTCTAAAGCTCTTCCTGTTCTTGGTTATCTTGCTTGGACATGGTGTTCTTGAGCTTCATGCTTCACACAATGTCCACAGAGAACTTGAGAGTGTTCAAAAATCGAGTTCTACCCCTACAAGTCAACCCTACAGAACTGGATACCACTTTCAACCTCCCAAGAATTGGATAAATGGTCTGCTTATGATTCATTGCTTGTTGTTACACTTATATGTATGTGTTGTGTTCTCTGACAAAGTTTGGTTTTTCTTTTGATGGACATGTTTGTCTGATGCTGCTCAAATGCTTGCGTTAATTGGTGAATAGACCCTAATGGTGAGTAAGTTTGTTCATTGTTTTCTGCTAACTTTTGTGGGTTTTCTTCAAAAGAGTTCTGTTTTTTTCCCCCGAACTTGGGATCTTTTAATAATGTATAACAAGTTCTTGTTCCAATGCAGGACCTATGATCTACAAGGGAATTTACCATCTGTTCTATCAATACAATCGAAAAGGAGCTGTGTGGGGCAACATTGTGTGGGCACATTCTACCTCAAGGGACCTTGTTAATTGGACCCCACATCCCATAGCCATCTTCCCATCTCAACCATCCGATATCAATGGAACTTGGTCAGGTTCTGCAACATTTCTGAAGACAGGCATTCCTGCTGTTCTCTATACTGGAATCAACACACAAGGCCAACAAGTTCAGAACGTGGCCTTCCCAAAAGATGCCTCTGATCCATACCTTATAAAATGGGTTAAACCTCACGACAATCCACTAATGGCGCCAACCCCACAAAACAGAATCAATCAAAGCTCATTTAGAGACCCAACCACTTCTTGGCTCGGTCCTGATGGTAGGTGGAGAGTGGTCATCGGAAGCAAAGTTGACAGAAAGGGACTAGCAATCTTGTATACAAGCCAAAACTTTGATCACTGGGTTCAATCCCCACAGCCTTTACACTCAGCTGAGGGCACTGGCATGTGGGAATGTCCTGACTTTTTTCCAGTTGCCTTTGATGGCTCAGTTGGTGTTGATACATCAACTTTAGCTACAAGTGTTAAGCATGTACTTAAGGTGAGTTTGGATGATACAAAACATGATGTCTACAGCATAGGTACCTATGATCATGTCAAGGATGTATACACTCCTGATGACGGATCCAAGGAGGGTGATTCAGGATTAAGATATGATTATGGGAAGTATTATGCTTCAAAAACCTTCTTCGACGGTCCTCAGAACCGGAGGGTCTTGTTGGGTTGGATCAATGAATCTTCAAGCGTTGAGGCTGATATCAAGAAGGGCTGGTCTGGAATTCATGTAATTATCTTACAGAAGCTTGTTTATAAGATCAATTCTTCTTTGGTTTCAAATCAGATCATGACTTCTTTGGTTTGCAGGCAATTCCCAGACAAATTTGGCTCCACAGATCCAGAAAACAGCTGCTTCAATGGCCAATCAAAGAAATTGAAAAGCTTCGTGGGACTCCAGTCCACTTGTCTAACAAAGTGCTTGGTGGAGGATCAGTTCTTGAAGTTCCTGGGGTTACAGCAGTGCAGGTTTTAAAACTGAAATCTTTCTAATACCCAACAGTAAAATAATTATGTCAGAGATTATTAGTTTCTGATATATTGGTTTCAATACTCATTTATCAGGCAGATGTAGAGATTTCATTCCAAGTATCAGATTTTAGCAAAGCAGAAATACTGGATCCAAGCTGGAGCAATCCACAACTGCTGTGTAGCCGAAAAGGTGCATCAGTTAAAGGGAGTCTAGGTCCATTTGGGCTGTTAGTTTTGGCTTCAAAGGACTTGCAGGAGTTCACAGCAGTATTTTTTAGAATATTCAAAAGCAAAGACAAACATGTGGTGCTTATGTGCAGTGACCAAAGCAGGTCTTTGATCCAAATCTCTTTCCCTTTCACTAAATTTCTCAATACACCCAACGTTGTCAGAAATCCAAGTCCAGACAAAGAACTGACTTTTCTTCTGCATTTTTTAATGGCGTGCAGATCGTCCTTAAATCAACAAAATGATAAGACCACTTATGGGACCTTTGTGGATATTGATCCAGTTCACGAAAAACTGTCATTAAGAAGCTTGGTGAGTTCGCTATCCAACACCTGGACACGCATAAGAGAGTATAGTATTGTTTAACTTGCATACATGTCTAAAGTCAATAGTCAACCAACGTTACTTCAAAGATCACATCTTTGAAAAAAGTGTTGCCCACCACAATGTTGGTTTCTCTAGGACCACATTTTCCAATTCTAGGACCACATTTTCCAGGACGTGAACTTTTTGAACAACTAGCAAAACAACTTGGCCGGACCAGGTCAAAACCAATGAGTAAACCCGTTCTAAACCTAATTTGGGCGAACTCGAGCTTGGATTTCATGGTTGAGCTGGGTCAACTAAGACCAAAACAAATGGCCAAGTCCGGCTAGTCAAGATCATGACTTTTGAAATATGTTACATAGCCATTTACTTTCTAGAATTAGAAGAAAAATATTGCTTTAGTTTGGTCTCTACAGTTCGTATCTTCCAACAATATTGTTTGGAAGTTCGCATAACAGAAAACTAAAAAGAAAAAGAAAAGCTTGAGAGTAAAAACTTCAGATAGAAACAACCGTATTGTGCTTTTAGTAGATAACTCATGTATTCCAATACTCTTGGAAGCGTGTTTCTATTGTATCAGAGTCAAGTATGCATATGTTTGGAAGTTCTGAGGTTCATTTTGTTGAATTTGCAGATTGACCATTCAATAGTGGAGAGCTTTGGTGGGAAAGGAAAGAGCTGTATCACTGCAAGAGTTTATCCTACATTGGCTATAAATAAAGATGCTCACTTGTATGCTTTCAACTATGGTGCTCAAAGTGTAAAGATCACAAGTTGGAGTGCTTGGAGCATGAAGAAAGCCCGCATCAACTGAAAATGGAATAAAAAAGTTGGGGAAGCTGACCATGACATTGGGATTCATTTCACAAGAAGAAGTTAGTTCAAGTAATTCAATTATCATCTTAATAAAGTAGATGCATTGCTTCTTCTATAGAAAAAAAAAAATCCAAGAGTAGAAAAAAGAACTAAAGAGGATATTTTTCATCCAATAATTCAATGGAAAGTGATATAGGAAGCATAATTATGTTGTTGTACCATTATCCTTGATTATACGTATGGCTTTTCTTGAATAAAATAAATTTCACTTGTATTACAAAAAAAGATTACTTGATTGAAAACCACAACACCTACTATGAATTCCACTAAAATGTCAGGCTTGGAGAGGTCCAATAGTATACAACTTTATCCCTAACGAGTATAGAGTTGTTTCCAAATGACTTGTACTTGATTAAAATATGATCAAAATGATGAAACAATACAAAAGACAATGATTCAACATGAGAAAATTATAAACCCATGACAATATTCAGCACGACTAATTCTCCACTTTGCTCTCTATGTTTTATTTTCATCTTTTTATCTGGTTCTTGTGTTTTACTTTTAAGGTTCCACTCACTTTGAATTTGCTGACTTTGTTGTTTAACTTGTTACTCACATCCCATAAAACTCAATAGTTTATTAAAATAGATATATATAAAAAAAAATCAAAAGATAACAATGGTTTCACATATGCATATAATATGCATAGCTGATAGTATTATGTATAATAGACTCACTACATATAATGTAAATTATGAATATTATACTGGAAAATATGATAAAATTAGAAAATTAAATATATTTATTTAATTTTTGTAATTAAATATGTACTCTACCATCATTATATTAAGTTTCTTTCTTAACTGGTACTTAAAAAATCATCCCCTAACCCCATGGTTAAAATCTTTTTCTGCAGAAAAAACCAAACTTACACATTTGTACAAAGGTTCCAAATTTCAGGGAACCCATCAATTAATTATTTCCTGATTAATTTTCCATGTATAATTTGTTTATGAATGAAAGAACTTTTTACTTTTTTTAATCATAAAAGAGGAGAGAATAAGAAGTTGAATTAGCATTCCATGGTGAGAGGTGACCAGAGAGTCCCTGTAAGAGAGGTGTGAACTGGGAAAACAGAACTAGCAATAGCATGAGACCTTTCCAGTGGCTTCCTTGTTTGCAAGCTCATGTAAGTAAGCTGCCGGGTTCAGGACTGTAATTTCGCTTTCAACGACTCAATCACGGCTGAGAAATCGTCATCACCAAGGCCGTGACTTTTTGCTACCTTGTAGAGTTCATTTGCGGCGGCTGCTATTGGAGTGGGTTGGGAGACTGATTCAGCTAATCCTAACGCAAGCCTCAAGTCCTGATACCATCAAGCTCAATTTCAGATGATAGGCATTGGTGTGAATAATAATAGCACCTGGAATATAGGATTGTTACCGACCTTCTGCTGATGCTTTAATGGAAAAGCAGTAGGGTATTGAGACTTGATCATCGTTGGACCTTTCAGAGAGTACATTGGTGCACTAATGGCACCCTGAGACACTACCTGCATCGAATCAATAGTTTGAAGAAATTTTGAATAGAGAAACAGCTTCATCAGTTAAAGAGAAATGAGGGCAGTCATCAACTTAGGGACAATCTCCGGATCTTCCTCTGGCACGGCACAGTAATGCAACAAAACATTCGCTTGAACTAGAAATGCATTTCATATTTGACTAGGAAATAACCAAGCCAACATGTCCATGCAGTCTTGAAGCAGGCCAGCTTCAAATGCTATTAATTTATTTTTCCAAAATTTTCAAACTCCAAAATATACCGAGTAATCAGTTAATCCAATGTCGAACTCATACAAATGCGTGCAGGGTAAATCCACTTCTGCTCTTTGGTATTGCATCAAGAAAATTTGGTTAACTATCCAAATTGCTGACTAGGGAAGAAAAAATCGAATTGATACAGCACAAGCATACAAGAGTTTGATTTGTCATCTTATCAACTAAGCAGTTTGAATCAAGATCCTTAATCTAATAGTCAGAAGATTTCAACAAAAGGAAAGCATGCTTCTTTGGATACCTCTACCAGAACGTTTGGGTCCAGTCCTACCCTCTCACTTAGAAGCAATCCTTCAGAAAAAGTTGCCATCATACTGCAAAATATTAAAAGCAGCAAACTTAATATCTGCAATCAGAACTGGCAAAATTGGAAGAGATCAGCAAGAAGGGAGAGATTGGAACCTTCCCATGACCATGTTGACAACAAGTTTCATGGCTGCCCCGTTTCCAACATCACCAAGGTAAAATCTCGACTGGATAGAATCACACATCCATATGAGACTGTTATCGGTGACAAGTCTTGAGGATAAGAGAGGAACAAAAATGCACCTTTCCCATTATATCTAAGAATGGAGACGCTGTCTCGTACAGAGATTTGTCACCTGAAAGAATGCAGCTCATGTTTCAGTTCCTATCTGAGCAATGACCATTACGTGCACAATGGTTGAAAGATAGATTTGGAAAGGACACTTAAAAGAATGGTGATCCTGAAATGGATCAGTTGTACTCATGAACTTCCAACAATTTCATAACCTAGCACACGAAAAATAATTTGGAATAAGAAAAAGCATGGCTACCTCAGCTAATAAAGATTCACTCCTGATTACCTGCAGTAAGGAATATAAGTTGCCCATCTTCAGCTGGCTTTTTAGACCCAGAAACAGGAGCCTAGACCCAAAAACTCAAAGCTTAGCAGGTTCTCTGCCCAATACTAGTATCATCCGCTATCAACAAACATTAGTAGTACATACCTCCAAAAATGATGCTCCGGTAGCTTTGATTTCTCCACTAATCAACTTTGAAGTGCCACCATCAACAGTTGAAACATCAACATACCTGTAAATACCATAAAGGGGCATCTGATTATAAAGATGGGCAAACAAGGTGGAAATTGCTAGTCCAAGTACCTGGTTCAAATGGTGTAAAGAAATAAGCCAGAAGAATGCAGTTCGAACTTATGCACTTAGGAAGAACTGTCACACTATTGATCAACAATCTTGCAAGGAAGAGGCAAAGGGAAATTAAGCCAACTACTATAACCTTGAGCTGTTACTTCCAACAGTTACAACTTCATCCTACATTTTCAAAACTAGTTTCCAACTAATTTTATAAGTATAACAGCTTTGCAAGATCAGGGTGATTTCTTGAATGCTAAGAACATTACAAACTCAAACTAAATTTGTGCAAGACATCTAGTACAAATATAAGAGCATTGACTAATAAGTATCAATGTAAATGATATAGAAATCATGGTCATGAGGAGGAACAAGAAAACGAGAAAAAAAAAAGTACCCTTTTCCAGGACCAATGCCACTTGCAGCCCCTTGATTTCCACATGCAACATCCACCTGAGATAGGGCTGGTATAAGATGTCATAATAAGATAAAATTAGGTGAAGTAAAGCAAACTAAAGAATACGCACTGCACTTTCAGGATCCGCAAGCATGGCAAATGTTACATCACAAGCTGCAGTTACTTCCTCGGGAGATGGTTTATATCTAAAATAACATACAAGTCATAAGCATGACAAGTTTTACCCGGATTGGATCAAGATATAGATACTGAGTATTTGTAGAAGAAATGATTAAGATCAACTAAATATAGCTAGTTCCTTATGAATAAATTTTAAAAGGGGTGTAAATTAAATCGTGTTTAAAATACTAATACTTATTAATGTGCCCATTTACCATATAACCTCATTTATCCTAGTACATAAATATTCACTACGAGATTTCAATTTGGAAGTCAATATAAATCAATAAATATCCGAATTCAACCAAATCCTAGGTTCTACCAAATCACAAAGAACCAAAAGGAAATGCAATAACAAAAGAAAGAAATCTATGTTGACAACTGATGATTCATTATTAGCTGAAAATAAGTTTGGTTAAGGGAAAATGGAATATCTAATGATTCTTACAAAACAAGGTTGTACTTTTCTCTTTGTAGGAAAATTGTCTTGTTTATTATTACTTGAGCAAAATTTTCATGTAAGAAGTGTCATGATTCTGAGAATGCATACATTTTCATATTCCGGCGGATTCCATACTTATGTAAGAGTTCCAAAGTAATTTCATGTAACAGATTAAGTACTTACTTCGCACCCTGGCTGATTAGAGGATCACATTTGCTCTTGGTCCTATTCCAAACAGTCACATCACACCTAGGAGATTTTTAAACAAGGATTAAGCTTCAGAGAATAAATTTTGATATTTATCTCAAATGAAAAGGCTACATATTTTCAACATTTACTGCAACCAGAACCATGATTCAAAGACTTCATGTGATTTCTGAGTGAATAGTCATCAGCAAGAGTTAATGCTTGGTTTCATATGAAATTTCAATCAATATTTACGGGATTAACGACATATTACCCCGCTTTTATGAGATTCTGCGCCATCGGATAACCCATGATTCCAATCCCCAGAAAACCAACACGTATGCACAATTCATCTGCTGCAAATGCAAAATAAGATATAGTTTAACATAAACCGAAGAAGATTTCAGATACTGGAACATCTAAATATAAAAATTTGCTTTTTCCAAAGAAGAAAGTTGTGTTTAATCATTTATTTCGAGTATGAAACAAGGTCATTCCACAAATCACCATTGGAGCATTAGAATAAACAGGACTGTGAAACTAATACCAAAAGTCACGACCTCCATCTTCCAATCCCAATTCATAAAAGCACAAATTCCATAAAATTCAGCCAACCTCACAATTCAGTAGTACCATAACAGTTATCCCAAATTCTAACCATTGGCATATCAAGCCTCAACAAAGTTCAGATTGCTGAATAAGATGTCAGCTAGATAATACAGACCAAAAACAGGACAACCCATCAAAGAAAACACTGCCAAGACACAAAAAGTAGACACCTTTACTTGTAGAACTGGATGCTTGGGCAGAGAAAGCTCTGAGAGAAGCAGAAAAAGGCTGAATCTTGGAGAAACTAGAAGTGGGTATTGATCTGAAATGGTGGGAAAGCTGTGGACGAAAACTTGAGCACGATGCCATGGCAGTTGATGATAACAAGCAGTAGTGAGTGTTTGTGGCCTTCACTAGTGATGATGCTGTGGCCATTTTTGTACAGTTCCTCAATCCTTGGGAGTCTCAACTCAACGGTCTGTGCACTGTTCGGTGTGTAAGTGGTTGGATAAACATTAAAAAAAAAAAAACCAGTGAAACGCTAATTGTAAAGTTAAAGATCATCAAAGATAAGATAATCTATCCATTTTAATCCAAATTATCCAGCTACCTATTGCTAGATTAATTTTAAAAAATTCTATTTTAATTAAAAAATAACGATATAAACATAATATATAAACTCTTAATTTTGAACTTAATTAATAATTTATTATATTTATCTTAAATTATTAATTAAAGTTCAGTCTAATTAGTTATTCAAGTTAATTCGTATTAGTATATTAATGATATTTGGGAAATTTGCACATATTTTTCATTATTTTTAATCAAATTAAAAAAAAACTCTTTAAATTTGAAAATCAAAGTATTTTTTAAAAATTAAATTATATGAAATTTTTATAACTTTCATAAAATAATTTAATCTATTAATTTCAACCTACTGAATTATCAAAAAAAATATTGTGATAAAAGATTGTTTTATTGAGTTAATTTATAAAAATTCAAGTCTGTTTATTATACTTTTTTAACCAATTCCATTAAAATTCTTATCAAACTAAGAAGAGGTTTCAACTTCAACAACAATAGAAAGACAGTGCTACTGTGATCTTTTAGATTGGAATCTTACTTCTAAGGTAGTAAGTTAAACTTAGATATGAATAAACATGTCACTCAAATTACGAATCAAAATAATGTCATTTTAGTATTTTAATTGAAACGATTCGGAATCATTTTAGCAATTTAATTGAACCATTTCGGACCAACTTTGGACCGTAAATCTTGCTCGTGTTCATCTATGTCAAATTTTCACCCAAAATATGGTGCATTCAGCAATAAAACAGTAGACTTGTCTACATAAAGAAACCAGTTTATGATATAACCAATTCAATCTCAGTTGCAACAGAACATGTTATGTACTAGGATTTAAGAATGCCTAGCCCTAACAAGCTTGAAAACCAATCTTTCTCATCTACAACCTTTTTAATTGGAAGTGAAAGTTAGCTACTTCCGATATGGATGATACCGCTCACCGACTATATTAGGGGTAGCTCCGTATTCCTTGTCATCGCCGTAACCAACATTAACATTATGTCCATTGTTACCACTATCGCTTCCTCTTCCTCGTCCTCTACCACCGGGATATCCACCAACACCATCGTTCGCGTTGGGCATAAGAAATCCAGTGCCTCGATATCCATTAGCAGGATACATCACCGGTCCTCCAACTCCAAATCCAAATCCATAACCATAGCCACCATAACCCAAAAAAGCTCCAGGAAAGCCTCCCCCATAACCTCCATTGGAAGGATATCCATAATAGTAGCCATAACCACCATGTACTCTGCCCATTCTCTCATTATAGTCATATTCTGAACTGTGATGATCACTATATCCACCTGTATAACTGTTTATTCTACCAAAAGATTTTTCGGTACTGCCGGGACCAGCACCTGATCTTTTTGGCACAGCCTTCTTTATTTCCACCTAAATATTATGTTAGCAAATCTTGAGTTATGAACATTTCAAAACATGAAGTATACAACAGTAGTATCAAATCTCAACCAAAATTTCAAAATTCACCTGCTTGCCTCCAAGTTGATGTATTCTGCCCTCTGACAAGATCTGTTTTATCGCATCCTCACTTTCAAAAGTGACAAAAGCAAAGCCCCTCGACCTTCCAGTTTGATGATCCACCATAATTTGGTGGTCAACAACAATACCATAGATAGAGAAGTGTTCCTTCAACTCATCTGTGTGCAAAGGAAACGGTGAAAAGGGAGCCGTCTACATGGTCAAACACAAGCGGAAATGAAAAATCCACGAATAAGATTTGAACCATGCAAACCTTCAGTCAAAGATGATGGTATTCCACCAATGAAAATTTTGTTCAGTGACGTTATGCCATTAACCTCCGTATCTTCCCTTGGAACTGTTCTCTTGACTTCCACCTGACAACAGAATACACCAAAACATGCCTTAACCAGTACAAGATTAACCATCACTATGGTGGGGGGGAAAAAAAAGAATAGGAACATAAGCATCATATTTCAGTAGATAATAGAAGATTATTTTACCACTCGGCCGTCTATAACATGCTCATTTTTCAAAACTTCATCAGCAACTGCTGGGTCTGAAAAAGTTACAAATCCAAACCCCCGTGGCCGTCCAGAGTGTCTATCTGACATTATTATGGAGTCCACAATTTCTCCATACTGGCTGAAATGATGAGTAAATGTCTCTGAAAACAAATCCACATGAATCATGTCGGAACCAAAGGAACAGATGGTAACAAAAATCACAATAAAGGACATGTATATAAAGTAGTAAAATAGCTACTACATCAAAACCTCTTGCTAAATTATCAAACTTAACACGTTGAAATGCACCGAAAAGGACCATTAGCCAAGATACTCGCAAAATGATCAGATATCTATTACAATGGGATTCCTAGAGTCCCTCACATCACACAATTTAATTAACGCTTCCGAGGACTAATAACCAAGTACACACTAAATTGTTAACATAGTACCTCATTGAGAATTATGCCAAACCTTAAGCACGATCTATCACTAAAACAAAACCAAATAAGATACATGAAATAACAAAATGATAAACCTCCACAGAACCAAAATCCAGTCAATGAGTTCCTATTTGGAATCCGTACCCAACCAACACCCTCCAGAATACCAAGTACCAAATACTTAATCCTACCAAATTTACAACCCCGATTCAAACAGAAGCATACCAAGTTGCTTAGCACATTATAACAGCAAATACAGTAAAAACATGAACTCGAGAACTTTGTGCACCTCTGCTCGTTTCCCAGGAGATGCCACCGACGAAGAGTTTCCTGCAACGAAAGAGAAACATAGAAAAGAAGAAAACCCAAAATTATTTCTCATCACTACTTCAACAAAGTTTTCACTTTTAAAGAATTAAACCACAAAGCATCGAAAATCAAAAGCTAACCCAGAATTAGTTGAAGAAGCAGGTGAAGGGTGTGAGTTCTTTCTCTCATTCACTAAATCACCAAAACCTTCTTCTCCCAAATCATTATAATAGTCTTCAATTTCTTCCCCCACACCATTAAAGGCAGACCCATCATCCTCAAATCTCCTCTCGTCGCCCATTTGGTTAATAATTCAGCTTTCAATTCCCCTTTCAACAGAATTAAAACCCTAGCCCTTGACCGTCCAGAGCCTGCTAGGGGTTTGTGAGAAAGAAAGAGGGTTTACTGATAATGGGATTTCACTCTTGCAGTCAAAAGATACGTGATTAACACAATCTCAAACTCTGGGATAAGAAAGATGCGATCTTTTTAAACTAAAACAAACTTCATTGTTAATAGTAAACGAAAACCCTAAAAATTTTGATGGTCCATTGATCTGAGTCACATTGATTGTCCTTTGCAATCCTAACAATACAAGAAATTTGGTCCATTTAAATATATTTCTTATAATTTTTTTGATTTAATAAAAATTTATATAATTTAATATTACAAGAAGTGATTCTCATATTTATTCTTATACTTTTTATAATTTTTTCGTTTAATATCTTTTGAAAATAATTTTTTAATAGAATTGACATATATCATATTTAAAATTACATAAATTATGTTAAAATTTTAATGAAAGCTAAATAAAAAAATACATATGATAATGTTTTAATAAATAGTAATATACAAGGACCTCCTTATATAGATTTTGTTAAAACAATTTTAAAACAAATAAAACTATAAAAATATAAATAAATAAATAAAAACATAGGGATTATTAATAAATATTAGTAAAATTATAAACATCATTCAATTATACACAAAAAATTATAAATATAATTAATCTAAACATGATAGTATTTTTAAAAAATATTAAAGAAATTCATACTCTGCATGTTATTTAGTACTATGATCATTTAAAATTATTATAATTATATTTAGTAATTTATCTTTCAAATTAAACGCTGCTCATTCTACCATTTTTCAAAATACTTAATAATGCAAAACGACAAATAATGGGGAATTTTTAAGAACATGCAGCCTGATCATGGTAGTATGAAGCAGCTAAATATAAGTCTTAAAGAGTGATTAATTTTGATAATTATACTAATAAAAAACAGGCTTCAATTCACCCTGTTCTGGGAAACAAATATTTTTTCTCGAGAGCAGATCTGTTGTTTTTAAAGTGTTGTGTACTCTGTGTCTGAATAAATCTCAGTTATTTATTATAATAAATTACTTTTTTTTTGTACACCCAAGATATCCACCGACGGAATTAGTGACTAATCCCTTCATTGCAGGAACATTTTCAACATGGGAGGGCTACAGCTGGCCCAGGAGCTTGCTGCATTTTCAATGGTAGAATTCGAACCCCCAACTACTTGGTTAAGCGACGAAGGCATGTACAACCTACACCAACCCACTGGGTTTTATAATAAATTACTCCCTCTTATTCAAAATAAGTGTCGTTTTAGAGGAATTTTAATTATTCAAAATAAGTGTCGTTTGTAACTTTTTATGCATATTTATGATTTTATTTCCAAAATTACCCTTTAATTTCTCTCATATCTTAATTACACATGTTACACAGATTATATTTTCAAAACACTTTAACATATAATTAATAAGAGTATATCAAACATTTCATTAACTTTCTTAATAAGTGTGCATTCCTCTAAAATAATACTTATTTTAAATAAGAAGAACTAGATGATTAGATGTTAAAAACATATAGAACACAACAATTGGAGAGTAGATCTCTCCCAGTTATTAAATAGTTAGATGTTACAGGAATAGGTTGGCACAGATTTAATGGAACAATTGAATTAAAGCTTAGAAAAAGTACTTCATCTAAAAATCAAAATTAAATGTTTAATTAAGTTAAAACCTTAAGTAAAATTTATAAAAACTAACACGAGCAAAATTCCTTAAAAAAAGGTTATATTTTTCATCTATAAATAAATAAATTTTATGAAAAGGAATTATTTTACTATTTTTCAATATTTTAAAAAGCAAATCAATTTAATAGTGAAAATTTTGAACTTTTCAGTTTAATTTAATTTA
Source organism: Erythroxylum orinocense (assembly GCA_025531955.1). Classification (NCBI taxonomy): domain Eukaryota; kingdom Viridiplantae; phylum Streptophyta; class Magnoliopsida; order Malpighiales; family Erythroxylaceae; genus Erythroxylum; species Erythroxylum orinocense. The sequence continues at coordinate 4,130,592 of JANZLX010000005.1, forward strand.
ATAATTTTTATTGTTAAAAACTGATTAATTTATTAATTAATCAACCATTTTTTTACAAACTAATCAGTTTTTATAAACCGAAATAAATAAATTAATTTTATAATAATATTATTTTTAATTAAAATTTAAAATTTTTAATATGTAATAATATTATTCTTTAATTATTTTTAAATTTTATTAAAATTTTAATCGAACGTTTTAAACGTTATAACTTCTTAACTTTGCTATTTTTAAAACTCAAAAAAAAAAAAGTAAGATGGAAATTGTAACTTAGATTTCGAAACCTAGAAAGATTAGATTTTTCGTTTGTTTGATCTCTCTCACTAGGTGCTCCAAAACAACAGTAGTTCATCTTCCAAACATTGGTTGTTTGAAACTGTCTGAATTTACTGTGAGTTTTTTCTCCTTTGACTTTAATCCATTCTATGACTGTTCCTCCCTTGTCAGTTTTGGGTTCTTTTGTGATTTCCCTTGGGAATTGGATGAAAGTCTCTTATGGGTTTAACGATTTGTTGAATTTGAGGGTGTTTTTGGATTGAATTAAGTGATTTAAGTTAACCCTTCTCAGATTATTTGGTTTCTTTTCTACTGCTGCTCCAATTTCGTTGGTCTACTCGTACTACGAATTTGAAGTTCGAATCTTTATTGGCATAGTAAGCCGCAATGGAACTGCAATTGAAGAGAGTTTTGGAAGAGAGAAGCAATGATTGTAGAAAGATTATGGACTATATAAATTCGTTGGAATTCGCCACTTTAGATGATAGGGAGGTTCGGGCTTTGGTGTTGATGAGAGAAATTGGCAGTGGGATTGTCCATGGTCAAAATAAACTGGTAAGAGAGGCAATGTATGTATGTTTTAAGTTCTCTTTTGCATAATAATGGCTGTTTCTTTTCTGTGTTTTAAATTTTCACAGGCCGCAGAAGGTGATATCTCTCGAATCTTGAAGATTAGTAATGAGCGTATGGTATGCTTTTGTTTAAATGCTCTAGCTCTTAGTCGTAAATTGTCGTGTTGGTTTGAGTTTGGTTAGCTAATTAACTTGTACACTGTCTGTAGCAAATCCATCATAATTTTCCTTTCTTTAGTTGATTTTGAAGACGACAAGTGGAACAAGAAAATGTGAAACAAGTTTCTGATGAATGCTTGAAATCATTATGCAGGTCAGTGCATGCAGAAAGACGCTTGATGAAATCAATAGGATGGATTTCAAGGACTTAAATGAACCAGAGAAGGATAAGCTTCTGACGATATCAAAAATCGGGCAAGGCTTTATTCCTAAAGAACATGTGAGTGCTATGAATCTGCATGGATTTGATCAGGAAGACGAAGTTGAGGAGGGAATAGTTCGTTGGGGGAAAAAGATGACTAAGCACCTGAGAACTTCATTGGAAGTGGATAATCACCTGCTGAACAAAGATCACTGGGTTGGGAAGAATGTTACAACTGAAAATTTCTTGGTTGGGAATGATATCAATGGAAATGTTGCCTTTGAAATGAAGACAGAACCTGAGGATGCCAATGGAGAAGATCATGGTGACCAATTGGCAGTGAGGAAGATTGAGGATGGTTGCATAAAACTTCATTCAAATGATACAAAGGTGCTTACAGTACAGTGTAGATTCTAGATGTAGCATCCTTATAACTAATCTCAGTTGGTACCTAGATTATCGTAAAAATCGTATCTTATTTCCCTTAAGCGAGTGTTCTGCCATTTAAATGTTCATTTCTTTCTCTTGTGGGCACTTTCACTAATCTTTTATTTTTAAATCTTGAATTACATTCTTAGTTTCTTCTAGTAAATACAGGATACAGCTACTCATATCTCTTTTGGTCAACGACTTTATTCCGCTTCGATGAGTTTTGGGGCTGTAGGTATTTCTAATCCCCCTTCTTGGAATATATCCCTGGAAGATGATGCAAGTGGCAATGAACTGATTGTAATTCCTAATGTTGCTGAGGTTGAGGGATTGCCTCTTCCCTCAAATTTTCCGGTAATGGCAATTTATTTTGCTTTCTGATCTTTTCCCTCCTCATTTTTGCAACAAAGGAAGAGTGTTTCCAATGCAGGAGCCTCACAAGTCTAACTATGAGTATCTTTTCGATCTCATCGCAAGGCTGAAGCATGAAGTTAGGAGGAAGGTGACGCAAGGACACTTTTCCCATTCCTGAATTTTCCTTATTTGGTAATTTAGTTGTGATTATTTGAACAGGATGATCAACTTAAGCGGTACAAGCAGAAACTTCATCTTCAATACCCTTCTACTACTTCAAGATGAATATTTGGAAATCCGCAACTTTTCATGCTTTTGGGGTCTACAAGACACAATTGAGCAGAGCTGTTAGTTTTAGATTTCCAATTGTAGATGTATGGAGTGAGAATCATGAGTAGTCAGATGTTGTGGCCTACATCTTACTGGCTTGCTACTTACGCGGTCATTTGCTATTGGCGTCATTTACTTTGACACTACACTTATCGTACACTTATCGGGTGTTACATACTCCTTTTGGAGGACTTCTCGGGACTTTGTTTCTCTCTTTTGGTTTCACTTTCTTTTTATTAAAAAGTTGTTTTAAAATTGAACTAGCAGTTAAACCGATAAAATAAAAGATTTAAAATTTAAAAAATTCAACCGACATTATACTGTTATAAAATTGATTAAGACTAAATAAAATTAAAGAATTTGAAAATTTATTAAAGAAAATTATCTTAACCTATTGAAAATTTTAAAATTTATTTAAAAATAATATTATTAGATAAAATTTAGTCTTTTTATTTTGATTTATAAAACTTATTAAATTTTGTATTACTCGAGCGTGAGATTAAATTAACAAATTTTAAATAAAGTAATATTATTAATTCAATTAATTAAAATAAATCAAGTTAAATTTACTTCAAAAGTTTTTTAATTTAATCTTATGCTCGTATCGAGTAATAAAAAATTTAATTAATTTTTGTATTATTTGATAGATTAAATTAAAAAATTTTGAGGTAAATTTAATTTGATTTATTTTAATTAATTGAATTAATAATATAAATTTAATTGAATTTCGTATTATTCGATTGATTAAATTAAAAAAATTTGAGGTGAATTTAACTTGATTTATTTTAATTAATTGAATTAATAATATTATTTTATTTAAGTTTAT
>JANZLX010000005.1:4133839-4163206 GCA_025531955.1 Erythroxylum orinocense
TGTTTGGAGATCCGCAACTTTTCATGCTTTTGGGGTCTACAAGACAGAATTGAGCAGAGCTGTTAGTTTTAGATTTCCATTTGTAGACGTATGGAGTGAGAATCATGAGGAGTCAGATGTTGCGGCCTACATCTTATTGGCTTGTTACTTATGCGGTCATTTGCTGTTGACGTTATTTACTTTGACACTACACCTATCGGGTGCTACATGCTTCTTTTGGAGGACTTCTCGGGACTCTGTTTTTCTCGTCTAGTTGTGTATTTTGGTTTCACTTTTCTTTTGTTAAAAAAAAGTTTTAAAAACTGAACTAGAAGTTAAACCGATAAAATAAGAGATTTAAAGTTTAAAGGATTCAATCAACATTATACTGTTATAAAAACGATTAAGATTAAATAAAATTAAAGAATTTGAAATATTATTAAAAAAAATCTTTACCTATTGAAAAATTTAAATTTTAATTAAAAATAATATTGTTAGATAAAATTTAGTCAATTTATTTTAATTTATAAAACTTAATTAAATTTTGTATTACTCGATACGAGCATGAGATTAAATTAACAAATTTTAAATAAAATAATATTATTAGTTCAATTAATTAAAATAAATCAAGTTAAATTTACCTCAAAAGTTTTTTAATTTAATCTCGTGCTCATATCGAGTAATAAAAAATTTAATTAATTTAAAATTTAATTAATTTTGTATTACTTGATAGATTAAATTAAAAAATTTTGAGGTGAATTTAACTTGATTTATTTTAATTAATTGAATTAATAATATTATTTTATTTAAGTTTATTTAAATTAAATCAAATTATATCCTATTTTTAGTTTAATTTTAATTTAAAATTCAATTAACTTACGTTTATTCTGTTAATTTCAATTTAGACACCGACATGTCTCGCCATATAAGGTGTAATGTCGGTTATCTCTTTAGTACGAGGACTGCGATCTGTCTTGTCGTTTGCTGTCCACCGACAGGTCACACAACTGTGACCCAACGACATGTCGTACTGACCAACGAAATTCTCCGATCAACCTCCTTTCTTCTCCACCTTGTAGATCGTTGTCAACGCTCTCTGATCGCAGGATACACTCTAGAAACTACAAGTAGTTGCCGGCTTTGTTGTTCAAGGTCTAAAATTTCTTCTCCTTAGAAATTTCTCATCGAGTTCTAAGTAAAAACCTCAAATTCTCATTTTCATGGAACCTGTTCGATAAAATGACTAGAGGGTATTACTTTGTTTGTTTCTAACTTCAAAATCAACTGGGTTTATGTTATGATGTGTGTGTAGGTTTTGGGGTTTTTCAATAGCTTTGTTTGTTTCTAACTTCAAAATCAACTGGGTTTATGTTATGATGTGTGTGTAGGTTTTGGGGTTTTTCAATAGATGGGTTCTCATTGTTTGTCCTTGGATTTGTTAAAGTCCTAAACTTTGCTTACTTCATACTTAAGGAACTGAGGTTTACACCAAATTGTTAAAAAGTTCTAAACTTTGTTTACTTGATAGTTGAGGAACTGAGCTTGACACCAACTTTGACAAACTGTAATTCTCTTGGTTCATGGAAGAGTTTTTGCTTTTAGCTTGCATTTTTTATGTTCTTATTTGACAATTTTATTCAAATTATGTTGTGATTCTCAATTTTTAACTTTGTGAGTGGCTATGCACTCGGGGTTTATGGGTTTGAGTGTTGGAGATAATATTAATGACTGATGTTTGGGCTCCATTTGCGATCTTTTGCCTTGTTGTTTTTCTTAGCCAGTGCTGACCTAGTGATCCTAAACATAGTGGAGTTTGTTTGACTGATCTTTGCATGATGAACACGATTGGGGAGTTGGTTGTTGTAGATTCATCCGCTAATGCTCTAGGAGATGCGTTTAATGATGGCCCTGGGCCGGTTGATCCTTCTGTACTCTATGATCAAGACGAACATGTGTCTTCTGCTGTTTGGGAAGGACTGGTACGGTTTAATTTAGACTATTTATTCTTTTCCTCTTTTGTTTCCATTATCAACTCTGTTGAGAAATTAAGAGGCTTTAGCATAGTGATTTTTTTTCGATAATTTATAGGAACGTGGTGCACTTAGATGCCATGAGCACACCTCAAAACTAGATGAGTGGAAGTTGACGGCGAAACAAATGGAGTTGGTGGAGAAAGCTGGATTTAGGCACTTCATGAAAATTGGAGCATTTAGTTTAGACAACCAGCTGATTTCTGCCCTTGTTGAAAGGTGGAGAAAGGAAACTAACACATTCCATCTGCCTGTTGGGGAAATGACCATTACTTTGGATGAGGTTGCACTCATATTAGGATTGGCAATTGATGGAGAGGCCATTACAGGTGCAGCAGTTAAAGATTCATCTAGTGGGTTCACATGTGAGAGGCTCTTAGGGAAGACACCATCGTCAAATGATCGAAGAGGTGGATCTGTAAAGCTGTCATGGTTGAAAGAAACATTTTCACAGTGTTCAGAAAATGCCCCAGTTGAAGAGGTTGAGCAATCTACACGTGCTTATCTTCTGTAGCTTATTGGGAGTACCATGTTTTCCACAACTGGTGGGAATACAGTTCCAGTTATGTACCTGTCGTTGTTTGAGGATTTTGACAGAGCAGGGGAGTATGCTTGGGGTGCAGCAGCTTTGGCATTTTTGTATAGAGCACTTGGTAATGCCACTACTAAATCACAAAGCACCATCAGTGGCTGTTTGACACTATTGCAGGTTGCTTGCGTTTCTTTTTGACTTGCTTCTTCCAACTCCTTTTGGTTTTCCTCTTTTTTCTTGCAGGATAACGTAGGAGTTGCATTTTACTTAACTGCAGACATACTTCTACGAAATGGGTTTTTAGTTGAAAGATATTTGATTCCTATATAGGATTCCTATTCTAATTCTTACACTGGATCACGAATGTCTCTATTAACTTAGAAAGCTAGGCAAACTAAAGCATTCTTGGAATGTATTCCCCACTCTTATATTCTAAAAATTTTACTCATTGTGAATATATACATAGTCTCGCTTCAATGTTCCTACTTCTTTATTTTAGTGTTGGAGTTACTCTCACCTAAATATTGGTCGCCCAAAACTCTGTCAAGAGTCAACCAATGGTACCTTTCCACTTGCACTTCGGTGGAAGCAAAAACAAAATGGTCAGCGAGTAAAATGCAATCTCGTTCAATATCGCAAGGTGTTGGATTCTCTGCAACCACAGGATGTACATTTCTGCTACTTGTTCAATATGCTTTCTCTTTTTGTGGATATTCCTGGGCTCTTAGCCACCTTTCTTATTTGACCATTCATGATATCATTGTTTTAATGGGGACATGTAGGTTGACTGGTTACCTTACAAGAATGTCAACAGAACTATTCCAGAAGGTATCAAGCTTATGTTGATTCTTGGTAGATCCAAGACAACATTGCTTTGCTTTGACAAATCAGAAAAGCACAATCCAGATCGTTGCTTAAGGCAATTCGGTATAAGTCAACCTATACCACAAGCTGTAAGGGTTGACAGTGAGGTAGATACACTAGAAAGTCCAGATTCAAGTTGTTCTGAATGGCTGAAACGTCAGGACAATATTGTAAAAGGTGGTGAGGGGGCAGATGATGATGAATACTATCAGTGGTATTCGAAGATTACCAGAAGACATGTTGGACGCCATACGTCTTTGGAGTCTGTCTTTCGGCAGACTGTAAGGCTCTAACAACACTAAGTTATTTACTGCCTATTGTCTCTTTGGTCAAGTAGGCTTAATGGAGCACGAAATAGGTAACTATGTCAATCTTTTTCTTCAGGTTTCTGGAATGACAAAAATGTTGGAGCTAGCCAATACGCTGTCGAGAGACGATATGACTTCCAAAAACAAGGAAATTATCGCGACTATCAGGAGCACCTTGACGAAGAGCTTGAAGAACCCTATTGCTTGCTCAGAAGATATTTTCCCAGCAAGAAGTGCAAAGAAGAGAAAGCAAAAAGACACCTAAATGTTACATAAAAATTCAAAAGATACGTGTACAACTTTGGAAGATCTTCTAGCAATGCAAGTTCCGGTAGAGATTTCCTAGCAAAAGTTGACAGGAAAGGTACGTTTGCAGCTAACACCTACTTAGACGAATACAGCCTCGACCAAGGAAGTGAATATAACAAGCCTCTAACACTGTCGGGTTCCATCCATGGTGAAATCAATTAGTAAACATGCATCAGACATCCTGGCAAATCAATGGAGGTCAGCTTATCAAACCAGTAAGCTGAAACATGCATTAAACTCTTGTCTACCAACATGTACATAGAGTTGCACATATGTAGATAACTAGATACCGAAACTAGATTTGATTCATCACGAGGTACTTCTCTTAATCAAGAAAGATGCTGAATGATTGCAAGGAACATGGCATTGCTCAGGGCCCTACAGGTAAATCTGAAAGACATGGGACATGTCAAAAAGTTTATAAACCCATGACTAATGGGAAGTGCATGACACCTCCTTTCCTTTGTAGAACGTGAAAAGTCAAATTTTAGGTTGTCACTTGGCTCCACCATCATAGCCTCCAGGGTTTATATGCATTACCTCACACAAATGTGTCTATGTCCATGTCCCTTTCTTCATCATTCAAGCCAATATGCCCCAAACTTATGCCCAACTACCTATTTTCTTTTTCATAATTAAGCTGACAAGACATTAAATTTTTTCCTGTCCTTGTATAAAAAATAGTAGAATTTTTTTGCGTGAGATGGATTCAGAACGTCGTAAAATAATTCGGTAAGTTTGGGATGTATACTGTGTACATTATTGGGTTTGACTAAATTTGATAAAAGATTGTAGCCTTAACCTAAGTTTAATGTTAGAAGCAAACTTGTGTCTTGTAGTAAATTTCATCTGTTTCAAGCAAACTTGTGTCAGAAGTTGGATGGATAAGTTTTGGTTTCTTACATGAGAAAAGAATATATGAAAAGGGTGAATATCAAATGTCAAGTGTACAAATTTAAGATAAAAAATAAATAAATGCATTTAACCCTTTTTAAAATACATTATATTCTACAATTAAATTATTGAATTACCCTTTGTAAATTATTAGAGGTATTTTAAAAATCATTTTTCTACTAGTTAGGAGTAAGGTTGTGTACTGTTAAATCCTATCAGACTTTTATCTAGCGAAATTTTCATGTTATTGCAAATTATTAGATTTATTTATTTTTTAATCATTTTGTTTGGTTGAAATGGTCAAGTTCAAGATTGATAATGACTTGTTTCCAAAATTTTAATCATGATGGTTGGCTTTGATGCAACAATCTAAAATATTCAAATCTTCATCATTACAGAATATTTGTTACTTGCATAGATTAATTGGTAAAATGTCTCTTTTGCCATCTTTTATTTAAGAAAGTTTAAATTCTTTATTTGTAAAATACAAAAAAAAGTAAAAATCTTGCTCATGCGTAAGATTAAGAGAAATCTAATAAATATGTAGTCTTATTCCTAACTAGTAGAGAGGTTATAAAATTTCTCTTTAATTTGCTAATTTCTAATTATCTTAATATGATTTTAACGCATCAACTATTTATAGTTTTATACGTTTTTTGTCCAAGGGCACTGGTCTAATCTTTAAAATTATCAAATAATTTTTAATTTATTAATTTTGGTAAAAATAATGGTAAAATATGTGGAATAACTAAATAAGTAACACTGGTTAATTAATTCAAATCAATTAAATTTAATTCAAACCAATAATTTATTGCACTTATTTTAAATTATTAATTTTGTTTAAATTAATTAGTTTACATTATATTTAAAAACTTTCTTGAGTGCATATTTATGTTTTATTTTTAATAAAAACCAAAAATTTTACAAATTAAATTTTTTTAATATGTTTAAAATATTAATTAATCATATAATTGTTCCTGACTTTTAACTTAGAAGGAATTATTTTATTACCAAGATGTAGAATTTAAAACACCTTTAACATTTGAAAAAATTCATGAATATTTGGAAGACCTAAATTAGCAATGTTTTCAAAAATTTAACTGTATTAGATCGTTATTAAATTGGTTAAAGATTGAATATAATTGAAGAATTTAAAAATTATTATTCTTTCTTATAAAAAATTTAAAATTTAATTGAAAGATAGATCACCAAGTGAAAATTAATAAATTTATTTTAATTTATAAAAATTGTTTCGTTTACAAAAATTAGTCAATTAATCAATGAAATTACTAATTTTTAACAACAAAAATTATTAAACTAAATTAAATCAGAAAATTAAAACCGAATCTAAAAATTGACCGATGATCAAATCGATTCGATTTTTAAAATATTGTAAATTAGAGAATATATTATAACATAAATTAGGAAGAAGACAGAGAGTAATAAAATTATAATTCTGATTTATTTGGAGATCGGTGAAATTTGTCCAAAATCTAATGATTAATTAAACAATAAGGTTTTGCAGCGACAAGAGAATAACTTCAGCATGTCATGTAAGAAATTCCAAGATTCTAGCACCCACCCACCTTCCAAATATTTAATAATAATAAAATTTAAAAAATTTATTTTAATACAAATTATAGTATAACTGATTATTAAATATATATTTTGTTAAAATAATTTGCTAAAATAGTCAAGTCAAAATTAATATAACCGGTGCACACTTCCTATTAAAATACCATAATTATATTGTAATGTAATTTTTATATTTATAAATACTGTTTAAATACATAAATGCAAAAGGATATTTATATATTTACCCTTATTTATATTACATGTAAAAAACTAAAATACCATAAGTTCACCTCTATGCATGTTAAGTTGATAACATTGTAATAAGTTGATATTAATAATAATAAATGAAGGATATTGAGATTTTATTACATCATGTGTTTGGTTTGGTTCATTATTACCGAACATGAAGCAATGGTGTTTATGTACGTGTCTGACAAGGTAGCATCAAAGCTTGAGAAATAGAACTAATAAAGATTCGATCTTTAAGCTTGCCACGTACTTTAGTTTAATTGTAAAGGCACGACCCAAAGGCGTGATCAGTATCAGGACAATCTCCCCTTTTCCAAGTTTGAATCTTTACCATAAAAAACTGTTCTTTCTCTCCTCTCCTTAATCGTCACCATTGAAACCAAATTTGCCTTCACTCTCTTTCTATAATCTGTTCCTCTTGCTTACTTCCCTTTTAGCCTTAACCCCGTTGGACCCGGTCTATCCATCTATTTTCCCTTTTCATTTTCAGCTCTTTGCTGCCCACCTTTTGCCTCTACTCTCTCCTTCTCTTGAGGGTTTTGATTCTTGATTCAAAGGGTTTAACATCTTTGTGTGTTTGTTTACTTTTGCGGGATTTGTTGGGGTTTCTTGGAAAATGACTTCTGTGAAGAACAACTTTTTGCCTCCAGGTTTGGTTTCCAATCTTCAGGAAGTGTTGCTGAGCAGAAAAGGTGAAGATGGGAACCAATCAAATGATTCCGGTGATAAATCCACAGAGCCATCTGCTTCTACCTCTGCTGAAAGTTCAGTGGGCACGGAAGATTCATCAAAGCCTATTCTTTTGGTCACCAATGGTGATGGGATTGAGTCCCCTGGTCTAGTCTATCTTGTTGAAGCTTTGGTCCGTGAAGGCCTCTACAATGTCCATGTCTGCGCTCCTCAATCGTGGGTTCTCTTTTTCCTTGTCTATTTTCTTCTACTACTTGTGGTTGTTTAGCACTGTTATCTTATTTGGATGTTTTTGAAAGCCTTTATTTTTTTGGCTCCTTTGGGTTGTCTCTGTTGTTTTACATCTGCGAAGAATATTCCTTCTTTCTATGTCATTTATTACCTTAAATGGATTTTCTCCTTTGGGTGCTTTCTTGTTATGGAAAGATATCAAGTTTGGATAGATGGTCCTCTCTTTACATCTCTTGCACATTATGATTTCAGAATTCTACAGGCCTACATGGCCACTTTTTCTTCCCCTCCTTCAAAGTTGTAAGCTTGATTTCTTTAGTTTGTGAGTCGTTTGGTTTAGGGACAAATCAATGGCAGGTCATTCCTTGACTCTACGGGAAACAGTTGCTGTAACTTCTGCTGATGTTGGTGGTGCCACAGCTTTCGAAGTTTCAGGTAGAGTCGTACTTGGTGCTTAATTTGATTTCTTTTCCCAGTGTGGTGGATATTGTTACTGGAAAGATAAATTTCATGTTTTAACATAATAGGGCCCCCTATTCTGGATCTGAGGTGTTCAAATAACTTCTTATTTTTTGCTTATGACTGGAAAACTGCTTAGAAATAGTATGCTTGCAGATGTAGATCTTTATTACCTTAAACTTTACCTGCCTAAATATGTCTGCTATAGTCTTTGACTGTTACGGGATACCTTTTAGTCGCAAATGCTTAGCCTTTGGTATTGGCACTCAGGAACTCCAGTGGATTGTGTCTCATTGGCATTATCTGGAGCACTGTTTTCTTGGTCAAAGCCTATACTGGTTAGATTTGAGCTGTTATGTAGGCACATACAACTTATCGTTAATTATAATTTAGGCTACCTTAAGCTTGTTTTGAGTTGATTTTCAGGTCATTAGTGGAATTAACCGGGGATCAAGCTGTGGTCATCACATGTTAGTAATCTGCTCATGCCTGTGTACTGGTTCAATAATATCTTGTTTGAATTTCCATTAGGATGCAACTCAGAAGCATAGTATTTCAATTGATTGATATTCTGTCTTAGTTAAGATGGTTACATCCATTCTTGTTACTTGAAAATACTTCAGGTTTTACTCAGGTGTTGTTGCCGGAGCCAAAGAGGCACTGATGTTTGGTGTCCCATCTCTGTCAATATCTCTGAATTGGTAACTAAGCGTCCTTTGGTAATTACCATCTTCTGACATTGCTTATGAGTGATCGTCCGTATTTATATTCTATTACAGGAAGAAGGATGAAAGTCAAGAAAGTGATTTTAAGGATGCAGTTGCTATCTGTTTGCCATTAATAACTGCTGCTATCAGAGATATAGAAAAAGGGGTTTTCCCGAAGAGTTGCTCACTGGACATAGAAATCCCCACTTCTCCATCTACAAACAAGGTAAGTGTTTTTCTTTAGTTGATGGTGTTGTTAACTAAACTGTTCTTGCTGATCGTACCTCAATCCGACACAGGTGAACATGCCCTACATAACTTCCTGAATCTTATAACATGCATACAACTAAACTTAGCCAATTGTATAGTAGCTGTAATGTAATGAGTCTGGATCACCACAGGCAACAACATGGTAGATGCTCACGTTTTTAGATTGTTTACATGGTGTGAAACATATATGGTGTATATGTGTGCTGTGTTTTCACGTTGTGTTACACATCACCAAGCTATTGCTAAGGAAATTTCCCTCTTTCATTGCATTTACTTTTACTTTACAGGGCTTCAAGCTGGCTAAGCAAAGTACGCGGAGGTCCATGCTTAACTGGCAAGCTATTTCAGCCAACAAGCACCCTCATGCTGGAAGTTTCATGTCCAATCAACAAAGCCTTGGAATGCAGCTTGCACAACTTAGTAGAGATGCCTCTGCAGCTGTGAGTGTCCACCACCAAAAATGTCTTCTTTTTCTCTTTAGTAACCCTTCCTCTCGTATTTCGCATCAAGATTGTATCTGTCTCATCTTCAACTCTTCTTATTTCTCATCAAGATTGCATCTTTGTCTCTCTTAGGGTGCAGCTCGCCGCTTGACCAAACAGAAGAAGAATGTAGAGATTGAATCAGTTGGGGCAGCAGGAAAGTCAGAGACCAACCGAGTGAAAAAGTACTTCCGATTGGAGGTAAGGGAAAGAAAAAGACAAGTGTCACAGAACTCTAGTGATGAGTGTTCTGAGTTTACATTTGGAAGATGTTAATTCATGAGATAATTTAGCATTTATTGGGTCAGGAGAACTCAAAACTTCTAGAGTGTTTTCCTTGTTATGTTACTTTTTGCTGAAATCCTCTCTACGTAGCTTTTAGGAATCCATGTGGGTCTAAACTGCCGTAGTTTGCCTGTCTTTTTGTTTATCATTGCACTGCATAAAATATCAGCTGTTCTTTCAACGATAAATTAATCCTTGTTGTACCACTTTTCCAGTTTCTGGACAAGGAGCAGGAAGATACTGATGAAAATCTGGACTTCAGAGCTCTTGAAAGAGGATTTGTAAGTTATACTATTGTATTTTCATGTTAGTGGGTGTCATTAGTTCACTTGAAAGATTAACTGAATGTTCATAACTGATTCTCAGAGGGCATTTGAAGTTAGGTCTATCTGTGAGGGAATGGAAGCCATGTGCATAACAAAAATTGTAATAAGAAGCAATCTAATATTCTGCTTTTGTCAGGATCACACATATCATTAGCCGCATTTCTCACTAGCATTTTCAAGTTTGGTAGCCGCACTTCTCACTGGCATTTCCAACTTTGGTGAACTTAGTTTCAGATGCCTTCATTTTTCAAGTTTGACAGAAACTAGTAGAATTTCCATTGAATTTTCATCAGAAATGCTGCCATCTTGATACTCCTTCCCTTTTCATATTCTTTATCATCATTTGAATAACTAGGTTGCCATAATCCCGTTATCGCTTTCGCCACACCTCGAATCAGAAACGCGCTCGGCTGTATTGGACTGGATCTCGTCTGCTCTTGAAAAGGAATCATAGAAGCCTCCATTAATCACTGTGATAAGCCTACTTGTACACATCTGCATGAGTAATTGAGTTGTTTAGTCATCATTCATTTTCCCTTTATTTTTCCACCTCAATTTTTCATTAGTTTTTGATTTAATTATTGTATTACATATTTGATGGGTTTGGTTTGTTGCTCAGCTGTTTTATATATTCCAGTAACTTATTACACAAATGTAATCTACAACAGCCAGGGTTCTTAGCTTACATGCCCCTGCCTTGGTCTCTCTTGTTGCATCTTTCTGGATTTGTATCTTCTTTTTATTCTTCAAACACTAGATTCATGGCTGTTGCCTAGGGACTGATTGAAGGAAATGGTACATTACAAGATGGGCTTTATACTGATATTCTTGTAATGACTGAAACATGTGTATGTAGAGGATTAAGCTTTTATCTCATTCTCTTTTTCTCCCATTTTCTAAATTAAGGATGGCAATCTAATCCTTATTTTTCCGAGCAAAACAAAGCCATTTTGCCGAATTTGAATTCCAACAAACTCATTGGCAAGCAATCTTCACTTCTTCAGAGAACAAGAAGCAACTTAAAAACCATGCCCTTTGCTTCTCATTGCCACATCATGGTTCATGTAGAGAAGCTTTTGCTCTTGATCATTGGCGAAATCTAGTAATCACTAAAGTCTTTATGAATGAATACACTTTTGTACATCACTAGATGTTTTAGTAATGATTAAGGGTATTGCATTTTGAGGTTAGAACTTAATAATGAGAATAATTTTATTAAAAATTCACTTTTAAACCATAAAGAATTTGGAAAATATATTTTAAAAGCTAAGATTTTTATTCTAAATAAAAAGCCTTTTTACAGAAATTTAAGAATTACCAACAATAACAGCTGTAAAAGTTTACTTTAATCCTAATTAATAATTAAAAAGACTGTTTTCGAATTACCTGCAAAAAAATGAAAAATGAAAAATAAAATTCAAAATTCAAGAATTAAATTAGGCAAAATGTCCCCTTAATAATACTAAATAGTAATAGGGCCCATCATGTGATTCTTGGAGTCCATTGAATATGTCCATGCAACGGCGTCGTTTTTATCAACTTGACGCTCTTCGTCAGCCTCCTGTTGCTATCTGGCTCTCTCACGCACTGGCTTCAGTTTCACTAGGGTTTTAGGATTGCTCTACCATGGCGACCAAAGCCCTAATTCGAACCGGAGCTTCGGTAGTGAACAGATTACTTCATTCAAAATCCAATCTTCTTTTAATCCCTCAATCCAACCATCAAATTGCGTCTAACGGCCTCCAGATCACTCCCCAACTTTTCCCTTCTCTTTCTAAATTCCATGCATCTCTCCATTTTCCACAGAGCGACGCCGAGTCGCTGAAGATCACTGCAAACCAAGGGTTCTTTCCTCCCTGCGGTCTCCCCTCTCTTCGCTTCTTCTTGCCTGATGGTACCTCCCCCACCCCATTCTGTTTCTATGTCTGTGTGAGCTACAGTTTGCTTCTTAAACTTTAGGGTTCTTAGAATCGGGTTTGTGAATTTTATGACGATTTAGATTTCTCAACTCCTAGGCTTGTTGGGTCTTTGAAAATGTTTTCAAAATGTGATCTTTTTGCCCTGTGTAGTTGCTTTTGATGAACTTAAATTTAGGGTTTTGTTTTTCTTAGTGTCCTTTGGTCACAAATCGAAGCTTCTCTGTACTTGGACCAATTTCTGATTGCATAACGAGTTTGTGTTGTGTTGATGCAGGGGATTCATCAGATGAGCCAATGCTCTTATTTCCTAAGCGAACATTCCAGCCTAGCTTGATTAGACGCAAGAGGAATCATGGATTTTTTGCACGGTAACTTCTGCCCCGCTCTCGCTTTGGTTCTATGTAGGTATCAAATGTGCGCCAGTAATGAAATTATGTTAGGATTGTTGCCAATGTCTCTAGATCCTTGGAAGGGAATAAGAAGATTCCACCCAAAATTTGCATTGACGGTGTTAAATTCTTACATAGTTGAATTATTGTTTCCAATCTTGTATGAAACAAGTTAAGAGTTCTTGTGCTGCTATGTGAAAAGCTTGTCATTTGCTCAAATGGCTGGTTCTTGCATAGTTGCACTATTGTTTCCAATCTTGTATGAAACAAGTTAGAGTTCTCGTGCTGCTATGTCAAAAGCTTATCATTTGCTCAAATGGCTGATTACAACTTATGTTTTGTTAAAAACTGTCTGCAGGGAATTGTGATAATTCTCTTTTGTTAATGATCTGTGGGCTGGTTCTTTAGGATGTTCTTGTCTCTGTGTCTTTCTTGATTTATACGCTTAATTCATTGTTTTAGTAGAAGTACCAAGCCTTAATAAGAAATTTGAACATCAACAGCAAGTCAACCAAGGGTGGACGGAAAGTCATTGCTCGGAGGATCGCAAAGGGCCGATCAAGAATCACTGCTTAGTAGTCTCTGAAATCGTTGCAGGGATGAAAAAATAGAAGGATATAGAGTTTCATGTGTTCCTAGTCCAACCAAGTTATTGACCAGCATTGTTAGTTTTCTAGTGGCTCAGCCTGCTTTGAGTTTCTTTTAGGAATTCTCCCAGCAGTTTAGAATCAGAGTTTGATTTCGTCTTCTGCTTGTCCTGTTTCAGAATGTTCAACTTTTGGATATGAGCGTGTTTCCAAGATGTATGTATTAAAACTATTCTAAATTCTAATAATGCTCATGCTTTTCATTTCAGTTGGCTACCTAGTTCAATTTTCTTTTGATTTACAGTGGATAACATTGGGCTTGGTAATATTGACCGTGTCTGACCCGGCCCAATACCAACAAATGAGCCCAGTTTGAGCAGACTTCAGGCCTGCTTGAAAAGATTAACAGGCCTAACTCTCTACTACTAAAATAATGTTATTTATATAATTAACCAAAACGATATCATTTTACGGTAAAAGGGTGCGATTTTAGAGTGGTTAATTCAAGATCCGGGTCTATTTAAGTTGAATTTAAACCGAAAAAACATGATTTAATAAATAAATTTAAGTTTTTAAGCATGTTTGAAAATCAAACAATTTCAGATTCGAGTCTTGAACTTGATTATACTTATGTTTATCAATTTTTTTTGGAATTCTTTAGGATCCCTAATTGTAACCTATTCCTGACTCTACATGAAAGGTACTCGATTTTGGGGACTAATCCTTTTTCTTTTTTTCCTGATATTTCATCTTTATCTAGTCCTTGCGATGTTTTGTGTGAACTATACAACATACAGATGAATATTACCAAGCAATTATTGCTTAGCAAACTAAAAGATTAAGTTAATTCAGCAACCATGATTGGTTTCCACTTGTTTCTGCCACGTACATACGAGAGCCAAATTGAGAAGATGCCAAAGTTGTGAAAAATAATGTGTACTATAGTATGAAAGAATCAATTATAAATATACAAAGATTATAATGAGGTTCGATTAATTTGATGTGTTTACATTTTTTGTTATGTTTGATTTCACTACTCACTCACTATAAGAAAATTACCCATGAAAACAATATCATTGAAAATTAGCAACGGAAAATCAAATTTCGTCAATAAAATTGTCGTAATATATGGTAATTTGCGATGGACAAAATATTCATCGGTAGAGTTGGATGGAAAACTATCCCAATGACTTTTGCGACGGAATAAGAATTACTGTCAGTAAAAGAGGTGTGAACAATAGGTGGTAAAAGAAGCGTCATCGTTTACTGATGGAAGTGTTTTCCATCGGTAAAGTTGAAAGTTAAATGTTGTGAATACCTTATAAGGATACGGATACCTCTCCCTTACAGACGCGTTTTTCATGGCCTAATGCACTGGATCCCGTCAGAACTCCGAGGTTAAATGTACTTGGGTAAGAGTAATACTATGATGGGTGACCTCCTGGGAAGGCCTCAAGAAAAGTAAAACCGTGAGAGCTTGACTGGGCCAAAGCCTAAAGCAAACAGTATCTGTAAGCGGGTGATCTGAGATGTTACACAACATGATATAATGCGACCCAAGTTCAAACAACAATTCAGAGGTACTTACTGTCAAGGTGAACCATCACACTCTATAGTTGCAACCGAATCACCTCCTCCCCCTTCAACTACTACAGTTGTAGATGAGGCATTACCTTCTATACTTGATGCTACACCATTCACCACCCCTATATCATCCACCGCCCTATAGCGACAGAGATTTCAGGAGTAAATAATGCAGATGGAGGAGGTGGCCATCAGCCTAGATCTGAAGGACCTGATAGAAGAACTTACATCGCAATTGTCAATAATCTGTAAGTGAAAATACGTGAAACACTATATGTTTATAATTAAGTTATAGGTTTAAATTTAAAATTGGTATAAGAAATTTTTTATATTATGTTGATTCCATCTAGACTGTACTCTAGAAACATGACATCCAAATTTAAGGAGAAGATTGATCTTAAGAGTTATGTATGGAAGAATATCTCTCAAGTCACAAAGGAATTTTACTATCAGGAGTTTGACATACAATAAAAAATATTATTTTCTTTTTTTAATTGATTTGTATACATTAATTAGATAAATATTATTACATTATAAGTATTTATCGAATTTTTTTCCTTTTTATTTCAGAAAGAATTTTTTTGAGATTTTGAATTTGACGTTGTCATACATAAATTATGGGAGAGACGAGCACGTACACGTTATCGGGACTTTGTTGGTGTGATTTACAAGGCTGGTGTACGACTGCCTTGTATTTATGAACAAATATGGAGTTGTTGGCAGCAGTATTGGACATCACCTGAGGCAATGTCCATTTTAGAGAGTAATTCTACTAACAGACATGAAGGATTGGGAGGAGAGAGTCTTTCCGTATATACAGGAGGATCTATTACCCACCACAAGCATGTAAAGAGATTTGTAAGTATCTAAACTTTACACTTATATTCTAATTGTTTTACTTTGCTGTATTTAAATTTAAATTGATGTGTAAATTTTGAAATAAAAATATGTGTATTATGGATAATGGTAATGATATAAATGTCTGGTATCATATATGACTGTGTTGAGTTATTTTCTTTGTTCAACAAGGAGTAAATATCATCAAAATAGAGGAAACTCTGGTGAAATTTTTATAAATTTTAGTTCACTTATAACATTATTCTTATGCAGGAAAAGTTTATGGACATGAGGCCTGCAACCCGTCAGCTCTTTTTGCACACTCACACTAAGAAACATGACGGTGTGATATTCGTCAATACCTGATGTAGAGAACTTAATTTATGCAAAATTTATGTTTTAATATTAATTTTTAATAATTATCACTTACTAATATAAACATTGTCTCATAATAGGATCAAATATAAGAAAGCTTTCGACGACAACCTCAACGTAAACAAGATGTTGATGAGAGTCAAACATATCTTGATGCAGAGGGTGGTAGGGACCATCGTGGAAGGATCTTCGGGTTAGGTTCATTTGCGAACACACGTTATTCGCAATCCTCTACGTCTAGTACAACAATATCTAATAGACGGTTGACAACCAATGAAGTCAATAAGCTTCGGAGCAGAGTGCAGATATTAATGAAGTCCATAGCTTAACTTTGTAATAAGGTGGATGAGTTGAAGGGGAGGGGTAGCACCTCAGAACATTCATGGTCACTAGGACAATAGTGTACTTGTAGTCATTTCATTTGAATTACAAATACTTAGTACAATATAATGTTTTTATTTTCAATTAAGATAATTTTAAATTTATATCATCAATCAACTTTCTGTTTAAACAAATTATATATATAAACACATCAAAATATTATGCTCAGATAATTCATAATTGTTGAAATTATGTATCAACCATAAGATCATGAAATAAAATTTAATGTCGAGATTTTTATTAAAAATATTTACCGACGAAAAATACAAGTGCGTCGGTAAAATCCATTATATTTACCGATGGGACACAACAAACCATCGGCAAAAACTATGATATTACCGACGGAACAAAGAATGACCGCCGGTAATATTAACAACCCATCGCTAACTTTACCGTCATGATTTGCTGAACTGTCGGTATATTCACTGACGATTTAATCATAATCGTCGGTAATGTTACCGACAGAATAATTAATACCATTTGCAAATATTATGGCAAAAATAAGACAATCGTCAGTAAATTTATTGACGGTTACAACTAATGGATAGTATATTGATCACCTATGACCATTTTTATGACACCTTTATTCGTTGGTTAATTCCGTTGTTAATTTCTATTACCGATGGAATCCAAAAGTTTTCTATCGATAATATCCGTCGTTAAGAGACATTTTTCTTATAGTGACTTGAAATTACTCTCTGATATAATTAGGTTACAACAAGTATATTGATGTGTAAAGTCTACTATAATATTACATAATTTATTTAACATAATTCTAATAATTTTCAGAAAAATTTAAATTATAAATTTACTAAAAACGCATTTTTAGATAAAACAGTTTATTGTAAATACAAATATCTCTTTCACTAAATAATATAATGTTTTTGTAGGCAGGAGTTTTAACAAATTCATATTTGAACTTGTGTTCTCTTTTAGAAAAATTTTTGTTGTACCAATACGTCTGTGTTCTATTATGTATTTTTCCTTTATGCATTGCAGAAAGGTATAGATTTTGATACACAATTGTATTCATCCAAATATTTTAGAATTTTAATGTTTTAAAAATCGAATTGAAAATTAAACTGATGAAACAAGAAATTTGAGGTTTAAAAGGTTCGATCAATATTAGATCGTCATAAAAGCGGCTAAACGTTGAATAAAATTGAAGAATTTGAAATATAATTGAAAGAGATTGTTTCTATTCATCGAAAAATTTGAAGTTTAATTGAAAAAATAGATTATTAAATGAAGTTAATTGATGTATTTTAATTTATAAAAATTAAACAATTACTCAATAAAATGATCATTTTTTAACAACAAGAATTATTAAAATAAATCGAACCAAAAAATTGAAACTGAACGAGAAAGTTAGATAATTCAAGATTTTTACGATTGAACCGATTAAATTAGTTGAGTTTTTAAATCATAGTAAAAAGCACATGTGCATTTTTCTAAAAATATTTCAAAGTTACATATTCTAAGTATATATATGAGTCATACACAAACATAAAGTGATCACCATATGTTAGAATTTGCAAAAGTTGACAAGAACAAATGTGAATTTGTACTCTTTAGAAATAGAGAATAAATAATGAAACTGATATTTCATTAGGCAATTCAATGGAAATATAAAAGAAGATTATTTTACAGGGAAGACCTGGAAGGCTACATGAAAGAGCCTACACATATTTATGAAGGCCTGAGGAGCAAGCATTACTCACTGACGAACCCTGAACTAGTAACATTTAGGTTTTTCCATAACAATTGCACTCACCATCTGATGCATATTTCAGGGAAAAAAATACTGCACTCTTATATCATCAAAATGTATCATTCCATTCCACAATACCTATAGAATATTCCACTAGCTAGACTCACACACATAGTCTAAGCATCCCAGCTAGAGGGAAGGTTAGGGTTTGCAGCAAATTGACCACTTGAATATGCAGATGATGAAGGTGACGAGGGTGGTGATGATGATGGTGGAAGTGATGATATGATGGCCTCAATGTATTGCATCTGGTTGTTTGGAATCTGCAGATCATTTGGGTAAGGCCCAGATGGGAAACATGGAAGCCTAACCAGTGGTTCAATTGCCTGATCCTGTGATGAAGATGAAGATGAAGATGGCATTCCACAGATATTTCCTTCAATGATCTCACAGAGTTTTGGGATCAAAGGAACCGTAGGTTCAGTCTCACAAGCAATTGCTGCTGGTACACTTTGATCAGAAACTTTTTCTCCAATATTGTAAGTTGGAATCCCACCAATATCAGTATCATCTTGGTTTGGATCGATGAATTGAGGTAAATAAGGTGATGCCCATATTGAGTCATATGAAGATGGATTGTTTTGAACTGCTGGGATTGATGGTGGAAAATAAGCCATATCAAAATTGTAACTGCAGGGCTGGTTGAATTTGAAATGATCTCCATGGCTGAAACTTTGAAGCATTGAAGTTGGTGAAGGAAGGTGGTAGAGTTGGTCCTGTTGAGCACTCAGAATAAGGCTAGGGTTTGAATTTAGAGCAAAGAAAGTGGCAGATTCTTCAGAAATAGTAGAGTTGTGAACATCAGTGAAGGCTGCTAAACCAGGAACTTGATCATGGGTGATGAACTTCTTCTTTATGCTTGAATTCCAGAAGTTCTTCACTTCATTATCTGTTCTTCCTGGAAGGTGCTTAGCGATCTGTGCCCATCTGTATGTGACAATAAAAAATGATAAACCAATAACAATTCGTTGCAGATGATACAGATTGTTATACAGCTCTCTCTACCTGTTGCCTAAAATGGTATGAAGCTCAATGATAATGGCTGCTTCTTGAGGAGAGAAGCTTCCACGTTTCAGGTCAGGTCGGAGATAGTTTATCCACCGTAATCTGCAGCTCTTTCCACATCTCTGCAACCCTGCGAAACAATCATATTCCCAAGAAAAAGAAGTAAACGGGAAAGAAGAAGGATCACGAGAAGGGTTTTGTAATCTTGTGATATTTCGGGCCTAAGATTACCTAAAACAGTCGAGAGAAACTTGAGTGTACAATAGTAGAAAAGAAAAAAGGGGTACCTGCAAGTTTTGGGACTGAGCTCCAGCAACCATGTCCGTATGTAGAAATGTAGTTGATGAGCTTCTCATCTTCCTCCGGTGACCAAAGCCCTCTCTTGACTTTCTGTTTGTTACAGCAAGAGTGATGCCCCATTTCTGCTTATCTTTGTCTCAGAGAGCTCAGTATGTTATAGAAGAAGCGAAAAGAGCCTACAGGTAGAGAAGAAGAAAAAGAGAAAGAGATTACACAATCTTCCCTGTTCTGTAAACTCTCAAGCACAAAGAGATCTGAAGAGGTTGACAAGACGAAGGAAGAGAACCCCACAAAGAAAAGGCCAAGAAGCAAGAAATGATATATAGAAGGAAAGAAAGAAACTATAGAAATGGTGATGACATGAGATGATGATTGCAGAAACAGCAAGCCATAATATCAGAGAGAGTAGCAGTACATGGCACTGAGACTGAGAGAAGAAGTAAACGTTAGAGAGCTGTACTACTATGGTGGCCCAGTGACTAGGGTTTTTATGTGGGCAAGAAGCTAAAAAAGCTGCAGAATCATCCTTGAAGAGCTGTGTGGCTTATAATGGGATTTTGTTTAATTCTATGTTGTTCTTTCTTGGCAGTGACCTGTGGGGTCTGCAAATGGTCTATACACTTGTCATTTGTCAACCATGCATGGTGGTGGGTCTATCTCCTTGAACTTATCCTACTTTGTTTTGTTTTGAGTATATTATTTCATGTCAGATATTTAAAATCAAATAAGTTGTTTAATTCAGAGGAAAAGATGTACACTTCCTTTCTATTTTAAGAATTTAAAATTTTCATAAAATTAAAAAATCCTTTCTAGTTTTAATTTTTCATATAAATATTATATTTTATACTAATAAAATAATATTTATGTAAATTAAAATCTGACTTATTATTAATTTAAGTTGAATTTAATTAGTTTAAGTCGGGTTTAAGAATTGATTTAGGTTATCCTATTATTAATATTTAATTAATCCCTGTCTAATATTTTTATTTTTATTTTTATCTAAAATATAAAATTTTTTGGAAAAAGTTAAAATTGTCAATTTCTAATAATTTTAAAAATTAGGTAATTTTCTATATAATTTTTATGACTCTATGCACAATTTAACACAGTAATTAACCTTTCAAGTTGACAATATTTTAAAAATTAACTCAACCTAGATGTTTAAGATTTAAAGATTTAATTATTATTATACCGTTATAAAATCGGTATATAATAAAGATTAAAGAATTTAAAATCCACCCATTGAAAAAGTTGAAGTTTAATTGAAGAAGGAGATTGTTAAATGAAAACCTACTGATTTTTTTGTTTATAAAAATCGATTAGTTTAAGGATACTGACTAATAAATAAATCAATCAATTTTTAATAATAAAAGTCATTGAGATAAACTAGATCAAACTAATTCGAATTTTTACTAGTTAAGTATAGTAATTAAACTAGTAAAGAGTTAATTACTACTTGTATTTTATAAATTATTTTTATCTCTTTTTAATATAAGGTTTAACACATGTCATGTCATGTGGGACAAAAATTTCAATGTTTACATTAAGAAGTAAAAGCTAAGAAACATGAGTGATATCATATACAGTTGTTTTACTTGATAGGAGATGTGAAATATGGACAAGAAAGTACACTAGTCAACTAGTATTATATATAAACCCAACTACAATCCCTTTTTAATTTTTTACTAAAATCACCATTCAAAGCAAATATCTCTCATGTTTGGTAACCAAGAAAAGGTCCTCAAAGGGCTAAATGCTTCAAAAATCAAAACTTTACCCTTCCATGTATATGAGAGTTGAAAGCAAATAGCTTCTGCAAAACCTAATCCTTATTGCACTAACTTGTTTTCTGCACCACATGCCAATCTTCTTCAACTTTGCTTAAAATGGTTAACTTGGTCATACCCTAATATGTGTTGAACTATTGTGAGTAAGGTTTTAAATTACAATAATTACGAATGATACGGATATAATAACGAGAAATCGGACGCGATTAGAACAAATCGGTTTTCTAATTAGCACTTATTGTATGAAATTTCACACAATTGTTCAACAAGAAAAGAATAGCAAAGTACAATAATTTGGAATAGAAATGAAAGTTACATCGTAGCCAACAAATTAATTAAGGCTATTCTAAGCATTTTCCGCGAGGGGGGAAATGATCATGAAATAGGAATCAAGACTATACTAATAAAGTGGAGAATCTAATGGCAACCCTTTTTAGGTGCACTGAGGACTTTGTAATTAAAACTGGTGAATGATGAAAGCGATGAGCTTTACAGATGATTATTGTGAACTAAGCAATTTGGACATGGTTTTCTCGAGGTAAGTATTGATTAGACTAGCCATTATTGTGTGACGTTAGCTGAATGTCATGAAGAAAAAAGGTACTTAATAATAATTATTATCATCAATAACTATTAATTAATACTCAAATGTAAAATTTGAGCTAAATTTCATTCAATTTTTTTCATTTCTAAGTAAATAATAATAAGTATTAAGATTAAAAATATATAATTCCCCTTCCGAGTTAAGAAATCTTTTTAAAAATCTTTTAATTTATAAAAATTTTGAAAAAATTGGTTTTAACTTTTAATTTCTAAAAAGATTCCTTGAGTTAAACTGTGGCAAAAAATAATAACTATGACATCTTGAATTAAGGGTCTATTTTGATGGAAAGTGCTCGATAATCAATTTTCTCTACTACAAAAGTCTTTTAAAAAGAAAGATGAGTGTTTGACAGTAAAATATAAAAAAACACTTCTTTAATAAATATGACTTTTTTGACAGCTAAAATATAGCTTTTTAAAAAACTCAAATTTAAAGTTTCTCAAAAAAGCCTATCAAATAGCTTTTTCAAGTAGATTTTTTAGATCAATTAATGAACCTATTTTTTAATCATTTTTTCCTTATATTTTACACATAATTCTCACAATATCCACAAACTCATCTTTATGTTTATTTTAGGATTTATATAATATTATTTTGCTTTTTTATATGTTTTAATATTTATTTTATATTAGTTTTACTTATATTATAATCCATATAAAAGATTTGATTAGATATATTATCATTTATGCTTCATATGGTTTAAAATTATATAATAATTAATATATTGTATTTTGCATGCTGTTTAATATACTTTAAATAATATTAATATGCATAAATAATTTTTATTACATAATAAAATATAGTTAAAATTAAAAGTGCTTTTTATTTTTATGTTGCCAAACAATCTACTGTATGAAGCTCTTTCAAAAAAAAAAAATTTAAAAATGATAACCAAACAATCAACTGAGTTCTTAAAAAATTTCTTATCAGAAAAATCTACAGAAAAAAGTTCTATTGACAAAAGCTATACTGATATAAGTCTAACTAAACAGAGGCTAAGAGTACTTTTGAAAGCTTTTTTTAATATAATTTCTCAATAAAAAGGTAAAATATTAATCTTAAATTAAGAAAAATTAATCAGGCTTGCTTCTGAAAGCAAAAAAAAAGGTGGCAATGCTTGAGATGGAAGAAACTGAAGACCAAACAAGATTCTTTTGATTTAATGTTGCACATGCAACAATTAATAGCACCAGACTGCTTTGCTTTATTTGGTGAGCCATCAGAGGACACTAGCTGTGTGTGAAATTTGTCTTTTCCCAGCTTATATTGAGGAATCAATTGCAAGTACATGCAAGAAATGGCTAGGTCAAGTCTTTGTCTTCTCTTAAGAGAAGATTGGTTTTGGTACGAGTCATTGTCACTCACATATTTTTCTTTTGAGAGGAATAGAGTTCTTTGATGTTAGTTTGGATCAGACATTATTATGTCCTTAATCCAAATAATAAGACATTTGAATGGTCAAAAATACATTAGAATTTATGGTTAATGCCAAAAAATTGAGTGTTGATTGACACTTTTTTCTATAAATTTATAAAAACATCAAAATTTTTGTTTTTATTTCTTTTTTTATATGAATTAGTTTGATTCTATAGCGGGATTTTTCGAGATTGTTTAGATAAACAAGAAATGACACGGATATGTTAACCTTTTTCAAGCTTATAATGTAATAATTTCTGATGATTAACATAAATTACTCTTCATAATCAAGTGATAAGTTCGATATAAATGATGATTGCAGGATCCTCATTTCTAACCAGCTATCCTCATTTCATTTCTATACTGAAGTGGCAGCAGTTTTTTCTGCAGCTGCTCATCTTTGATTTTTTCCTGCTGTTTTTTTCTTCTTTTGTCCTCTTGCAATGGCTCCTAATGTAGCTTCCTTGCATGCCAAGAAATGAAAACAACAACGGCTGATTCCATTAGAAATCAAAAGAATGGAACTTGCTACTGCAGAAGAAAAAAAAATGAACAATTTGTTCAAGAGATGCATATAAATTTTCTTGTACATGGAGACTCAAAAATTCTTTATATGAACAGCAGTGTCCCTACTTAAATTACTCGAGGAAAAAGCTAAACCAAAAGACCCCACTTGACCTACTGAACTTTCCTTCTCTTCATGGCAATCCCCATGAAAGAAAGTTCAGTTATTTACTGAAATTCGAAGAAAGCATCTGATACCCTTTTCTGTTCTCCATTTCAAGATACCCCACCTAATAGCTCGAAATCCAACAAAATTTCCTCTGCATTTTGGTTAGTTCGAATTCCTATGAGAAGACTCCTTCCTGAGAGAGCTCATACGGTTATACCATGCAATGGAAAGAAGTCAAAAACTTTTAACAGATCAAAGACACTGCACAAAACTTCCATAAATACGTTTTTCTTAGTTATGAAATTGACCCACGAACTGTTTCTTTGTGTAGTCTTTCTCAAAACTCATTAGTACATATTATTCCTTTCCTTTCTCTTGTTTAGACAATATAGAATGATTAATCAGCTCATTTTTGTGGTACTCAGCGTGAATGACGGGACCATAATGCTTGATGGATTGCTCTTATATCTATCATACATAGTTATTTACATCAAAGTTGACCGTATGATGATGATCATTCAGTGCCTAATTATGATATTATTCCAGGCAAAATCATCGTTTAAGTACGGTTCTCCGAGGACCAAGCCATAAAGCTCAACGATCCCTAATCATATCATGTCATATCTTATCAAGTTCCTGTAAAAAAGAAAGTTATTCGCTTACTGTTACTATTCCTATTATACCATCTCAGAGTTTGAACCTGATGTTTAGGACTCCTGTTTCTTTATATTATTCTCCTCGAACTCATAGCTGTCGGAAAACATCAGAAAATGACAGATTTAGCGTGTTACATGGCTTATGTTGTACATTTTTTTGTCAGGAGTATATGGTTGGCGCAGCAATAATTGACTAGAATTTTTGAGCTAAAAGTAGCCATGGTTAATGCTCTAATCTACAGGCTTGCTCGTGAAATGTGAGAACATAGAAGGTGCTCAAGTGAAGAGACGCTAATGGAGTGAGCCAGATCTATAAGTTCTTTGGAATTCTTTTACAGGACTAAGTTCGATCAAAGTCTGATGATAAAATTATGAATCAAATCAAAAAATAAAAGTTTGATCGAAATTTAAATCAAAATTTAGATATCAAATCAAAATTGAAGTAAGCTCTCTAAATCTTTAGCACAGTTTAAACTTTGATCAAGTTAGAATTTGAGCTGGTAGAACCTTTTTTGCCATTTATTGATGTATGTAAAACTTATCGTTTTCGATCAAAGTCTGATAATAAAATTATAAATCAAATCAAAAACTAAAAGTTTAATTGAAATTTAAATAAAAATTTAGATATCAAATCAAAATTGAAGTAAGCTCTCCAAATTTTAAGTACGGTTTAAACTTCGATAAAGTTAAAATTTGAGCTGATCGAAGCTTTTTTGCCATTTGTAAATGTACGTAAAACTTACCAATTTGAGGCTAGTGTTTAAGTTTGGGATGTTGCATAATGGAGTCTCATTACACGATGAGATCTTTAGGCTTGTCAGGAATGAGTATCATTAGTTCATACTTGTATCAACTTGTTCTCTTCTGTTTTTAGTTTATTAGGATCAGTCCTTTGATGAAATACTTCATATAATCATGCTAATTGGCTCCAGATCTCTAACAAAGAGCTTGCCAATTTCTAGAAACTGGTTGTGTACCAACAAAATTTATCTACTAAATAATAGGAACTAGATTTTTTGTATCTGCAAATCAGTTCTTGCCTTTTTCTACTAAATCTCATTCACATATTTATGTGGGACGCACACAAATGTGTGGATAAAATTGACTGAAACAGGAATAGAATAACCTTTCAAGCATAGAGGATTTGGTGTGTAAATAGTGTTGAGATAATTATATAAACTAAGCCAATAATCTCGATCTCTTCTATAATAAAAGAAATCATGAACACAAACTAGTTGTATGTATTGAACTCCATAATCTGGTTGCACTGAAAAGTCAGAAATCACAAACATAAATGAGCAAGTCTTTCACTGTGACTTTTACAAGCTTCCTAGGATATTTTCATCCCATTACCATAGTCAATCCAAAACATATGACACAACCTGATTCAAAAACATATCCAATCACCAATTCAGATTGAAAATGCTCTTTTTCAGCACAAATTCTTCTAATGTAGATCTATATGACTTGAGAATGGCTTCAGAACCATGTAGTTGAAGTCATTGATACATGAACCAAGAACTTATGTAAACTTTGTTAACTCCATTTACAGAAGCAGTAATGGTATTGCTTAGTAAAGCCGTGTTCGAATATCATCATGCCTACCAAATGGTAGTGTCGGGTAAAGGTCCTTGCAGAAATTAACTGAAGGATTTGAGCTCACACTTGTTTTTGTGTCTCCATCAGAAAGTGTCATTGGCCTCATGTGGAACTGATTCGCCAGAAAATGCCTTCTCATATTGTAAGGATAGTAGCTGCAACCTTTGTGTTTAGCCTTAATTGACTCTGTCAGGTTCATGTAGCTTGGCTTTTGGCTATAACATTCCTCAACCCTGTCCACCTCTATGGTGTTGCT
Source organism: Erythroxylum orinocense (assembly GCA_025531955.1). NCBI lineage: Eukaryota > Viridiplantae > Streptophyta > Magnoliopsida > Malpighiales > Erythroxylaceae > Erythroxylum > Erythroxylum orinocense. The sequence continues at coordinate 4,160,169 of JANZLX010000005.1, forward strand.
GGTCATTGGAATTGGAGAAAATGATGTAGAAGAAGTTGAGTCCGAGCTCTCATCATGAATGAATTTGTAACTTGTGGCCGAAGATGATCGAATAGCTTGCCCGATCTCAGGAGGTTTAGCATGAATTCTGGTTGAGACATTGTTTTTCCTTACTTTTACTGTGTCATATTCAGAAAAATGTGCAGAACCTTCTTCACTTTTCCTAGGAAAGAAAGTCCCTGATAAGTCTGTATGAATTTCTTCTTCCATCAATCTATTTTCCCATGGCTTCGCAGCCATCCAACTTTCTAATAAGCTCCTTCCAGGGCTACCATTACTAGGCCTCTGATCCTTGTACGAGAAAGTTGAGTCTTTTGTCCTTCTATTTGGACTAGCACATGATCTTGAAGGCTGGAAGCAGAAAAAAACATGGGACACTTAAACAACAGAAACAAAGGCTTGCACACAAGTCAGTTGTGGTAGCTAGTAGCTAAATTATACCTTCTTCAACATCAATTCATCTTCTTCACACATTCCATTAACTAAACCAGCCACAACAAAGAAAAGGGCAAGTATTGACTTTCGATTCTTTTCAACTTCATTACCTGTTGAGAAACGGAGTAAGCATACGCTCTCTCCCTCTTGATAGCTCCTTCATGCTTCGTCCTTAACTTTGCTCTAACTTCCTCTACTGTTCCTGGACTATCACACCATCCTTCCTGAAAATTTTGAAATTTTTAGCGAACTTCAGCTTCTTACCACATATGTTGAAGAACTAAAAGCAGGGAGTTTTTAGCTTTATTATTACCTCTGCATGCTTGGTGGGATCATCCAGGTTGCTGAAATCATCCAAAAACTTATCCATAGCTTTGCCTCCCTGAGGCATCTTCACATTCCCTGCCCTAACTCGAGCCTGAACCCGAACAAGAGCTTGCATACATCTCAGTGTTACAGCAGCTTGCTTTCGCACCTTCCTACCGCGAAATAGAGCTTGAATCCTTACCACCGCCCTCAAGGCCCTCAAAGCTCGCCTTGCCTGCAATTATATACCAACACCACCACCATATCTGAATCAGACTGATGAAACTTCTCTAGCTGGACAAGAAATCGTCAACTGAAAACTAGATTCTGATATTTCAGATAGGTTTCATTTCTCTATCCACCCACCCTGAAACTTCACCTTCTACACCATCCATTCTAATTCCTTTCTTTACTAACTTTAACTAATAGCCCACTATGTCTCAAAACGTAACCATTTAACCTTCAAACACAATAAGTGGAACATGGAAACCCAATCATACATGAGATTTTGGACTAAAGACTTAAACTTCATAACAAATTGCTAAGCATCACACACAATATAGCATCAAAATTCGCAGAATAACAAAAACCCAATTTACCAGTAGTCCTCGGAAAGCGGATTGAATCCGAATGGCTGCCCATTCTTGCTTGACCAGCATGAAATCTCTTGGGGCAGCCCTGGCAACAGTAGCCATAGCAGCAGCCAAATACTCGTCGACAACAAAATAAGAATCCAACGACTCTGATCCTTCTACGAAAACCCTTTTGAGCCCCTTTGAAGAGGATGAGATTATCCCTTCCGATGAGGTCCTCCATAGCCTCCACTTCTTCTTTTCCTTAGTGTCACTCTGTTTTTCCTTTAACACAGCAAAAAACAGAGCATAAGAATCAAAAACCAAAACGGAAGAGAACAAATGGGTAAGTGATTTTCTTCGAGTTCAATGATTACATGGTCGACTCTTGATGGCTTCTTGAGAGGCAACAGCGATTTGTACCATTTCCCAGAACCACCCATTGAGCTTACAATTAGAAACAGAAAAGGAAAAATCAGCAACACTTCAACCACCAAAAAGAGAAATGTTTCTGATGAACCAGACAACTTCTATAGCAGATCAGAGAAGGACGCACAGTGCAATGGAAGATTGTGCCTTGGCGTTGGGATTTGGGTGTCTTATTAGAGAGGACACAAAAGAAAGCCGTTTGAGAAGTTTGAAATTTTGAAATTACAAAGAAAAAAGCAATAACGGATACAGAAGGAAAGAGACTTCTTTTCTTTTCTTTTCTTTTTTCAATGTTAAAATACTCATTGGTGATTAGTCAAACTAGTGTGGTTCAGTACAGATTAGATCTCTTGTTCTGATTATAATGTTTCTATTATATTCTATTAAATTTTATCAACATATTTATATAAATTAAGTAGTGTGATTCAACAGAGATATCTTGTTCCAGTTATGATGTTTTTGTTATGTTCTATTAAATTTTATCTATACATAAATATGTAGATAAGATTTAATAAAATACGATTGTAACATAGTAATTGGAGCAAAGGATTTAACATAGGTTCAACATAGATTAGGATCAAGTCTTTAGTATTTTTTTAATTTCAAATAATTTTTAGCTTAATAATATGAAATTTTAAATTTTCTCAATATTATATTATTAACTCAAAATTTAAAAAAAGATGCTAAAATATTTTAATTTTTATTTTTAAGAAAAATAGTCCAAAGTTAGTTATTCGTTAATATATATCACGTATCAAATCACGTCAGCGAGGATGGTAAAAGGACCAGTGCCTGACTCGATCACCTTCGAAGTCAACAGGCTAAGTTTGAGTTGATTGGGTCCCGAGCACGATTTTCTTAGGCTGTTCAGTTGGGCATTGAGCTGAGTTCAGGTTGCTTGAGTCCTGTAATGCAAAACAACATCTGATACAAATGGCGTTCCAGATGCTACAAGAAGCAATATAGAAGATGAAGCTAAAATGCAAGGAGATGCCATGGGAAATCATATTGAGGCTGTTCAAGAAAAACAAGATCATTCAAGTGGCAACATGGAAGGTTTTCCCAGTATGGAAAATTTTGTTGGTCCGGTCACAAGGTCCCGAGCAAAGCGTCTGAAGGAGCGACTACAAATTTATGTGCAAAACCATGTTGAAAATGGGTCCAAATATGGAAAGTCCATATATGGAAATGTTTTGGAGCCTAAGCATGTCTACATAATTGGGCTAACAAACTAGTTTGGGGTGTTTGTGTTTTGAG
>JANZLX010000005.1:4180023-4204468 GCA_025531955.1 Erythroxylum orinocense
GCATTTTGATAAATGTGCCAAATACAAAGTCGATGATGCGTATTTGGCCATGTTGACGCTAATGCCTTTGCCATTGCCGCATCTTGATCAGTCAAAATTGTCGTCGGCATTTTTCCAGACATTGCTCTCTGAAATGTCTCAAACAACCACTGAAATGTTACCGCAGTCTCATCATAAAGGAGTGCACCACCAAATATGGTTGTTTGCTTATGATGGTTGATACCGACAAATAACGCAAGTGGACGACCCTCACCATTCTTCTTGTATGTCGTATCGAAGGAAACTACATCTCCAAAATCTAAGTAGTCGTTCCTCATTTTTCCGTCACACCAAAATATGTTAGTTATCAACTCATCTTCGTCCACTTGAATGGCATAAAAGAAATTCGGATCTTCCACCTGCTTCTTATGTGTGTATGCAAACAGCTCACGTGCATCCCCCCTTTTCATGCCTCCAGTTCGTTTACACCGCAAATAATTTCGGTAATCATCTGGAATGAAGCCAACATTATCTCTACCACCTGCTTGTCTCACCATCAGATCATGCGATTGTTTGGGCCGAATTCCAACGTCATTAGCCATTTCAATGTTCATAGCGGCGACTGCAGATATCTTCCTGTGACTTCTATACAAATGTGTTTTGTTCGGTGATGAGAGGTAGTGGTTGTGATCCTCAACAAACTCAATGATTTCAAATTTCCCATCTTGCGAACTGTGCACTTTCATTCTTGCCTCACAACCAAATCTAGTTTCTGCACGTGGGGCTTTGACAAACAAATCTCGTTTGTCAGCCTTTCGTTTACCTTCAGCACTACACACAAACAGCCTACAAATCAACTTACCACTTTTGTCATTGTGAAATTTGCTTCTTCTAATTCCAAATCCTAGTCGCTTGGCATAAGTTAAATAACATTGGTAAGCATCTGCTTCTGTCTCGAACTCATCGCCAATTTTCGGAACTAATTCTCTTCCAACCAATTGTTTTCTGTTCATATCTAAACTTTGGTTCCGACAAGCTTCTTCATTGTTACTTTGCTCGTTATCACTTTCATAATTTAGACGACGGCATGACGTCGATGCACCTTCCATTTTGACACCTGTTAAACAAATAAAGCCGCACCATTATGGTCAATCCCATTTATTCAGACAACCACACACCATTATGGTCAATCCCATTTATTCAGACAATCACACACGACATTATACAACAGCCTACCATGTTTGATTTTTGGGACATCCATGTGTCATGCCATTGGTGTATGAGAAAAACCACACCAAGCATGGAATGATCAGTTGTTTCATAGTTATAAATGCTATTGAAACTCTTACATTAACTACAATTGAATGCTAACCAAATCAACTGACAAACATTCCTTCAAACATATATTCGAGGCACTCTTTTATATAGGTAGGAAACTAAAAGATGCTCAACAAAACTTACAAAGGACATTTAATATACAAGACAGTAAACTTCATCCATCTCATTTTACTTACCACAAATAGAAACATTGCAGTATTTATGACCAGTGAGTAATTATTAACCGATCAACAATCAACAGAGATATTGCAGTAAATAGGAACAGAAACAGTATATATTCACAACACAACAAACAACAGAAATATTGCACCATTTTTATAACGAGCACAGTTGGATGTCATTACAGTATTTAATTATTTATTAACTGAGTTAACAGAACAACAAACAACATAAACATCGTAGTATTTAATATCAGCAATAGACCTTCAATAACAGAAATAATTTCTCCCGATAGTAACAAGTATTTCTTAACAGGAACAATCTTTTCCTTACACAAACTTTCCAATGTTTTACACCAGTATTTATTTTGCTTGACATTCCACCTATATAACATTGAATACCAAAACGACAAATAGAAAGACAGAAGAAAGACAGAAGTTATAATGACATGCAGAACATAAAGCATGATGTTTCGTTCACAGAAGCTTCTTAATTTGGAATATGACAACACAGACTTGTATTGAAGTTTCTACAGAATATTGAAAAATAGTTTTAAATTGTCACACCTGAGCAAATGTCTGAAAGCTTTAAAAGATGTCTGACGACAACGAAGTTCGGTGGAGACGAAGACCCTCTGCGTTCTTAAATGAACTGAACAGTAACAAAGTTATATTGCCTAGTTTGTTCAAGTTATATTACTAGTTAGTTTGTTGGCGGGAATTGCTTGTGATAATTTATTGGAAGTGACAATTGCTTACAGTAATGATTATTCTTAATAAATGTCTTCAGAAATTATCCAGTCACACCGTCTATACATCTATATATCTATATATCATAATTTGCGTGTTAATTAGTTAATATAATAAATAGCGAAAACACTTTGTTAATTTTGGAACATTTCAATAATTATAAAAACTTATTGAATCCCATCAATATCGACAGCTTATAATAATACCGGAATTTTTCAGACTAATAATACACATTTGTAATTCAATTAATATATTTATATGATAAGTCATATAGTAAAGTACAAATTTAATCATAATTGTGACATTTAATAGTATAATTACCATTTATACATTATATGCTTATTATAACAAAGACATTTACATTATTAATATCAATAAATAAAAGCAAAGTAGGTTGATCATACTTAATCCGTGAAATAATAAACTGGGAATGAAACTGGGGATGAAATTGTTATTATTAATTCTAATAATAACAAGTCAAAGGATAAATAATCATAACTTTAATATTTGAAATAATAATCATAACATAAATACAATAATTAACATTTATATAATTTCAAAAAAAAAAGGAATTAACATTTAAAAATTATAACAACGACATTTACATTATTAATCAATTAAAACATAATAACAAATGCAGGCTCGCGAGGGCGAGCCGCGAGCCTGCAGTAATATCAGGCTCGCGAGGCGAGTCCGGGCTCGCCCTCGCGAGCCAGAAGTAATAATAAATTTATTATTATTACTTATTATTATATCAATAATAATAAATAATAATAAATTTATAATATATATTTATAATAATAAATTCTTAATAATAAATTATCGGAATTAACATATTTTACAATTTAATTATATATAACATTTATAAGAATAATTACATATACTCCACATTAAAATAATAATAATATTTAAATAGTTATGAATAATAAAGTCCAATGGTAATAAACAATTTATATAATAATAATGGTAAAAATTATTATAATAGAAGTTAATTAAATATTATAAAATAATATTACTAATATTTAAGATTTACATAATAGTAGAAATAATAATAGTAATTGTTTTTATTATCAATTAAATAATTTAATTAAATTTATATTAATTCTAACATTAATTATTATAATTAATTTTTTTTAAAATTCTAGATTATAATAAACAATTTTCATAGATTTTATGGTAATAATAAAATCATTTATTAATTGATTAATTTAATAATCAGATAGAATTAAATAATCTAATTTACGTTATCATTATTATTGTACATTAAATAATCTAATTAATGTTACAAGATAATAATACTAATCATAATAATAATAATTAATAATAATAAAATTATTAATAATAATAATTATAAACTGAAGCTTGGCCAGTAAATGGGCATCGCCATTTGCATCGCCAGGGAGAGGTCTCTCCCTTGCGATGCCATTTGGCCATATCGCCAGGGAGAGACCTCTCCCTGGCAAATCCGTTGAATGGCCATTTGCAAATCTTATGCAAGTTGCAAATGGCCATTTCTTTTCAGTTTTTTTAAGGGCCATTTAGTTTTTATTTGTTATTAATAAATAGATAGTATATAATAATTATAATTATACATCATAATAATAAATTTGAATGGATTGTAATAATAATTTTGGATAATAATAAATACAAATTATATACTAATAACAATAATAACAATAATAATAATAATAACAACAAATTATATAATAATAATAATAACAATAATTACACATAATAATAATAAGATAATAATAATTTTTTATTATTAAATAACACTAATTATAATTCTAATTAATAATAAATAAAATTAATTATCATAAGAATAACTGAATAATAATAATAATAATAATAATTAATTATAATAAGAATAACTTAATCATATTTAATAATAAAAAAATATAAATTTAAGAATAATAAGAATAACTTAGTAGTAATAATAATAATATATTAAATTCACAATAATAATCTATAAAAATAAGAATAATAAGAATAAATAAGTGATAATAATAATTATTATTATTATAATAACTTATAATAATAATAATAACTGATAAAATTAATAATAATAATAATAATAGTAGTATTAATAATAATAATAACAATAATTACACATAATAATAATAATAATAATAATAATAATAATAATAATAATAATAATAATAATAATAATAATAATAAGATGTTAGTAATAATAATAAGATAATAATAATTATTTTATTTTTAAATAACACTAATTATAATTCTAATTAATAAATAAATTTAATAATAATACTAACAATAATTACACATAATAATAATAATAAGATATAATAATAATAATATTAAGTTAATAATAATAAATTTCAAATAATAAGAATAATAACAATAAGATAATAATAATAATAATAAGATAATAATAATAATAATTACTAATAAAATTATAAATATAAAGACAAGTAATTACATATATATATAAAGACAAGTAATTCTAGTAATTATATATATATGTAATTACTTGTCTTTATATTTATAATTTTATTATTAGAATGAGTAGTATTTTAATTTTTTAATATATGCTGGTCTTGTTTTTTATTATTGGAATTATAGTATTTTAATTTTAATAATAATAATATATTATTATTATAATTAGAATTAGTACTAACCTAATGAAAACAAATGCATTAAATAATATAAAGGAAATTAAAATTAAAATACTACTAATTCTAATAATAAAAAACAAGACCAGCATATATAAAAAATTAAAATACTACTAATTCTAGTAATAAAATTATAAATCTATAGATTATAATAATTATTGTTATTATTATTATTGTTCTTATGATTATAATAATTAACTTCTAATATTAATAAGAAATTTAATAATAATAATAATAAATTTAACAAATAATCTACAAAAATTTAATAATAAACAGAAGAAATTTAATAATAATATTTAACAGCAATAAAATAATACTATATATAAAAATTACTTATAAAAATTAATATTATATATAAAAATTAATATTAATTTAACTATTATTTATTGTTATATATATATAATTATAATATAATTTAAATTTAAATAATAACATATATATAATAATACTACAAATATTACAAAAAATGCTCTCATTACAAATATAAAAAATAAATATAAAATCATTATTATTTTAACTATTGTTTATGAGTATTATTATATATAAACAACATATATTATATCAATTCTATTCAGCTCTTGGAGGCTCACGTCTGCAGCTCAAAAACGGCGCCTGTGGGTGGGACCCACAGCGCCTGTCCTCTGACAGATAAGGGCTGTCCAATTTTGTTTAAAAACGACGTCGTTTTATAACTGGACAGAGTGCGACAGGGATTTCTTGGACAGGTGATCTGCGCTCCATCTGGACATTATCAGGGTAATGTGGACCACCAGAAACTCTTAATTACCATCATGTTTGATGTTACAAATGGATGAACCAGATTGTATCAGCCTGAGGACTCCCCACCTACCAACACTGTGAAAAAGGTTGACTAACGTACACTCTCAATTAATTTATTAACTAACTCATTTAATGACTTCCTGGCAATCCTGCCAATATCTCAGAATTGATGCGTTTTCCTACTGGTGTATACGAGTCTCTGCCACTGGATTCTTTTCTTCCTTGTATAGGAATGAAACTAGCAGGGATATGAGGATCACCAGTCTAGACCACTAGGCTTAGGTAAGATAAATTATTAGCAGAGATTCAAGGGGGCCCTTCCAGATTTTTCAGACTCCCAGAAAAGGGAGCTGTTATTTTGAGCAAAATGACCAACCTGTCAAGCACTCTAGACTGAACTTACTAGAGAAAGGGTGTGAGAGATTTGCTTGCCGTGAAAGTTAGAGAGGATGGAAAGGAAAGACATAGAGAGAAGAGATTGCTGATAAGGTTTTGCAAGTGAGTTGTCAAGTGAAGAGAAAGCTTACAGAAGACTTTTTTTTTTTTCTATTTGACAAGAAACTTCAATCACTTGACAGTGAAGCAAGCCAACATCTCTAGCTCTAGTATGAGAAATCCAAGAAAAATTTTGAGGCTTTCTTTGCTGCTTTCTGGGAAATAGGAATGAGTTTATTAACCCTTTTTTGCCTTGACATATATATATTTACCAATCATACATGGACTCCTAAAACTGTGTGAGTGATCCAAAGCCTCCCTCTTTTGTCACTCCTTAATTGACACCATTTTTTCCATCATCATTAGCCGAATACAGATGGGATCAAGACACTGTTTTTTCTTATTATCACTACAAGTATTGAGTTTGGCTTGTGCAACCACTAGACATTTTGCAGCTAATGATGATGTTGGAGCTAATCCTCCAGGTTCGTTATATAATGATTCTATATCTTTTGTTTTGTAACATATGCTAATTCATGTCAGTTGACGCATTTTTTAACAACGTAAAACACTCCATGCAATGTACTCTCCTTCCTAGTTGCAGTGAAACAATTTTGTTGGCCTCCCTGGTTTCACGGTTCTTCCTGAAATCTGTACTTAAACATCAGATTCTTCAGGGATCACTTTTGCAGAGCCACTTTCAGCATCCCCAGATAATTGCTTATCGTATAACTTAATCTGAAGCTTCTCATTTTTCCTTATCTGAACTAGAACTTGACGTTAGTTTTTGAAGGTATACATTTTTTCAGGACCATTTCTGATCCTGAGAGACTTCTATAAGTAATAATGTTAAATGTTTTCTTGATCAGTGACAGGTCATATCCAAGAGTCTTCACAAGTTTCTCTGGTCTCAAAATCTGTCTCTCAGGTGGGCAAAAAGCAGGTAGCTTCACAACCTTACTTATTTTCTCTGCCATTTTCTTTTCTTCAAAACGATCTCATGAAAGTTGGGGAAAAACCTGAAAGTTAACAACATGATCAACTTCCAATCCTGAAGGGAAACAAATTCATGGAAAAAGGAGTTGCAGGAACAAGTGAAGCAGCATACACAAGAGGGTTTGGCAAAGTGGGTTCAAGCCCACCAAGCTGTGAACACAAGTGCTATGGCTGCACACCATGTAAAGCAATTCAGGTTCCCACAACCAACAAAGTTCATGCCCATTTGGGTGTTAACTATGCAAATTATGAGCCTGAAGGATGGAAATGCAAATGTGGACCTTCCTTCTATAGCCCTTGATGGAGGACAACAACCTCACAGAATTCTCTTTTCATGTACAAAAACTCCATGTCAATGAATCTTTGTTAGCATTAAGATTTTATTTGTTGTAAAATATTCAACCTGAGCTCTTTGAGTGGTGGATCTGAAAATTGAAAATTCACTTAAAAAAAAATCTTAAGGAACTATAACTCTAACTTTAATATTTAAAGTTGTAATTAATTATTAAATAATTATGTCCAATCAAGAGTGGCAAATTGGTGTATGAACTTCAAAATTTAATATTCAAAATTTAACTTTAATATTCAAAATTTTCGTCCAAAAAAAAAAACTTCAAAATTTTAGTTAGATTCATTCAATTATAAAAAATAAACAAATTATTCCAAAATTAATAATTTAAATTATATTTAAATAAAAGGGTTCAAATTTAAATTTAACAAAAAGTTAGAACTTAGGCTTAATCAAATCTCATATTACTCCTAATCCAATCTCACATTTAGTATTATAATTTACAAAAATTGGATAAAAGATCCAAGATTTGAGGAGTTAATTGACATTGATAAAAAGCAAACCTAAATTATGACCTTTATAAATAATAAGGATGCAATAATTTCTATATTTTCAAATATTTCAGATCTCAAAAAAATTGAAATCATTAAATTGAATAATAAATTTTTTACATAAAAATTGAAATCAATATAATAATTATTTTTTGACATGGTTATCATTTTTGTTTTACCAAATTACCCTCATAAAATGAACATACAACATATTAAACAGAAAAGGAACAAAATGTTGGAGAAATAGAGCTGGAGAAGAAATAAGCCAAAGAGTCTCGGCAACAAACACCTGAGAGGAAGAACTCTCTCGCATCGATCATGGCTCTCTCTACCTCTGCTGTAATTCTCTCTCTATCTCCCTCTATGGATCTTAATTTCGATTAACAAACATACCGTCTTCTTTTGTGTTCAATCTGATGTCTTTTAGCGTAGATTATGTACTCAGAAGTTGCAGTCATTTTTAGATCTTGAAGCTTTTTGTGTTTTATCTTTGTTGGTAAAGGGATGTTGGAAATTTGTTGGTATGAGGTAAATATTCAATCTTTGAGTTTCTCCTTGTTCCTGGATCAACGATGAATTGGTAAAGGCGTGGTCTTGAGTCTGATAGGATTGGAAACTGAATTATGATAAGATGGAGAAGTTTGCGAAGTTGATTGCTTTTGCGGATATTTTGTGATATGCCCATTTTTTCCTACGTGGGATAGTTGGCGATGTGTTCATTTGGATCCCTTTTGTTTGAGTTTGATTGGCTTGTGTAGGGACTTGGGAATTATTGTTTTGTAGTTTTTTGTTGTTCAGAATCCTTAGTGCCTTTCTTTGCTTAATTTGGACATGGAAATAAAGTATTGAGACTGTTTTGTTCGACTTCTAATGTGCATATGTTGTAGACGTTAGAGGAACTTTGTTAGTCTTTTGCATACTGCAATTGGTGCTTAAAAATGAAGTTTAGGTTTGGCGCTATGCAGTGGTTGAAGTTTATGTTGATGTATTAGACCATACACTTAGTAAGGAGACATTTGGTAAGAGATTGTTAACTTGGGCATTTAGGAAAAGATAGTTTCCCTTCCTATTTCAGATGGGTTTTCTGGGTTTAACATACTAGGATTGGTTCTCTTCCTTAGTGCCTTCCTTGACTGCTCGTTCCCCATGGCCACATTTTACCAATGATGTTTGAAGGGATCATGTATCTTTCTATTCCTAGTGCTGGATAATTAAATTTGTGATTTTTTTTTCAGGACTTATGCCCTAAGGTTAAAAACATTCTTCTGCTAGATTCTGAAGGGAAACGTGTGGCTGTGAAATACTACTCAGATGATTGGCCAACAAATAGTGCCAAGTTAGCTTTTGAAAAAGCTGTATTTGCAAAGACGATGAAATCAAATGCACGGACAGAAGGTTTGATGCAAGTTGTCGACTTCTCTCCTTTCTAACCTTCTAAAATTGTTTGACATTTCATGTGGTATTTTATACAATTTACGTATCCATTGAGATTCATAATAATACAAGTTTGTAATTTGATAGTAAATGATCAAGACTATTAGGAATAAAATGCAAGTCCTGATTTCTGGTGAACAGTTACAATCTGACAACTTTTGCATGTTTGCTTCAAGTTTGATTCTCTTTATATTCTGTGCAAAGCAAGTGCTAAGGTACATCAGGTATCGTGAATTACTACGAGTTGCATCACTAGATTCGTTTCATGTTATAGAAGTTCAATTGGTCAATTCTAATTTAGTTATTTGAGGCTGCTAGCGCTATGTTACTTTGTCTTTTGTAAAGACAAGATCTTTATTATTTTTCTGATTCTGATGATCACCCTTGTCAAATTCAGAACTACCTTCTCTGCGCTCTGGTCAAGGATCTTAGTTATATTTTTCCTAATTTGGACAATGCTGAAAACTTTTTCAAGTAGCAGATTGATAATGCTGTGTTAACAGAATAGCATTCTTGATTTGCCGTTATATGCAGCGGAGATCACAATGTTTGACAGCCACGTTGTAGTCTACAAGTTTGTCCAGGATCTCCACTTCTATGTGACTGGAGGTGATGATGAAAATGAGCTTATCTTGGCAGCTGTTCTTCAAGGTTTCTTTGATGCAGTCGCCCTTCTCTTGAGGTATTTTTGTTCATAATCATGGTCTGATTCTCAAATTGACTATGTTCGATTCTCAAATTGACTATGTTCTCTTCCCCATTAACCTATTTTCTCCTTGTTTTAGGAGCAATGTTGACAAAAGAGAAGCACTTGAGAATCTAGATCTTATCTTTTTGTGTCTTGATGAGATTGTTGAAAGAGGGTACGCATCATTACTTCTCAAAATCATCTGTTTGACATTGTAATCATCAGTTTCTTTGGTGTGCTGGTTGTGAGTGGTTAAGTAGCATGATTTGACTTAGTGTGGGAAGTGGACCTTGTAACAGAAACCACTGAGCTTCTTTTGGATCTATTCTATGATACCATGTAGCTTTCTTATGTTGATCCATTCATGACATTCAAGATGTTTTGCCGGTATTTCAAACATTTGTTCTGTTTTTGCAGAATGATACTTGAAACGGATGCCAGTGTTATTGCTGGAAAGGTGGCAATCAATAGCATGGACCCAACTGCACCTTTGTCTGAGCAGGTTGGGAACTTATCTAAACTTTTATTGTACAAGGACCTAATATCAAATTTGGGGTGGCAAAAGGGTCCGGGCTCGGCCTGGCCAAAAGTAATAGACAAAGCGTAATTTAATCAAACTTGGGCCTTAATTTAAAGAATTATGCCCAAGCATGAATAAAAGCTTAAGGTTGATCGAGCTCAGGCTTTTCGGACCAGCCTGAACTTTGAGCTTCGAGTTTGACTCCGGCTCATTGCTACCCTTAGATCAAATTGCCAAATGCAACTTTTAAATTCCTTTAGTTGCTTTAATTGCAGATTCTAGGGCAGAGTTTAGTTGCTCTATACCTTTTACCTTATTTCTTCATCTATCCAACCCTTTTTGCTCTTAATGTTGCAGACCATAAGTCAAGCATTGGCTACTGCTCGTGAACATTTGACAAGAACTCTTTTTCAGTAAATTTGCTATGTAGGTGTCCTGGAATGGCCTTGTTACCACTTTTCAGGCACATTCCTTGGAGCTGTTGGCAATTATTCAGTAAAATTTTCCATCTTTTCCTTTCCTTTCCTTGGGATTGTTAGACTTCTTTTTGTTCCATTTAGGTTCATTTTGTCCAGAGGTGTACTTAAATATAATGAAGCCATTTTGTACCAGTTTGTCTTTATAAATTGGACCGGTGGCTTAGTTTTTGTTTGCTTATGACAGAGTCATGGTTTTGAATTACAGTTTGCAATTCAACAATCGCTCGTAATGTACGTAGTTTTCCCTTTGAACATCATTTTATTTTGTAATTTAAGAAATTTAAGATTAAAATAACATCATTTTAGTTAATTATACTAAACCAATGCTTTTTCAAACAAATTAGACTCAAATCGTGTAACTTAAGATCGGTAACTCAAGATCGGGCTGCAGGTAATGGAGATCGGGCCAAAACGTTGTAGTTTTCACTTCAAATTTAAAAAAAAAGTCAACGTATTCGGCGGTGTGAGGATTTGGAAAGAGTCATAATGTATGTAATTTTTCTTTCGTATTTATACAGAAAATTTGTTTTCGTAACTTGAACTTATAATCTTCTGTTGACAAAGGAGCAATTTTATCATTTGTTTCAAGACTCACCCTCAGTTTTCACATCAAATTTGTCCATCACATTAATCGAGTTTTAAACTACTATTCTCTCCGATTCATAATAAGTGTCATTTTAGAGGAATGCACATTTATTAAAAAAGTTAATAAAATATCTGATATACCCTTATTAATTACATGTTAAAGTATCTTGAAAATATAATCTATGTAATCTGTGTAATTAAGACGTGAGAGAAATTAAAGGGTAATTTTTGAAGTAAAATTATAAATATGCATAAAAAGTCACAAACAACACTTATTTTGAATAATTAAAATCTCTCTAAAGCGACACTTATTATGAATTGGAGGGAATACGTGATTAATATTTTAAATGAGCACAAAAAATAGTTTACAGGAAAAAAAATCCAAATCATGGAAATTTAGATGACTACTATGTGATTCAAAGAAAGATGATGATTCAACTTAAGCAAGTAGCTGGCACAAGAAGTGCAAAATAAAGACAGAACAAAGAACAATTAAAACTCAGTATCTAATTTGTCGTTAGTATCATCAAGCTTCGGTAATGACCATTATTGGCGGATTTATCCATTCGTTTTCTGCAATTGATTATATTTATTTGTTATAAGAGGTTTTATGAGTTATAAATTGGCATCACAATAATATTGTGTTGATTAAAAAAAAACTCAGCCGGTTTGATTAATTAAACTATAAAAATCTTGAAATCATCAATTTTTTGATTAAGAGTTTAATTTTTTTAGGTCGAGTTTTTTTAAATAATTATTGTTATTAAAATCTTATTTATATATTTTCTTTAATTAAACTTCAAATTTTTCGATAAATAAAGATACTCTTTTTAATTCATATTTTAAATTATTTATTTTTTTCAACCCGAAACTTTTATATTTTAAGTTTCTTATGTTTTTAAAACATTATTTTTAGATACAATAATAAGTTAATTTGAACTTTGACCAAAATTTTTTTAAAAATTGAGTTTAGTGTGAAATTTCCTAATTTTTTAAGGTTTATAATTATTTGAGGGGAAAATAAAAATTAAATACAAAAAATTAGTGCAAAAATAAAGGAATATATAACATTAGTCAATGAATGGTATAATCCATCAAATCATGTGACAGAAATTAACTCCTAAATTCCTGGAAAGTCTCCATTTGTCAATCCGGTTGAACCAAACTCCAACTATAACTTCCAACCCATTGGTATAACTTGTATTAAAAATTTAGTTTAGTTTAGTTTAAAATTAACATTTGTAATTAAACTCAACTATATAAATTATACTAGGTTAATTGAATCTCCCATCCTAAGTATTATTTCGATATGGTCCGTTAATTGAATCTTTCGTTTCGGATATTAGTTCGAGACGTTCCGTATATGAGTCAAGTTTAATTTACGAATTTTACCATATAATAAGAAATAATAAAATTTTAATTATAAAATAAATGATTAGAGAATCTTCATAAGGAAAAAAGGAAATTACAAAAAAAGGGTATTATTACTATTAGTGCCAAACAGAGAAATAAAAAACAGAGGAACTTCTATAGACAGACATGTCAAACGTATTTAAGAAGATTGGAAACAGAGGACTCTGAAGACGAGGTACCCCGAAAATTCCTGGCTTTGATTCTGGTTTCCATCGGTGTCGGTGGGGAAAGAGAGGAAAGAAAGAGAGAGAGAGAAAGAGTGAGAGGGAGCTAGCAGAAATGGGGAGGACATTGGAGAGGGGGAGAGAATTTCTCTCTCTGTAGCTCTCACACAAGTATTCCCTTTCTTCTATCTCTCTCTCTGTCTTGATTCATTCTTTCTCCTGAAAGAAACAATCTTTCTCTGGATTTTGTTCACACCCTTTTCGTCTTTGTTGATCTGCAATACCCCAGCTCTTGTTTCATCCGTTTTCCTCTCATGGGTCATTGTCAAAATTTGTTCTTGAATTGTGCTGAATCCTGACTCCAAGGTACCATCTTTCTTCTCTTTCTGTCTTTTTCTAATGTCTTTTAAGTTGTTCTGTGTTTTGTTTTCGTTCTTGAATTATGGGTTTCTTTCTGTTTTCTTGTGTTATGCGGAGTCAAAGACGCAGTATAATGAAATTGTTGTTCTCTTCAGAGATTAGCTTTTGAGGTTTCAGCTGGACACACACAAAATTTCCCCCATTCTTGTAAAAATTATTTATTTTCAGTTTGTTGCGATTTGGTGATACTTTTTCTTTCCTGTTTGGGTGTTTGAAGAAAATGGAGAGTTGACCTTATGATTTTAGCTCATATGGTGGCGTTTCTAATTGGGAAAGGGATCATGTTGATCCTGATGATGTTTAATGAATCCCTTTTTGGTTATAGGCCGATGTAGATTGTTCTTAAGAGTTCCTTCGCGTTTATACCTTTTGCATTTTTTTCTCATATTTTCCAGATTGAAAAATCTGAACATCAGATGTATCAGTCTACCCCCCATTGCACCGAATTTTGAATTTTAATGCATCAAGTTTAGTTACTGTCTAATACACGGTTGTTTTTCATGTTGCAATTCGTCAGATAGATGTTAATTCCAGTTGCTTTTGCAATTTAAAAATACTGTTAGGCCTTAGAGGAAGAAATCTCTTTGCACTCCACTGAAAGTCAGGATTGTGGCTGCGCTTCTTTGGTGTTTTTAGCCAGTTATAAGTGTTTGGAATTAAGTTGGTTCAATGGCAAGGGGAAGGATACGGGCAAGGCTCCGGAGAAGCCATCTTCACCCATTCTCATGCCTAAGGCCGAGTGTCGACAATGGCAAGGGCCCTCATTCAGTAGGTGGCCCCGGTTACTCGAGGATTGTTTATTGCAACCAACCACTCATGCACCGGAAAAAGCCCTTAAAGTATTGCTCAAATTACATATCGACTACAAAGTATAATGTTATTACATTCTTACCTAAGGCTCTCTTTGAACAGTTCAGACGAGTTGCCAATATCTACTTTCTTTTGGCTGCAATTCTTTCCCTTACACCTGTTACGCCCTTCACTCCCGTCAGCATGATTTTTCCTTTGGCTTTTGTTGTTGGTATTAGTATGGCCAAGGAAGCTTTGGAAGATTGGAAGAGGTTTATGCAGGACATGAAAGTCAATAGCAGGAAAACTCTAGTTCATCAAGGGGAAGGTGTTTTTGAACATAAATCATGGGAAAACATTCAGGTTGGTGATATAGTGAAAGTCGAAAAGGATCAATTTTTTCCAGCTGATTTATTGCTTTTGGCTACTGATTATGCTGATGGGATTGGTTATGTGGAGACAATGAACCTAGATGGTGAGACAAATTTAAAACTGAAGAGAGCTCTGGAGGTAACCATGCGACTGGATGAGGATGAGACTTTTAAGGGTTTCAACGGAACTATAAAATGTGAAGACCCAAATCCTAGTCTTTACACCTTCATTGGTAATTTTGAGTATGACCGTCAGATTTATCCACTTGATCCTAATCAGATTCTTCTTAGAGATTCAAAGCTAAGGAATACGGCTTTCATATTTGGAGTTGTCATATTCACTGGTTTTGATAGCAAAGTCATGCAGAACTCAACAAAATCCCCTTCTAAAAGAAGCAAAATAGAAAAGAAAATGGACAAAATTATATACATTCTTTTCAGCCTGCTTCTCCTGATCTCAGTGATGAGCTCTATTGGCTTTGCTGTGAAGACAAAAGTTCAAATGCCAGAATGGTGGTACATGGAACCCTGGAATCCTGAAGAGTTGTACAATCCTAAAAGCCCTACCAAGTCGGGCCTAGCCCATCTGGTCACTGCTCTTATTCTCTATGGATATCTACTACCCATTTCTCTCTATGTTTCAATTGAGGTTGTGAAGGTTTGTCAAGCAAAGTTCATTGACCGTGACATACATATGTATGATGAAGAAACTGGTAATACTGCTCAAGCACGGACATCAAATTTAAATGAGGAGTTAGGTCAGGTAGATACTATCCTTTCTGATAAAACTGGAACTTTGACTTGTAATCAGATGGATTATTTGAAGTGTTCCATTGCGGGTACTGCATACGGCGTGGGTGCTAGTGAAGTTGAACTTGCGGCAGTAAAACAGATGGCCATAGACCTGGAGGACCAGGATTCAGAAATGTCTAATGGTTCCAGACATAGAAATGGAGCACGTAAATCATGGGAGAATGGCAGACGAGCATCAGAAATTGAACTAGAGACAGTTATTACTTCTAAAGATGAGAAAGATCCAAAACAAGCAATAAAGGGATTTAGTTTCGAGGACAGCCGTCTCATGGATGGGAATTTTGTGAAAGAACCCAATGCAGATTTCATTTTGCTATTTTTTCGCATATTAGCAATTTGTCAGTCTGCTGTTCCTGAGCTGAACGAAGAGACTGGCAAAATTTCATATGAAGCAGAGTCACCAGATGAAGGGGCCTTTGTTGTTGCTGCCAGAGAATTTGGTTTTGAGTTTTTCAAGAGGACTCAATCGAGTGTGTTTATTCGTGAAAGATATACATGTCCTGGGCAGGTGATTGAAAGGTGATGATTTGAATAAACAATTATTGCCTTATTCAAGCTTTTCATCTACCAATTTCAGAAAATTCAGTTTTTTTTTCCCTCAAACATGCTTGGCTGTCTCATGGAAATCTTGCAGAGAATACAAAATTCTCAATTTGTTGGAGTTTACCAGCAAAAGAAAACGAATGTCTGTAATTATTCAGGACGAAGATGGACAGATTATGATGTTCTGCAAAGGTGCTGACAGGTTAAATTCATAACTATCTGTAGCATACATTACAATCTATTTCGTGTTTATGTAAAGCAATTAGAATTTTCAAGGTCTCTTGTTCATCATAGCATTGTTTTGACATCTTTGAACCCCTTCTTCTTTTATTGTAACCTACTGCTTTGATTCAATCATGCAGCATTATTTTTGATCGTTTAGCAAAGAACGGAAGAATGTATGAGGAACCTACTACCAAGCATTTGAATGAATATGGAGAAGCTGGACTGCGTACATTGGCACTTGCTTACAAAAAACTTGATGAGTCTGAGTATTCTGCTTGGAACAGTGAGTTCATAAAAGCAAAAGCTTCAATTAGTTCTGATAGAGATGCACAACTGGAGCAGGTGTCAGATATGATGGAAAAGGATTTAATTCTTGTCGGTGCAACTGCTGTAGAGGACAAATTGCAAAAAGGGGTACACATTTTTGCTGCTTGAGACCCATAATTAAAGTTTCCCTTTTTGGTGCTTCTATTTAATTTTCTATTTTGTCACTCTAGGTGCCCCAGTGCATAGATAAACTTGCACAAGCTGGTCTTAAGATTTGGGTTTTGACAGGAGACAAGATGGAAACTGCAATTAACATAGGGTGAGTTACTTAATACCTAATCATTCCATTGATGGTTTCTATCTCCTTTTGAGAACTAATTCTTGCTTGCACAAAGCAGGTTTGCTTGTAGTTTGCTTCGGCAGGGCATGAAGCAGATCTGTATAACAGCAATGAACTCTGATGCAATAGCCCAAGATCGCAAACAGGTATTTGTTACTTGGCAAAACCATAGAGTTTTTCTTTATGGTTGGATTATCACTTTTCACTACTTTGCAGGCTGTAAAAGAAAACATTTCAATGCAAATCACCAATTCCTCTCAAATGATCAAGCTGGAAAAAGATCCACATGCTGCATTTGCATTAATTATTGACGGAAAGACTCTAGCTTATGCTCTTGAGAATGATATGAAGGGTCAATTCTTGGCATTGGCGGTTAATTGTGCATCTGTCATATGCTGCCGTGTCTCTCCCAAACAGAAGGCACTGGTATGATGTGTTTTTCTCCATCCATTAGCTTGCCTTTCACTTCTGTTTCTGGTATTTAATCTCTGAAATACAGGCATCGTTACACTTACAGAAGTATTAGATATATGTCATTTTCTAGGATTCTTATTCTGTTAGGAATTGGTGTCAGGTAACAAGGTTAGTAAAACAAGGAACGGGGAAAACTACCTTAGCAATAGGAGATGGTGCAAATGATGTTGGAATGATACAAGAAGCTGACATTGGTGTTGGAATCAGTGGAGTCGAAGGTATGCAGGTTGGTAACATCCAACTGATTTTCTGAATTGAAGTACCCACAGAATTAGTTTTTCCTCTTTTTTACTTTTATTTTAATTGTTAATTTTGAACTTTGGTTTTTTCTCTGTTTTCATGTCCTAGGTAATTATAAATACGTATTCTGTTTTCAGAATACTAATAACCTATGTATGCATTTGAACATTGAACACTTAAGTCAGTGTGTCTGACTGTCCACAACATTTCTAACTATTTTCTTGTTTTAGATAAGGAATTGAGCTGTTTCCTCCTTGTATACATGGCTTTCAATTTCCTGTGAAACTTACAGTTAACCTTTACAGGCTGTTATGGCTAGTGATTTCTCCGTTTCCCAGTTCCGGTATTTGGAAAGGCTCCTGGTTGTTCATGGACACTGGTGCTATAAGAGAATTGCTCAGATGGTAATAATAATGAACAAGTGGGAGCCACGCTTAATTTAGTTATTTGATAATTCCATCTTTATCTAAATTAGGTTTCTTTGAATTCAGATCTGCTATTTCTTCTACAAAAATATAGCCTTTGGTCTCACCCTGTTCTACTTTGAGGCATTCACGGCCTTTTCTGGGCAATCAGTTTATGATGATTGGTACATGCTATTGTTCAACGTCGTTCTAACATCATTACCAGTGATTTCACTTGGTGTTTTTGAGCAAGATGTGTCTTCTGAGGTCTGCTTACAGGTTAGTTTCATCAGTTGCATTTTTTCTGCTGCATTCATCCTTATATATTCGGTTAGATATATATTTGACATGTGGACATTTGGTTTGCAGTTCCCTGCACTCTACCAGCAAGGGCCCAAGAATTTGTTCTTTGACTGGTACAGAATATTAGGGTGGATGGGCAATGGCCTCTATTCCTCTCTGGTTATTTTCTTCCTAAATATTGCAATCCTTAATGATCAAGCTTTCCGAGCTGGAGGCCAAACTGCAGATATGGCTGCAGTGGGTACCACAATGTTCTCTTGCATCATATCTGCAGTCAACTGCCAGATTGCACTCACTATGAGCCACTTCACATGGATACAACATCTCTTTGTCTGGGGCAGCATTACCGCATGGTACCTGTTCTTGTTGCTTTATGGGATGGTATCTCCAATTTATTCGGGGAATGCCTACAAAATACTCGTTGAAGCTCTTGCTCCTGCTCCTATCTACTGGTTGTCCATCATATTGGTAACAGTGGCCTGCATTTTTCCATACTTGACGCACATTTCCTTTCAAAGATGCTTCAATCCAATGGATCATCATATCTTACAAGAAATCAAATACTACAAAAAAGATGTTAAGGATCAACAAATGTGGAGGAGGGAGAGCTCTAAGGCAAGGCAAGAAACAAAGATTGGTTTCAGTGCAAGAGTGGATGCAAAGATCAGGCATTTGAGATGTAGGTTGCAGAAGAAGCATTCAACCATGGTAATACAGGCTTGACGCCTTACACCACCCATACTAATGCCAGTTGTTTTCCAACTTATTTTTGTTAAAATTTTAGGCTGGCGATTTTTAGTTTTCTACATTTTTTGATTAATTCTTCTGTGATTTTTATAGCGACGAGAGGGGTTCGGTCTAGTTCCATGTTTTGTACACTGTGAAGATTTCTTGTGAAAAAATAGTTGATATCTAACATCTCTGTTCTTCATTTGTCTCATAGTTCTGTTCATCTCCTTTCACTTCTCTGGAATCAAGAAAATTTAACTCTTGTCCGGAAAATGCACTGAGATTTCAAATGCCTGAGAATTTTTGGCTGAACTGATATTCCTTTACAAGTCAGGGGGACTGCTTTTGGCTTCTGTCCTAAAAGGTGCAGTGGCTAAGGCAAATCATATTAAGTGAGCTGATAATGGTTCAGTTATGATCTGTATTAGACCAATCCAACAACCCAAAAACAGTCCAAAGAGGAAGAATCTGCAACAATTTTCGTTCATGTGATGAGTCATTATTTTGAATGCGTATTAAAAAAAATTATCAGATCAAGTCACATTTAAAGAAATCATCGGTCTTACGGTTCGGGAATAAGGTCTCATGTTGGTAGGTTGGTAGGTGTGTCTCCCACGAGAAAACAAATTGAGTACTGTTTTCATGAATTTCATACAAAGATGAGTACTTTTGTCTTTTAATGTGATTAATCGGAAATCTTATAAATAAAACCATTTTATTGTAATAGAAATAAAATAAAGTAATCCGTTTCATTAAAAAAGAAAGAAATTTTTAGGAAAAGACACCATTTAAGTCATGGAATCGCATTGCTTCGATTGGATCGAAAGCAATCACTCTCAGACAAGCATCGGCCTCATCAGCAAACAAGAAAGAACGCCAAAAGAGCACTGAAAAAAGAAATATGCCTCCTTTCTCTCCCCCAAAGTTCCCTTTCTCTCTCTTCAATAATCTCTAGAGAGAGAAAGTTCCCTCCTTAGTTTCCCCTCTTATCCACTTCGTGCTCTTCCTTCTTCTCCGCGTACCCTTTATTCTCAATCATGTAAATACTCCAAAGATCGAAGCTTTCGACACGATTCCTTCTTTTTTCTTTTGGCACGAATTTCAGGGTTTAGGATTTTGATTCTTATTAGTAAAAGAGAGTGGGTGTGTGGTAACGGTTAGGGTCGTTTCATGGAACAGCGAGTAGGGAACAAGTTTCGCCTCGGTCGAAAGATCGGTAGCGGATCATTTGGAGAGATCTACCTGGGTTTGTATAGTTTTCCTCTAGTTTCAATCCCTTTTCTTCTCTTCTTTCTTTGGTTGGTTAGTTAGTTTGTTAACTCTGATGATTTTATTGGGTTGCTTTTCTTTTTTCAGGTGCTAATGTACAAACAAATGAGGAGGTTGCAATTAAGCTCGTACGGGGTTTTCTTACTTGCCTGTTCTCGTTTAAGAATTTGGTCTTATCTTTTTTATGTAGAAATTTTGACTCAGTTGTCTACTTTTGCTTAATGTTAGCTCGAATTTGATAGCCCCTTTCATTTTTAAGCTTGTTTGCTTATTAGGTGGGTTAATGGGTGGAAATTTGCTATCTTTTCCTCATTTTCTGCACTTTTTGGAGTTAGTTTTGATTACTTGCTTATTAGTGTCATAGCTTAGTTAACTTGTGTCAACAGTTAAGCTGCCTAGGTTTATTCATTTAACATGCTTAACACCTAAATCTTAGTTTCTAATTGGTTGTAAGTTTTAGTCACGAGAAATCTTGTAGCTGCTCTACTTCTTGCTAAATTGGACATTTGGATGTGACAATTATTGAGGAGAGTTTTTAAATTTGATAAGATGAAAAACGTGTCCTTTTGGAGATCCTAGTGGAAAAGGCATTCACAGCATATAATGGAACGATTTTTTGGCTTTTTCTGGAAAGCTGGAAATGGGTTGAATTGTTCTTGTGCACTTGAATTAGAATTGATGCTCTCGGGTACATCAAACGTGAGAAGGTTAGTATTTAAAGATTGACCAAGTCATGGTTGTCAGTATCTAGGTCTTAATTATTTCTCAAGTTCATCTTATGCAATACTGGTATTTGGGATTCCTCTTTCAAACTTCACCTGGTTTAGATCAGTACTGTGGTTGATGCATTTGGAAGCTACAAATGGAAGTGTTGAAAAGATTGAAGTATTGGAATGACTGAAATTTGACCTAATGGAAGCATTTAAAAGATTGAAAGATGATCTAAAAATGTGCTATTTGTCTACCCATCATGCAATGACTCGTTGTTGGCCTTTATTTGGTTCATTTTGAGAGGTTGAACAGCATACTTACTGTATTTTCACATTGATAGTTTGTTACTAGCTCTAGCTTCATCATCAACAGCTTTAGTAGGCCTATGTGGAAACTTGTAGTAAATTTCCTTGAGAGTTGAGATCAACATGCTCTGTCCTTTTTTCCAGTTTCGTTGTCTGAGTTTATATTGGAAATGTCTTTGATGAGCTATCTTTATATTCATATTCTTTCCTCAGGAAAATGTCAAGACAAAACATCCTCAATTGATGTATGAATCCAAGCTGTATAAAATACTACAGGGAGGAAGTAATGTCTCTTTTGTCTTTGTACTCTAATGGGTTTTGTTTTTTGAATTGGTACTTCTGGTTGTGTAGTCCCTAATTGTCTGCTGCTCTCTTTAATTTTGATAGCTGGAATCCCAAATGTTAGATGGTTTGGTGTTGAAGAGGAGTATAATGTCCTTGTGATGGACCTACTTGGACCTAGTCTTGAGGATCTATTCAGCTTTTGCAGTAGGAAATTATCTCTGAAGACTGTTCTGATGCTTGCAGATCAGATGGTATTTTTATTTGGTTTTTGTAACTTTCTTCTATCCTAGTGCTGTGTGCTTTTACTCATTCTGGAATTGGGATATTTTTTTTAGATCAATCGAGTTGAATTTGTTCACTCCAAATCATTCCTACATCGCGATATCAAGCCTGATAATTTCCTTATGGGTTTAGGAAGGCGTGCAAATCAGGTGTTGGTTTGGAGACTGTTCTTATCATTTACAATTTTCTTCATTCTATTTTTGGTATGTTAGTTTATACATGTTTGCATTTAGGTCTATATCATTGACTTTGGTTTGGTGAAGAAGTACAGAGACACTTCAACACATCAACATATTCCATACAGGTTGGTCCTGTTTAGCTACAAGAAGATAATTTGTTTTAGCTGATTGTGAAACTTAAAATACAAAGGCCAATGCTTCATCTGGCTGACCTTACTGTGCTACATGTGCGTTAGAATCGATTAGTTCATGTTGATGATGTGGGTAGATCATGATTTGATCTGTGTTCAGGTCTTATAGTTGGTCTTTGGTTACGACTGGTGCTGGCTGCTTGTAGCTGATTTATGTAGTGTCTTGTTTTGTTTTGCGTATTAATTGTTATGCTGTTATTATGTCTTAATTTTGAATATCTATATAGTTTGCCTATGCTGGTGCTGTAGGAAATTTTTTAATACATGCAGTGGCCTTATTGGATGTTATTGGTGAACCAACAATTGAGTTTGCATTCCTTATGTAAATATTAGATTCTCATATCACTATGCAGAGAAAATAAGAATTTGACGGGAACAGCAAGATATGCTAGCACAAACACCCACCTGGGCATTGGTAGTACAACTGATTCTGGGTTTTAGTTTTGCTCATTATGCTTCCATTTCATTTTATCATTTTCTGAAATTTTCTTCTATGATTTGTAGAACAAAGCCGCAGGGATGATCTTGAGTCTCTTGGATATGTTCTTATGTATTTTCTGAGAGGAAGGTAATATTCCTTTTCATCATTATTTTATTTGAACACTAATTGTGTGGTTTGTTTGGTTATGACCATATATGTTCTTAGTCTACCGTGGCAGGGATTAAAAGCAGGAACTAAAAAGCAAAAATATGAAAAGATCAGTGAAAAAAAAGTATCAACTTCCATTGAGGTGAATAAATTTATTTGAAATTATATTACATTAAGTGTATGTCTTATAGGGCTGATAATAAAAATTCATATGCTTCTATTTCAGGCGTTGTGTCGGGGTTATCCTACAGAATTTGCTTCTTACTTTCACTACTGCCGATCACTTCGTTTCGATGATAAACCTGATTATGCTTACCTTAAAAGACTCTTCCGTGATCTATTTATTCGTGAAGGTTTTAACTTTTTTACTGTTAAAATTTTTCTCATGGATGTTTTGTACAATAGGCAACCCAAGCATAAGCTCTTAATTTGAAACTCTTCCAGGAACTAAGTCAGCTGTGGTTTGTTGATTTTCTTCCTTTCAGGTTTCCAGTTTGACTATGTCTTTGATTGGACAATTTTGAAATATCAGCAATCGCAGATTGCTAATCCTCCTACTCGTGCAATTGTAAGTGGCAGTGTATGTCTTTTCCTTCTCTATCTGATCTTTGCACGTAGTATGTTGCTACAAAAAACTCATAAGATGCTTCATTTATTTCTTATCCAGGGGCCTGGTGCTGGGCCAAGTTCCGGTATGCCTCCTGCTGGTGTTATTACTGATAGGCAGTCAGGTGAGTGTTATAATTACTTTCTTAGTATTCTGTAGCCAAATGGAGATATCTGAATAGATAGGCTTTCACTTATTTACAGGTGGAGTAGAAGATAAAACGGGTAGGTCGGCAACTGATCGAAGGAGAAACTCGGGGCCAATTTCAAATTCTGGAAACTTATATAAGCAGAAAAACCCGGTTGCAGATGATCAGGCTCTATCTAAAGATGGAGTGGTAAGCACTTCAAATCTGCTTTGATTGAGCACCACTTAAAAGTACTTTCGAGTCTGCTTTGGTTTGGCATCACCACAGAAAAGGTTAACTGGTTCACTTTTCATACTTGGGATACAGTTGGAAACTACTGCTTGATGGTTCTTAGGGTCTTTTTGTTCTTGCATGTTATTGTGTGGGATTGGCACTAAAAGAATTTTACAGGGCTAATGTTGGTGTGTAGTTACTTATAACGAAGTGGTTTTCTAGTGATTCATTCTAAATGCTTCAATTGCTGCAGCTATCAAGTTCAAATTTTTTCCGGTCCAGTGGTTCAACAAAACGACCTGCTGTCTCTTCTAGTCGTGATGCAGCAGTTTTCGGGAGTGATTGTGATCCCACTCGCCCTCATACTACAGAAGCCGGCCCTGCAGTACACAAAATTTCTAGCGGACAAAGAAGTTCCCCAGTTGTAACTTCAGAACTGAAGCATTCAGCCTCAGGTCGAAGTACATCAATCATGAAGACATTCGAGTCAACTCTTCGGGGCATTGAGAGCCTGCATTTCAATAACGATGAGAGTTTACATTATTAGCCAATA
>JANZLX010000005.1:4229560-4244302 GCA_025531955.1 Erythroxylum orinocense
AACAAATACATGATGGTTCATAGAACTTATTTATGATAATATTTATTCAACTATTTGGTAAGAAATATGTTAATTATGTAAAAATTAGGTTTGAGTCGGACAGACTTTGGGTTATAAAAAAATAATAATATATTTTGAAATACAGTAAAAATGTTTATATTGAAGTAATTTTTATGGTGAAAATTTGCTGAGAGCTTATTAAATTAATTTATGGTATAAAAAAATTTAATTAATATAAATAGTAATGAACACAAATTAATAAATAATAATTAAATTACTTTAATAAGCATAATAAAAAAACTATGAAACTAATAATTATTATTTGAGAAATGAATAAGTATATAGTAGATAACTGAAAATTTTTAGTGGTTGTCACAATTAACTAAAAAAATCTTATTATTTATAACACTAATTATGGACTAAATAATTTTTTCCTTAAAAATATTATATTTTAGAGTGAAAATGTCATTTGTTTCGATTAACTAATTCTTATTCTGTTTCATCCACATATTTACATGAGATCCACATAAATATGTGAATAAAATTAAGTGGTATAAAGTTAAAACAACCTAACAAGTACAGAGTGCTTCAATCCAACAAGAGTGTATTCCATAAAGAAGAGACAAAGAAGAACTAGGCACAGGATGGATGTTTCTGTTTTCGTGTGCTACTCTGTGCTCCTTTCCATTTATTCTTATTTTTGTGTGTCACCTTGTATCCCTCTCCATCCATCTGTCCATTAAATTTTAATAGATAAAGAGGAGCACAAAGTGTCGCACAAAAACAGTTACAGGTGAATTAATCATTTAATGAAGGAATGAATGGAAAGGAGCACAAAGTGATATACAAAAACGGACAGAGGTAAATTGATGCCCATTGGGCTCCAAATCATTGAAGAACCCAACATTGTCGTTTGGGCCATAGCAGAGATTGATAATAATTTTAGAAGTTGTCAATTTAAGATAGGCATTGTCGTGGACTAGTCCCATTCTTTAAATAAAGTGGAAAAAATACAAATGTTTTCTAAATAATTTTTAAATAGTTTAAAACAGTTTTTATTATTATTTATAGTAATGTTTTAAAAACCAAACTAAAAGTTAAGCCGGTAAGACAAAAAATTTAAGGTCTAAAAGATTTAACTAGTATTACACCATCATAAAACCGGCTAAACATTAAATAAAGTTAAAGAATTTGAAATACAATTGAAAAAGATTATCTTTATTTATCAAAAAAATTAAAATTTAATTGAAAAAATATATTGATTTATTTTAATTTATAAAATTTGAATAATTAATTAATAAATTGATCAAATTTTAAAAACCAATAATTATTAAAACAAATCAAACCAAAAAGTTTGACTGCTTAAGGGTCGAACGGGTTGAGTGTTTTAATCATTAATTTATAGTATTACGTTACACTTTAATGTTTTTAAAATAAGTATAAAATTATCCCAAATCTAAAACTTAACTAAAATACAACTCATTTAAATTTTAACGATGTGACTGAGTTTGGTCTAAATACAACTTAAATATTTTATAGTTGAAGAAGAAGGTGGCCCAACCTAGCACCTTCATCCTTTTAAGCTTCAAAGTGTGCAATCTGGACAAGTTATTGCTATCCCATTGGCTTATTATATGGATAAGACAGCCATTGGCAGGGAAGATGAGTATAAAGCACTTTAGTCTTAATTTTATAGTTTAGAAGATGATCATACTGCTTTTTAATACCATTTTACAATTTCTCAAGCTATCGTATTCAAAGAAGCCTTATATTGGTTGATACAATTTAGCTTCACGTCAGTTGAGATGGAAATAGATTGTTTTCGGTTGATGCAGAGATTTTATAAATCAAGAACTGACATTAATAAGTTAAGAGTGATATTGGAAGAATGCAAATTAACATCATGTATTTTTCAATCTTTTATGTTTAAATGAATTCTAAAGTATGTAAATATGAATTATTATCTAAATTAGCTACTAGATATCTTAATAGGTTGGATCCGTCTTCCCCGCCAGATCTGATGATCCTTATATACTTGGTAAACCTGTTGTACAAGGTTTATCTAGTGTGGAGTATCTAGTTGACGTGATTTGCAGACTATTACATCAATCTGAAGATTTATCCATTATATATCTAAAAGATAGCGGCTACGATTTTTTCATCAAAAAAAAAAGATTGAAACTTTTTGTTGATTCAAATTAAATTATCCTCTATTTAAATTTTATGTTAAAATTTAGGTTTCAAGGTTAGTTAGAATACAAATTTAATCTTATTAAATTAAGTTCTCAAATTCAAATTTTAACTTAAAATCTAAACTTTTTGTTAAACTTAAAATTTTCAAATTAAATCTCGATTAAATTAAAATTTAGTCGCTAATTAACTAAAATTTATATATTAATTTTAATTAAAATCGACTCTAGACTTATCTTTTTTGTGATTTAATAGAGTAAAGACGGTATTTGTATTTACTTCAAACGGATTTGATTTGAATTGAACGAATAAAACTGGTATTCAAACTTATTTTATTTATTGAAATTTAGAAAAAAAAAACGTATATTTATCTCAATCAAATATAGAATTACTCAAATCTAATTAAATTTAGGACCAAATCGTTATGTACCAATGTCATTACTACAAGAACCTTAAAGGGAAAAAATGGAAACAAGTAGTCAGCAGTCAGCTGGTGGGTTGAGGAGGGGGAAGGAGACTAGGTAGGAACAGGAGGAGGATAGGAAGGATCTACTACAGATAGAAACCATTGGACCACGTGGGTACAGAGACAATTATTGCTCTTCAAGTGGACTTTTTCAGTCTTAGACAACACGTGTCTCTCCTCAAAGTTTGTCTCATGAAAAATCCATGAGGACTTGTCTTCATGTAACCACTATCCTCACCTCACCCCCTAACCTAAACACCAATTTCAGACAGACTTATAAATGATGGAAGATAATTACATGTATACGTGTCTTGTTGAGGAGATATTGCGGTGGAAATAAATTTTAATTAAATGCCAAAAAAATTAAAGTAGAAGCATTTCCACAAAAATTCCTTCTTTTTCTGTCGCCTCTCTCTTCTTGTTCTTCTTTTTTCTCTCTTACTTACATCCAATCTTCTTTGTTACCTTACCTTGGAACGCAGGGAGTGAAAAAGGAAAGATCTTTGTGGGGAAGAAGTCTTAAATCACCACCATATTCTCAAGCTCCAAGTGATTTTTAGTGTCAACTGGTAAAAACCCTGCAATCTATTGTTTTGATATGCATGATTTGATTCGTGTCTTGAGTGGGTTAGGATCATGAGAGTGTCATTCCCTGAAATTCGTTGTTTACTCTTATGTTGTACGGAATACTGCATCTTTTTTGAAGTTGGTAAGATAGATCCATAATTTTTGCGAGAAACTTAGATGGATTGACTTAGATCCAGGAAGCCATCTTCTATGTGTTAAAGGTTGCACCTTTTTAAGGTTTTTCTTTTGATAATGATTTGCAAGGTTTGGTTTTTTATTCTCCTAGATTGTATTCCTGCGGTCCATTTTGCATCCTATTCCTTGCTTCATACACTTTTCGGTTGTGTTCTTCATATTAAACGTTTGGTGGCGCTGGAATAGGATTTGGGTTGCCTTGCCGGCTCTTTCACGGAGGTGAAAACTTTGTTTGAGTTCTGGAGATTTGGATAAGACAGGCTAACAATGGATGCTTGAAATATTCATAGTTGGAAGGTTGGATCCGTCTTCCCCGCCAGATCTGATGATCCTTATGCATCTTTAATCCAATGTCTCAGTGGTCCCTGTAAAATTTTCTGAATCAAAAGGGTGGTGGTGGGTAATTTGGATTTTGAAAATGGAAGAGATATTGTTGGAAGGTGCAAGCTTTATCCCAAGTTCAGTGTTGGAAGGAGGTGAAGAGGATGAGAATCAGTAGATTGTCCTAGGTTAGGGGGTTGGAAGTTATAATTGGTGACTGGGTGCAGAGGGAGCAGTTGATGGAAGAGATGTCTCCAGCAGTTGCAATGACGCTTAGTTTAGGAAATTCTATTTGTGATAACTCAGGGGTTTCAACTCACGTTGAAATTGCACGAATAAAGCTTGTAACTGAAACTGTAAGTTTGTTATCTGATCCTACTAAGGTGGTGTCTGAAGACTCTCATTCCAGAGAACTGGAAAGTAGTAATAATATTAAAAGTGAAGTGAACTTCTTGATTTTGCCTGAACAAGAAGATAATACTGTTGGAAGGACTGATTTATTGAGCATGCTGCCTGAGAATGGAAGTGGTTTAATTAGTAGTGATGTCATGATGCAGGAGAGCGAGGATGATGAAGTTCTATCAGTCACGGAAGAAAGTGATGGAGTTATCAACAAGGATTTGTTGCTACTGGAGACAGGGTCTGAAATCAGCTTGCCAAAGTGTGGTGAAATTGAAAATAGTAAGATATTTGCAAAAGCTATCATTGTGGAGTCATCAAATGAGGTGCAGGTGCCAATGGCCAAACTCCTTGTTGCAACCGTAGAACCAAATGCAGAGATCTCTGATGGCTCTGACTTGAAGGCATCTGCAGTGGTTCTGAAGTTACCTTGTGAGAAGAATCTTGATCGAGGAGCAACAAGGAGTGTTTTCGAGCTTGACTGTGTACCTCTTTGGGGATGCGTATCTATCTGCGGAAGAAGATCAGAAATGGAAGATGCTGTTTCAGCTTTTCCGCAGTTTGTGAAAATTCCTATCCAAATGCTGATTGGTGATCATGTTGTAGATGGGGTGAGCGAGAGTTTGACACACCTAACCAGTCACTTTTTTGGTGTTTATGATGGCCATGGAGGCGCCCAGGTAGATTTACATTTTTGGTTATTTGTTGAAGTACTCCCATATTGAAGAACTTTCTGAAATTTTGAGGCTTCCTGAATAGAAACTAGTCATAGATATTTTATCCGCCCTAACCTGATCTTGATTTGAGCATTATATGGTTTCCTTTTATAGTAGTCACCTCTATAGGTCCTAAATATTTGTTTTATTCCTAGTCAAACTGTGACATCTACAAAGGCTTACTATTGGTTGATCATTGATGTAAATTCTTCTATAGCGTCTCCTGATCCATCTGTCATTTGTTTTAATTGGGTTATTTTCTATGTTGTCTATCATTGCCGTGACGGTAAAACATGTCGGCATAATAACAAGTGTCTTGTACAGGTTGCTAATTACTGTCACGATAGAATCCACGTGGCCTTGGTGGAAGAGATCATAAAGATAAAAAACAGTCGAACTAATGGATGTTTATGGGGAAATCAACAGATGCAGTGGGAGAAAGCCTTCACTAGTTGCTTTCGCAAGGTTGATGATGAGATTGCAGGAAAATGTGGCAGCACAATTGAAGGCGATACTTCTGATTCCTCTTGTGAGCCTATCGCTCCAGAAACTGTTGGATCTACAGCTGTTGTTGCGCTGGTCTGTTCATCCCACATAATTGTTGCAAACTGTGGTGACTCAAGAGCTGTCCTTTATCGTGGGAAAGAGTCGATGGCATTATCAGTTGATCATAAGGTAAGACTTATCTTTTTATTTGATTAAGAACATGATGGTGCTAATAGTAGATGCTGATTTATGCTGATACTTATTTTCCTTCTTGTTATTCCCAGCCAAATAGAGAAGATGAGTATGCAAGGATTGAGGCATCTGGAGGCAAGGTGATTCAATGGAATGGGCACCGTGTTTTTGGCGTTCTTGCAATGTCACGGTCCATTGGTAGGTGTACTTGTTTTATGTCATGAAGGTCAATCTTTACTTAACTGAGTAATATCATGACAATTGGCAAATTTTAAACTTATATCCTAATAACAAGCGGAGATTACTGCAGATTGCTGTGTTTAAGCTTATGTTTATCTGATTTTCAATGTCACCGTAATCTTTTTAAGGTATCTTGAAGTTCAAGTGGAATTTGATCCAGAAATTGAAGACTTATCCTATGATTTATTGTATCTGAATAGGTGATAAATATTTGAAACCATCTATCATCCCGGACCCGGAAGTCATGTTTGTTCCTCGAGCTAGAGATGATGAATGCCTTATCTTAGCTAGTGATGGTTTATGGGATGTCATGTCAAATGACGAAGTCTGTGAAATCGCTCGAAGGCAGATTCTGCTCTGGCACAAAAGGAATGGAGCTACATCCCTTGGCGAAAGAGGGAACGGAATAGATCCCGCCGCACAAGCAGCTGCGGATCACCTTTCCATGCTTGCGCTGAAAAAGGGAAGCAAGGATAACATCTCTGTGATTGTGGTGGACTTGAAAGCTCAAAGAAAGTTTAAGACCAAAACTTGAAGTTTGGCTTCTCCCATCACCCAGTTTGAGTTTACATACCATAATTTAGTATAAGAATGCTCTCTAATCAAATATATAGCTCGGTCCATTCCTTTTTCTTATGGGCTTAATGTGTGTACAAGAATAGAACTAGCATGTACTATATAGCTAAGTGTATCTGAATGCCATATCGAATGTGTTTTTGATATCTATCATCCGAATTCTTATGCCTCTGTACCTTTATGTTCGTCCTCTTGGTGGGTGATGGAGAAATTTTTTACAGGGTTCTTATTTTTTTAAACTTCCAAGATCAAAGTGTGTGTCACACTTCAAATGAATCATATCCCTTTAATTCATAAGCACATATGTATAGTTTACTTGTATATATACTCAGAAATGTATTCACTGACAAGGATCAACTTGCCAGTTTGCTCTTAAACAAGTGCTTTTGCAAGCTTCCATTGTGACTCTGCTGGTAAAAGATTATCTGAATCACCAGTAGACTGTACTGGAACTGGATTCGGTTTTAACCTTCATCTTTGTACTGATCAGTACGGTTGGTATAAACCGACATTTTTCGATATAATCTGGTAGAAGTGTCTGGTATGATATGATTTCAATACCGGTAGGAGCTGATTGCTTTGGAAGTAAATGTCCTCAGAGGCTCAGACTGTTACCAATCACAGCATGGACCTGGAAGGCTACAACAGTTCCCATTCCCTTAAGCTTAAGGAAAGAGACGAAAATAAGTGATCTTTCTTCCAATTTATCATGTTTGCTTCGCTTTCTAGG
Source organism: Erythroxylum orinocense (assembly GCA_025531955.1). Lineage (NCBI taxonomy): Eukaryota > Viridiplantae > Streptophyta > Magnoliopsida > Malpighiales > Erythroxylaceae > Erythroxylum > Erythroxylum orinocense. The sequence goes on from JANZLX010000005.1 coordinate 4,236,639, forward strand.
TAACCAAACAGAAAATGACATGGGAAAACAAAGAGTGGAGTTTGACTTTGCTCAACAACCAGAAAGACAAAAGCTTTATGATCAAACTAAACTTGATGACATTACTGGTGCCAATTAGTCCAATGCTTTATCTTTTTCATTTTTCTTAAACAGTTATTTAAAAATGTTAACTAAATTTTAAATTTTAACAATAATGAAAGATTTATTTTTAGTCTTATTTTAAATTTCTAAATTTATTTTTAAAAAATATTGTTACTGAGCAATTAGATTTATTTGGTCTCCCAGTCGACTTTCGATAGCGAGAACTGAGAGCAGGTAACGTAAAAGCTCTCTTTGAGGTGCATAGACAAAAAGAAGAGTTATTTTCACCATTAAAATTCCAGAAAGAAGCTTGCTTTACCCTTACCTCTAACACAATAAAGGAAGAGGAAGAATAAAGATTGCTTCTTTATGCTTTTTTTCTTTGATTTTCCAGGAAAGTTTTTTCCTTTAATACTATCATCAGTGATCAGCTATCTGATCACTGTGCCCTTATACCCATTAGCGTCTTCGTCTAATCACGGTAAGCTTCTAACCTCGCCGCACCTACCCTTTGTTTTTCTGCTTTGTAGGGGTTCTTATAGTATCCTTTTGTGGCCAGTAGCAGTCGAATTTGGATTCGTCATTGCCCTTTTGGTGATGGGTTTCGGGGGAAATTGGTGTTCTTTTTTGTTGGACTTTGTGTTTGTTTCTGGGTGATTAAAATATTGTTCTTTAGTGAAGTTTTGTTTCTGATATTGTTCGATTGGTGGGCTTTCCTTAATCCTTATAAGCTTCATTCGTAGACAGGTTTTGGGGTAATTCTATGCTGAGACTTGTGAGAATTTGTTAATCTGCTGGTTATTAGGGTTACTGAATGATTCGCTTAACCAGTCAACCTTAGCTCTTTTTCTGCCTTTAGTGACATTTTGTGTTCTTTATGTAGTCCGTTTGCACGATTTTACTGTTCTGGTTCAAATGAGCTTCCATCTGACATGTCGAATAATGAGGACCGATCTTTATGGGTTTGGAAACCTGTAGGTATACAAACCGAACGTGCATACAACTTCTTTAGAGATCCAAATTCTGGCGAAGAAAGGTTCACTCGCTGGTGTTGCTTTTCTCACGTCTCTTTGTAACATGTGGACTCAATAATTATATTTGGGAGAAAGGAATATTTTTCGTGATTCTGTGGTATTTCTTATCTGGTATATCGATCTCTGTTTACTGGTTGGACCATTTTCTCTACTTGTAAGCAATGTCAATGTGGTCTCTGGTCTCTACTGGTTTTCTGTCTTTTTGGAATACAAAGGTTACTATTGAATTCTATTATATATTCCTAGGTTGATGTTGCGTTTACCATCTTGTTAAGCTTGTTTCTCTGCTTTATATTGAAGAAATGTATAGCCTTTTTTGCTAAATCGATTCTGCTACCTTATATTATGTGCGATGATATCCTCCTATGTGCTACCATATTAGAGAGTTGAATCTGATTATTAGAAACTACCTTTGTCAATTTACTGCAATTTGTCTAGGTGCTGGTTCAGGGAATGTTTGTGAATTACCCTTTGCAACCAGATTATTTGCTTTGTAGCAACTTGAAGGAATCCAAGCCTGCATGATTCATTTTGTTTTCTTGGATGTGCTAATATATGTTGCTCCATTTGAGGGGCTTGAATGTTTTCTACCGTTGACTTTTAAATGCAAGCAGTAATCGATGCAGGCTAATGAAATGAGGTTGTGATACTTTTCTGTTTGATAGCATTCTTCTTTCTTGAGATATGTAATTTGCTTGCTGCCAACTTTTCTGTGGCTATGTATGTGAAATGATATTGGTGTTAGTGGTGATCCTTATGATATTTGCAAATGTTTGATGCTTCCTTTTTTCTTGTAGTGATCAAACATATTAAGTTTTAGAAACCAGGAGGTTGGATTTAATCCATCTTTCAGATTTTTTTTTTCTGGTCCAATATTGAGAAAATTCTAGTACAAGCTTCCTTGCTTCCTTTATTGCTCTTTTATTGCTGCCTTCACCGGAGAGGTCTTACATAGTTCATTAGATTCCATGCTTGTTTAAGTAAAATGGCATATTTTGTCTTGCAGACCAGCTAAAACATAGACTGAGAAGCTGTCGATACCAACTTTTAGTGTTATCTTGCGGACATGGATCAAGGTACTCCACACCTTCTGCTCCTTGTAGCAATATACATATTTGGTAACATGACTCTAAATTTTTATAACTTGGAATTGGTTAAGGTATCAAGTCAAGAGAAGCTGCTTTTGTAGAGTGTTATTTATAGTAATTGGTTTTGTTCTGAGGACCTTCAAACTACATTGTCCTTTAAGCAATCTTAATCTGGATAAGTTGCCTGAGGTAGCTTGTTGAATGCAGGGCACTCAGCTGATGCTGCTGATAGCATTAAAGCAGAATATATTCCCATTAGAGATGCTGAAGATCCTCAGCTTGGATTTTTTGATAAACCACTTCCTTGCTGTGGCTGTGGAATAGGATGGTTTTCGTGAGTTTTCCTGCCTCTCTCTTCTGCTCTCTTTATCTCTATCTCTCTCATCCTTGAGTTTACCAAATTTTCTGCAGTTTCTTGCTGGGATTTGTGTTCCCATGTATGTGGTACTTTGCTACAGTTCTCTACTTTGGCGGCTACTACCATAAAGATCCAAGAGAAAGATCAGGTCTTGGTGCATGTGCTGTAGCAGTAAGTGCTCTTTGCTCTGGTATTTTTTATGTTTAGTCATTCACTCTAAAATCAGAACTTGTGATAGGGCTTGGTGCATGTGCAATTGCGGTAAGTGCTCTTTACTTTGGTATTTTTTCTGTTTAATCATTCAGTATAAAATCAGAACTTGCTACCTATGTTCTAGAAATGTTTAGGCAGTGATTTGACTGTTGAAATCTGAAAAGCAACATGTCATTGCTGTGATTGGTTTTAATTCCTAGGAATTTTGAGATACAGTTTTTTCATATCCCCACTCAAATCAGCTTTTTCCTTTGGATCCAGTAAACTGCAATATATCAAATTGCTGACTTTTTCAGATCTTTGAACAAATAATTCTCCATATCTGAAGTATGTGCTGTCGGGGGAGGTTATCACTATCCCAATATAGATGGCATACAAATTAGAAGTACTAGTTATTCTATATGCTTATATCCCTTTAAAATCAAAGCGACCTTTTCATGCAAAAGCAGCTAATGTCCCCATCCGGGAGCATAATCCTTCCATAATTCTTATTCTTTTGGTATAGACTTCCAGCAACAGGTTAGATTATGGATTGGTAGTCCATCAATTTGGATAAAATGTTTTCAGTTTAGACATTTTTGCTTCTGACATCCACACCTAATATTCCATGTGTTCTGAAGTGGTTGATGGTTGAATTAGAGGGTATTGCTTGATATGTATCGATTTCTGAACTCCAAAATTTTGCGTGCCTTGGTCTGAGCCCAAAAATCCTATGTAAGGGTTATCGTGTGTTTGTCTTTAGGAGCTCCTTTTAGAAGACATGTAAAACCAAGTGCTGGAATGTTTTCTGGCGTTTGGCCTTTCACAATCAAGTCAGCAAAAGCTAGAGAAATGTAGTATTTTAGTGAGGTAAGGTGGTTACGTAAGAAGCAACTTCATTCTTGGGAATATCGATTGCTTTTATAGTGAATTGTGGGTGCATGAGATACACTTGTCTTTGTCTCGTGCAATGTGGGAAGATTCTTGGTTTCTCGGGCTTTTTGTTGGTCTTTTGGCATATTTTCATATATATCATTGGTCAAGTTCTTCATCTTGGGACAACTGGTCCTATCCTGTATTCCTGCCAATAATTCCAAAATTTATTGATTGTTGCAGGCTTCAGTATGTACAGTAGCTGTGGTGATCATTATACTTGTTATTCTGTTGTAACCCTTCCCATCAGTAATTCCACCATGCTTCCCCTGGAACAAAACCTCGGTGCTAGAAGGAGTGTCTGTCTATCTGATTTCTAAGTGCTGAATCCCCTGTCCTGTAAGTAATACACATGATGTAGTTTCAAGTTTAAAGAGACCGATTAAGTATGCATTAGTAGTAGTTTAACTTTGAAAAAACTCGTTCCCCTGTGAACTGAGAAAGTTTATGTAAATCATGTATAATCCTGCATAATCTCAGATGTTATCAGTTCTGGTATATAGCCCAAATAATATAATGCAAACAATAGTTCCTAGATTCCTGGAGGTGCTTCCTGTCTATCAGATAGGACAACCTTTAATTGGCTTAAGCAGCAGCTACAGTGAGACCATAGCTAGTGTTTTTTTTATGCAAACAAAGGTTCCTAGATTCATGGAGATGCTTCCTGTCTATCAGAAAGGACAACCTTTAATTGGCTTAAGCAGCAGCTACAGTGAGACCATAGCTAGTGTTTTTGCTCACCACTTGTGGATGGAATGTTTGAAACTTACTGGTTGGAATATGTGAAACTTCCTCCTTTGTTAGTATCATTGAACTAGGAATCCAATACATAATTTTGAGATCACAAGTTAATTCTAGTTCTAAATTAGGCCCTTAATCAATTACTTTGTCAGAAGTTAATGCCAAGAAGTGATGAACAGGTTCTGATCATCTCCTTTATGTTCAAGTAGTTAATGTTTATGTTTTTGTGATCTGCACACTGATATAGCATGAGACAAGAAAAAAGTTTGATCTAAACCGCAAGCCCTGTTAGGAGTCCATTTACTCAAGAGGTTGAAGGTTCGAGTTGCGGTGAGAATGACCGCAACTCACTTCAATCTTGAAGAGGATGGCCAGTTAAGAAAACGTCACTTAGATTTGATTTGTTGGAGAGCTGATAGAAGCAAAAGAATATCTGATTTCCAAAATGGTGTTTCTTGTGCTGATTTCCTAATTGTAAAGATATTTGATGCACCATCAATCAATGTTATTACCGATAGATGCTAATGTATATGATTCAAGGGAGTGTTCATAAAGTTGGAATCTTGAAACTTATATCAGAAGCGGTACTGCATAAGCATACCTGAGAAATCTGGATATGTTGCATCAGCCACTACCAACATCACATGGATTCTACCTCATCACCATTAGCAATTGCCAATTGCCAAATGTATTCCAACTTTTTTACGTGAGAAACTGTTTTTATATCATTGGAACCATTTCAAATGCGTATTATGTAAAAAACCAGCAATGAAACAAACGTGTCCAAGAACTATTTAAAAAATAAGAGTGAAAAAGAGTCGACCACATTTAGGCCGCCATTAAATCTAATCTGACTCTTGAATGGCTTAAATTCAATTTTGATTTAGGTCAGGTACCATAATAACATCATTTTATCGAAATAGTTCGGATTAATTAGACTAGATTTCATTTACCAACTCCAGTGAAAAGATTTCCTGAAATCAATGTCTGCCAAGTGATTCTGTCCTCACATGAGCATGGAATCCCATAGAAGCTTATATCCTAGTATACCAAGAAGAAAGCGTTGGAAAAGCACCCTGATGGTGTCAGGAAAGGTCACTTCTCAAACATCTTCGAACTTGATGATGCTCTGTTACTTAACCTGCTTAGAGTTTCCAGGTTGGTCAACTAAAAGATACCATATACTTTGAAGCAACTCACAGGCTCTTATCTGAGTTGTGTTGTTAAACTGAACATGTTCCTTTCCAGAAAACCAGCAGATTCATATGTCTGCTAAGTTTATACTTATTAGAGTTGGTAAAATGGTCCGCATTCAATTAAGCTAGTAAAACTTAAACTTGGATTTGATCTCAATCTTAATAAATTTTCTTTTTTAAAATTTCGATTGAAGTGATGTGATTCGAATTCTTATCCGAAATTTAACGAAACTTACTTTTTTCAGACCAGTTTAACCTATAAACAAACTTTCAACTCAGGTTTACTTAAGGGTTCGGATTTTAGCTCGGTTCATTATCATCTTTATGCAAGCACAAGTGTCTTAAGCTATTCAGCTGGCATTTCTTGGTTGAGTATAGACGCTCCCTGAATTTATGTTACAAGCAATGCCAGTGAAGATGAGGCAGGCTATGAACATAGTGCCGATAATGCAGACAAAAGACAACAGCTTTATATGGGAAACATATCAAAGTTCAAGCCTTGATTTCATGTCCTGCTCCTGTCAAGAACCAATGTACAGTTCCTTCCTTTTTCAGAAAAATTTAATTTCTTGCACCAAAAGAAAAAAATAGCTGTCTCCTCTCTGTGTAAGAGTCCAATGTCACATTTTAAGGTAAAGCGCAAAAGAGGTGATAAAGACATGCAACAAATCGAAACGCGGTTTGATTTGGTCCACAAAGTCACTTTCTGGCTTGCTTTTTCTTCTTTATGCATCAATTTTATGTTAAAATATCCAAATTTATGTTTTACAAATTAAGTAAAACGTATTATTATAATTATAATTTAATATAAATTATTAAATTCAATTAAACCTTTCAATTGACAAAAGTTTAAGGAACAATACCAACTTTCAATAAAATAGGGTCTTAATTTTAAAGATAATGATCAAATATCTTAAATTATTAATTTATCAATTAATTAATTTGTAATTAATAATATTTAAATTATTATATGAATTTAATAATTATATTAATGAGAGAACAGAGCCCCCTAGGGGTGATTGAGTTGGTAGAGTGAAGAGATATGAAGCCAAAAAGTTCTGTGTTCGATTCCTGTTATGTATGCTCTCTCGATTAAACCTATCGTACAAATTTACCTAATGCAAAATACCAATTAACATGATTCATGGGCTATTGTATCCTGATCCTCCGTTTAAAAAAATAAAGGACAGTCTAATACAAAAAGCCAAAGTGGTATGGTCAACAAATTTCACCACTTATCTGCACACTTTCCTCTCACAATCATTGAGAGGAGAGATCCTAACAATTTCACTTTATTTTCTCATTTTTTGCTCATTTCAAAAATAAAATTTTTTAAAATCTAAAAAATATCAATTAGTATTAAAATTTTAATTTTTAAAAATATTTTTAAAATTTATTAGTGAATATAACAACTCAATCAACAAATTTAGATACACATATCTACACAAGACTCTCCGTTTTGTAAATATTAGAAAAAGATTATCGATATAAGCAGCTTTCCTTTGTAGTTTGTACAAATAGGTTGTTTTTATGACTGATTACAAAGAAGCAACTTTTATCGATTGCTCAAAACTCTCTGTCTTGAATAAGAGTTATGCATATATATATATAGTTGAATTTATATAGTTGATTTATGTCAATTTTAATAAAAATTTATATTATAATAACTTAAAAAATAGCTACTTTTTAAAATTTTTAATTTCAATTTATGAAATATAAACTAAAGGATTACTTGGCACTTGCTCTTGCTATAGCTGTCACTCCTACAATGACAGTCAGCAACATGTGGTATATCTCACTGTTTTCTTACAATATGATAAGTATAGGATTGCTTAGCCTCACCCTATATTTATTTATATACTAAATAATTAAATAACTAATTCATTTTGTGCAGTACTATATAGAAAGCCAAAGCTCTAAAGCAAACCTAAAGTGTCTCAAAAGGTTAAAGAACAAACATTTACAATCTACAATACAATGCAAGAAGAGGAAGAGTTGCCACCCTTTTGGCTCCAAACCAGCACCACCCTCCACCGTGGTC
>JANZLX010000005.1:4250616-4262905 GCA_025531955.1 Erythroxylum orinocense
TTTATTAGTAATAAAAATAAAAATAATTTATTTTTAAGTTTTATTTAATTTATAATTATTATTAGTAATAAACTATTTAATATTATTTTAAAAACTATGGAAAAAAGGGGGGAATGAAAGGTAGGAGGGAGGGAGGAAAATTTTGCAAAAAAGTCCCCCAAATTTTTAAAATTTTTTGTACTAGCCGGTATTTTGAATACCGACCTGTACTGTCGAAATTGGTCGGTACCGACTGGTATTTTTCACCGATACCAAAAGTTAAAATCCGGTACTAGATTTAAGTCGGTACGACTGAAATAGAACGGTAATCATAACTATGGCCCAGATGCGAGATGCCAGTACACCATTAGAGGTGGCTGCACCAGTAACCTGGTGGTCAGGCCCACCTGATGGAGCTGTAAAGTGCAGCTTTGATGCCGTAATTTACGATGTGCAGGGGACAAGGTCGTATGGTGTAATCCTAAGGGGTCAGTTTCTTAGAAGTTTTTCCGAGTTTTTCCACACATATTATACCCTTCTTATGACGAAAGCTATAGTTTTTAAAGAAGCTTTATCTTTGATGATACATATAGGAGTTACATCGATGGAGATAGAGACCGATTGCCACCAATTAGTACAATGGTCTCATGGCTCTAGCATAAGCATCAATGAGTTGAGAGTGATTATGGCCGAGTGTAAAGTTATAGCTGTAGGATTTCGATCTTTTACTTTTACCTAAATTTCTAAGCATATTAATAGGGTAACTCACATGTTTGGTAAAGCAACTATTCGATACCCCAATAGAAATAGTTGGTATTGGCCACCGACTTTTTTATTAGACACTTTCAATTGTGTTGTTGGATTATCTATATAATTAAATCTATTTTCAAAACAAAAACAAAATTTAATTAAATATTATCGTAACATTCTTACTCCAACTTTCGATTTTATACGATGATATCGTAATTGGTTTTGTGACTTGGTCTAAAGTTTTCCTATCCTTTGAAATGCATAAAAATAAACTTTGACCTAAAATAAATATTAAAAAAATTAATATGCCAACAAGGAGGGTTTGCCTTGTCGTATAAGGATATCTAAAGCATTGTGCTTTTACGTATACAGCCACAGGATGTCTTCAAATTACAAGATCTATCATGTTCAAAAAGTTAAAATATCAACTAATTTTTTGAGAACAGTGTTGAAGATTGAATAAAATTAAAAAATTTAAATATAATAGTAAGATATTATTTTTATTTATTAAAAAATTTAAAGTTTATTAAAAAATTGTTAAATAAAAATTAATTGATTTATGTCAATTTATAAGAATTTGTTAATTTTAAAAAATTTTCTGATTAATTAATAAATATAGATTATTTTTTACGACAAGAGTTATTAAAAAATCGAATCAGGAAATAAAAAACCAAACTAAAAAATTGAACGATTCAAAATTTTTACAATTAAATTGGTTGAATCGGCTGATTTTTTTAATTATTGGTTTTTATTAAAATTATTTTTAAAAGAATTCTAGTTAGACATTAATTGTTTGATAAAATAAAATTAGAATATTGATGATTGTTTATTTAAAGCATCATATTTAATTAAATAATGATAAAATTACCCAATTAACTAAAATATTGCTTTTCACAATTGAAATATTTTGTTAAACACTTGAAGGTAAGAAAATTTGACAGAAAATAAGGAAATTAAAAAAAAATCTTTGAATGTCGTAAAAAATAATTTAAAAAGGCAAAAGAAAAAGGAAAAAGGGCATTATGTAATTAATTGGGAAAACATGTCCAGTTTAGAATAAAGAGATTGAAACTTAAGTTGAGTAAGCTTAATAAGTCAATAATGATGTTCCAATGGCTGTCTTTTGTCTTTTGTCTTTTTTCTTTTTAATTTGAAAATTCCATTTCTCGAGTTGTTCTCAAGCCCCCGTTAGAGAGATAGAGAGAGAGACAAGACTCAAGAAGCTCTCTTTGGTTGTGTCCCCACATAGCTGAGCCAAACAATCATAGAGAGAGACAGAGAGGTACAAAATCAGGCTCAAAAAGACCTTCTTTTGTGAGAGATTCACACATCCAAAGGCTAAAAGATACAGAATCAGACCCAAAATCAAAAGAACCTTTTCATAGAGATACTTCTTGTTGGGTGTGGTTTATCTTGGTATAAAAAGCATTATTCTTGAGAAAGGGAGGGAGAGGGAGGGAGAGGGAGGGAGTTGTGTATATTTTTAGTTTTTGAAATTTGAGAATTTCGAATCTATTGACTGGTTCAAGCTTTAAGCTCTGATCTTAGAGCTGAAGGATCTTTGTTGGATGAGTTGAGAGGACCAGCTTCTTTGGTATTATCGAATGGTAAGTTGGAAGCAGAAAGCACGATTCTTTCTTATGCCCATCCGCCTTCTCCTTGTATATCTGCTGTTGTTCTTGTAATACTTATGCAAATTGTGTAGTGTTAAGGGTCTGTTTTGTTTGTTACATTCGAATAGAGGCATGACTCTTTTTTTCTGTTGGAATTTTGTTGTTGTTTTGCTTGTTTCTTTGCGATTTAGAACTTGGGTTGAATTTGGGTTTACTTCGCATGACTAGGGAATAACCATTTCCTTATTACAGTCTTTTCATTTGACTGCTCTAATTAAAGTTTTTGAAAATTAAAGATTAGTACTTTGGACAGTTCTCTGTGGAGATGATATTTTTATAATGCTTAAGCGCAATTTGGACGATATATTAAACTAAACAGGAAAATAGAAAAGGTTAAAGTATTGACAGGCATATTCATTGGTTTTTGACTTGAATTGCGCTAACTGCCTAACGCTGGGTAGCTGGTGTTTCAGGAAAGTTAAGTTGATAGACAGAATTCATATTTTGCTTCCTTTTAAATAGTTGGTTTAGGCTATGGTTGTTAGGAAATGGCCTAGTGCTAAGAGTATGAGTGGTGGCCTTGAAGAAGCCAATTCTAATTCACGACCTCAACTTTTCGATACAGAAGTTGTGACACTGAGGATAAGGGGTTTAGAACCAAAATTCTTCCATTCCCATTTTTAGTATTGATGTTCAGAGACTTAGTTTGGATTAGTAGCCATTAGTTGGGACTTGTCAGGGTTTGGACGAGATTTGTTGTGCTCTATATCATACATTCAAGTTCTTACTCTTGCTCTGGGGATCAGAAACTCCTTGTTTACTTGCTTCTTTTTGCCTTTACATTTCCAGGCTGCACCAGACAATATAATTGTTGGGTCTCATGTATGGGTTGAAGATCCTATTTTTGCATGGGTTGATGGTGAAGTTACACGGATAGCTGGAAATGAAGTTCATGTCAGTACCACACTTGGAAAAACTGTAAGTGTTGTGACATTTCAATACATGTTTAAATGTTTGTATGTATGGTTCTTGTTATACATGAAACTTATGTTTCTATTATTACAAAGCTATTGAAATGGCATATTGAAATGTTCATGATGACAAAGGATTCCTGGCTTTTGGTTTTGATTAAGGTTGTTGCAAATATGTCGAAAGTTTTCCCAAAGGACAATGAAGCTCCTCCTGGAGGTGTGGATGATATGACAAAGCTTTCATATCTGCATGAGCCTGGAGTTTTGCAAAATCTGGCTACTAGATATGAACTAAATGAAATCTATGTGAGTTGCCCTTTTTCCTTATCAAGCTGAAATTTCATTTATTCTTATTCAAAATATGAGTACATAATGCTTCCATTACAAGTTCAAAGTGAGCTTAATGAAAAGGGTCGTAGCCCAGACTAAGTTGGTGATCGATCTCTTGTTCTTGCTGAGATAGTCTGGCTTGATAATGGATATCTTTCCAATATGGAGCTGTCTTAATGAGAGAAGTTACAAAACCACCTTTACACCAGCACAGTGGACAAGGCCTTCATTAAAGGAGAAATGAAATGCCTCTCAAGGAGAGGAACAACATACTAACTCCAAAAATGAGAGGAAAAAAAATTGAATATTACACCTGAGGCTTAATTTTCCTTTCATCATACCTGAGGCTTAGTTTTTCTTTTATCTTAGTTACAAAGAAACTTTTTTTTAAAAAATACAACGAGCCTAATACAATGGGAATAATGACACAATGCTTGAGTGTAATAAGTCTAAATTATTCTCACGGTGTTAATGGTTATTAGTTGTGCTATATTTTTACAGACGTACACTGGGAATATCTTGATTGCGGTTAATCCGTTTCAAAGGTTGCCTCATCTGTATGACACTCACATGATGGAACAGTATAAAGGAGCTGTATTTGGAGAACTCAGTCCTCATGTCTTTGCAGTTGGTGATGCTGCATACAGGTGATATGAATCTCTATCCTTTTGTTCTTGTTCTTGCGTGCTCTTATAGGGTTTTCTTATTTATATGCCATGGTGCAAGAAAATAGGGCAATGATCAATGAAGGGAAAAGCAATTCAATTCTGGTCAGTGGGGAAAGTGGAGCTGGTAAAACCGAGACAACAAAGATGCTTATGAGATATCTTGCTCATTTGGGAGGGCGATCTGGAGTAGAAGGAAGAACAGTTGAACAGCAAGTTCTGGAGGTAAGCTGGATTTAACTTGAAAGGTACTCTTTTTTAAAATATTCATCACATTTTGTTTAACATATTATGTATGATAATGATTCTGAATTTGCATTCCTTTCTTTAATATGAGTTTACCAGTCCAATCCAGTTCTTGAAGCATTTGGTAATGCCAAGACGGTCAGAAACAACAATTCAAGGTACAGATAAGTTTATAAATTTTGTCATTTGTTGAAAATATTGCGTTGGTTCTTAATTATGAACCTTGAATGTTGTTTCATCATTGCTTTTTGGGCATGTCAATGTAGTCGTTTTGGTAAATTTGTGGAAATCCAATTTGACAAACATGGGAGGATATCTGGGGCAGCTATTAGAACTTATCTGCTTGAAAGATCTCGTGTTTGCCAAATTTCTGATCCAGAGAGAAACTACCACTGTTTTTACCTTTTATGTGCTGCACCAACTGAGGTGATTTGCAATTTCTTCCTTTGTTTCATTTAAATCATGAACTTTGCTACCGTGTCTGTTAAATGATGTTCCTGGTTGTTTATGTGTGCTTGAGTTAAATTTCTTTAAGTTGTTTGCAGGACATAGAGAAATATAAACTAGGGAGCCCCAACTCTTTCCACTATTTGAATCAGTCAAAGTGTTATGAGCTGGATGGAGTCAATGATGCACATGAGTATCTTGCCACTAGAAGGGCTATGGATATAGTAGGAATCAGTGAGGAAGAGCAGGTTGCTTTCTCCTTTATCTCAAGAGGCTTGGCATTTATTTGGTTGACTCTTGATTCATCTATTGTCCAGTTAGATCTGATGTAGGACAATTGTTTCAGGAGGCAATTTTTGGGGTTGTGGCTGCAATACTTCATCTCGGTAATGTTGATTTTGCTAAGGGAGAGGAGATAGATTCATCAGTTATTAAGGATGAGAAATCTAGATTCCATCTTAATATTACTTCAGAACTTTTAAGGTATTTTTACTTTTCATGTCTGTGCTAAGGATTAGCATAATGATCCGTGCTTTAGAAATTGTGCCTGCGCTGATTAATTTGTGGGCAGGTGCGATTTGAAGAGCTTGGAAGATGCCCTAATTAAGCGTGTAATTGTTACACCTGAAGAAATTATAACCAGAACTCTTGATCCAGAGAATGCAATTGCTAGCCGGGATGCTTTGGCTAAGACATTATATTCTCGTTTATTCGACTGGTATAGGAGCTGATTGACCCTCATTTTGTTTCTTTCTGCTTAATCCTTTGGTATTTGTAACTATGTTGTCTTATTTGTGAGGTAGTAAATAATGTGCTTTACATTTTTGTATCAAGGCTGGTGGAGAAAATTAATGTGACCATTGGACAGGACCCGAACTCGCAGTCTATAATAGGAGTTCTTGATATATATGGATTTGAAAGTTTTAAATGCAACAGGTATCTTTCATTATCTCAGCAATATGTTTTCAGGCTCTCTATACGTAGAGACTAACAGAGGATAGTATTTACTTGGTGTGGTCTGTTATAAAATAGTAACAACTGTACCTCTTGAAATTACAGCTTTATCTAGTGTCTCTCACAGAATTGTCTGTAGAAAGTGGATTCAATTCTAATCTTTTTTCTTACTCTTCTAATTGACATGGTATTAACAAAGTTTCCGAATGGTGCCTGCTATTCATTTTTCGTAACAAGAGTCAAATCCAACTGCTTTATAGAACTTGTATGTCTGGAGATGTCCCAAAGGACGTGTTCACAGTATGTATTAGTACGTCCCATATTTTACTTTCTAGGGTTGTGTCACAATCACTTTGATTCCAAACTTCCAAACTCTTTTCTCTACCTCAACGATAGGGAAGAATGACCAACTATCTGGACTGATGAGGTTTCCTGTTCACTTCTTTTAACTTTAACATACAGTTTTGAACAGTTCTGCATCAATTTCACAAATGAGAAGCTGCAACAACATTTTAATCAGGTTTGCTTTTGTATATGGTGATTTTATCTTCCGTTTATCTGGAGAAAATAAGATTGGTTTTAATTTGTTTTAATTTTATATTTGCAGCATGTCTTTAAAACGGAGCAGGAAGAGTATGCTAAAGAAGAGATAAACTGGAGCTACATTGAGTTTGTTGATAACCAGGATGTACTGGATCTTATAGAGAAGGTTTTTAGTTGTTTGCTTATGCAATTTTACTATCTGTTGATTTTTTTGCCGCTTTTAAGTTCTTTATTCCTTCAAAGTTGCTATCTACTAACTGTCAGATTGAATTTAATTTTAATATGATGGTAAGTCACATTTGATTTCTTGCAGAAACCTGGAGGAATAATTGCACTCCTAGATGAAGCCTGGTACGCTGTTCTAGTTGATTCTTATCTCCATCTTTTAATAGTTCATCATTTGTTGCTATGGTTTTGTTATGATTATCTTTACCTTTTACAGCAATTCTCATGTTTAATATATCGTCTTTGCAGCATGTTTCCTAGGTCTACTCATGAAACATTTGCGCAGAAGTTGTACCAGACTTTCAAAAATAATAAACGCTTCATCAAACCTAAACTTTCCCGTACTGATTTCACCATATCCCACTATGCAGGGGAGGTAAAAATATTAGCTCCTGTTTGTGTTATTGATCTTCGGATCTATTGTTGGTTTTCAGGAATTTTTACAAATTTATAAACAATGATTTTCCAGGTAACTTATCAAGCCAATCAGTTTCTGGACAAAAATAAAGATTATGTGGTTGCTGAACATCAAGCTTTGTTGACTGCCTCAAAATGCACTTTTGTGGCAGGTCTTTTTCCTCCGCTTCCCGAAGAATCTTCAAAGTCATCCAAATTTTCTTCCATAGGTTCAAGGTTTAAGGTAACCCCTGTGTAATCACTTTTCAGACCTCTTGTTTAGTTGGTGAGGTCAAAGTGGAGTCTATTGTTGTTGAGTTATTGTTCTTTCCCTTTTCGGTACTGATTTCCACAGTTGATGTAAGTTGGAGATAGTTTCTAAATAGCTTCCTCTGTCATCCTAACTAATTTGAAGGTTGTAAATCAAATTGTAGGTGAAAGATAGCACTATTTGAGTTCTATTCTTGGTCTGCTTTTTGCTTGACGATCATCATTTTTTCATGCTCACACTTTATGAAATCTGAAAATGTACTTGTAACTCGCAAGTGGAGGTTGGGAAAATGAAAATGGAGACAAGTAATGCTGCCTTTCTTTGGTATTGTATGGGAATATACTTCATTTAAAGCTGATCTTGCTTTCACTGTAAAATAGCCTTTTGAATTCAGCACTAAAAGTCAAATATTTTTTTTTTCTGATTGAAGTCCTCTTATTTTCTTCAAAATTTTGTAGTTTTAGATCTTCAATGGCACACTGGCACGCTTATTGATTGCCATGTTCCTAGCTTGATCAATTATTTGCTATTCAAATACTCATCTCAATATCTTCATTTATTGTCTCAGCTACAACTTCAATCTCTGATGGAGACTTTGAGTGCGACAGAACCTCACTACATTCGCTGTGTGAAGCCAAATAATGTTTTGAAACCTGCTATTTTTGAGAATTCAAATGTTATTCAACAATTGCGCTGTGGTGTGAGTGCTTCGTGGAAATAATGCCTTACTATCTTTATAATAGACTTCTTTTTTTCTCTCTTCAAATAAAATATGATATTTTTTGTTATTGTTTAGGGTGTTCTTGAAGCAATTAGAATTAGCTGTGCTGGATATCCAACCAGACGAACATTCTATGAGTTTCTCAATCGATTTAGTCTCCTTGCTCCTGAAGTTTTGGAAGGAAAGTAAGTCACAGTCATTTCACGAATGATGCTTTATGTGATTTCTACTGGACAGGGCTATACATGATTTCTCTATCCATATGACAGCTATGATGATAAGGTTGCATGTCAGATGATTCTTGACAAAAAGGGGCTGAAAGGATACCAGGTGATCAAGCGTTGTCCTCTGTTCTTATTTTGCTAGTTGCTTATTCTATTGCAAAAATATTTTCCTGACATCTGCAGAATATACTTTTTTATTTGCTTGTAGAGAGACACCTTGAAAATATAAGTCCTTGCTAGTTTTGTGTTTGCTTTTATTTTTGTCCATCTTGAGTTTCTTTATTTGTGGGTGGGTTAAATGTAACATTTAAAGCCCCCTATTGGAGTGAGATAATTTTAAACTGTAAAGTTGGCCATCTGTGAGGTTTCTAAAATCTTGAGTTGAGACTTGTAAAAATGGAGAATCAGAGTTTTTAACAGTTTAGTTTTATGGATCACAAGCTTTTCTAATTAATACTTGACAGATAGGCAAGAACAAAGTATTTCTGAGAGCAGGTCAGATGGCTGAGTTGGATGCCAGAAGAGCAGAGGTGCTTGGAAATGCAGCCAGAACAATTCAGCGTCAAGTTCGCACTTACATAGCTCGCAAGGAATTTCTTGCCTTCCATCAAGCTGCTACAAGGCTACAGTCTTGTATACGAGGTGATTCCTTTGTCCCTATCAAGTTGGAGATAATCTACTCGCTAAAAACTATTTTTATCCTAGATTTGGTACTTGAGCAATCCTGGACAACCTTTTTGCTAATATTTTATTTGGCAATGCAAATAATATACAACTTAAAAAATCCTTAAAGTTGTCTATTTTGGCTTATCCCCAAGTAAAGAATTATACATAAGAGATATAATCATTTAGTTTCTTCCTGGTCTTAGTTTGCCACTTGTTTGATTCATAAGAATCTTAATTGATGCACTCCCTTGTAATCTGCTTTTCCCTTACTTCTTTAGGTAATATGGGCCGCAAGCTATTTGAACAATTGAGGCAGGAAGCTGCAGCATTGAGGATCGAAAAGAATTTCCGATCCTACATTGCTAGGAAAGCTTATATGAGAGTGAGATCATCTGCAATTATGTTGCAGACAGGTTTAAGGGCAATGACTGCTCACAATGAATTTAGGTTTAGGAAGCAAACTAAAGCAGCCATTGCAATTCAGGTACTTCTAATCTAACTAACTCTGCAAATTTGAGTTTGTTTAATAAAGAAAACCTCTTTAATTTCAGGAAAATTACTTACCTCTTTTTCTTTAACTTCTTGTGTGCAGGCTCATTGGCGATGCCACCAAGCTAATTCTTATTATAAGCGCCTTCAGAAGGCAACGATAGTTTCACAGTGTGGATGGAGATGTAGAGTTGCTAGACGAGAGCTTAGAAAGCTCAAAATGGTTGGATTTCAGCACTGAATATTGCCTTGTGAACTTTTTCAATTCGTAAGACGCGATTGGGTTTAGGAAGGTAAATGCTAACTTTTCATTTGCATTTAATTAGGCTGCTAGAGAGACGGGGGCTCTTAAAGAAGCAAAGGACAAACTGGAAAAGCGTGTGGAGGAGCTTACATGGCGTTTGCAACTGGAAAAGAGATTAAGAGTAAGAAGTTGTCTTTATCATCTAACACGTGCATTTTTCCACCTCAAGGTGATGTCTTGAATGCTATAAAATTGATATTGACTTTGGAATTCAGACTGACCTTGAGGAGGCAAAAGCCCAAGAAACTGCCAAATTCCAGGAGGCATTGCATGCAATGCAATTAAAATTAGAAGAAGCTAATTCTTTGGTAATTAAAGAACGAGAGGCAGCACAAAAAGCAATTAGAGATGCACCTCCAGTCATTAAGGAAACCCCTGTGATAGTTCAAGATACAGAAAAAATCAACTCGCTAACAGCTGAAGTTGAAAAGTTGAAGGTAAGTCTGTTAATGACTAAAAATTTCATCTTGATTAGTATTAGTTCCTGCATTATTGTGTAGTGCACCAACAGGAACAATATCTCAATAACCCTTACAGCCATGGTTCTTGTTGAATACTAGTCATATAATGTTGATGCTTTTGTCATAAAAACTGTGAGAACATGTCTTGCATGAGCTAAGAAGGAAAGAATTGGCTTGCTAAGGCATGTTTTATATTTGCTGTCCACTAAGTTAAGCTGATTAACAACTTTCTGAACTTGGACTAGTTTTTGCAGTTTTTTTCTTTTTGCTTGATTCTCTATTGACTCCAGTTCAGTCAATTTCTCTTCAATCACAATGAAAGTGGAGTCCACCTTACTTAGGCTGCTGTAATTGGTTCCTTCTGTGTTTAAGCTGCAATAGTGAGTTTATAATTTGCATAATTCTTTGTGCACTCCTGCTGTTATGGTCATGATCTGCTTTAGCATTTTGCTCAAAAGAACTGCAGTTTGAAGTTATATTGAGTATAGCAAGTATGAATGATGGAAAATTTTTTCTTTGCAGGCTTTAGTGAACTCGGAAACTCAAGCAGCTGACAAAATAAAACAACTTTATGCTGATGCTCTGACCAATAATGAGCAACTTCATAAGAAACTAGAAGATTCAGACAAAAAAGTGGATCAAATGCAAGATTCAGTTCAAAGGTTTGAAATGAAATTGCTCAATAAAACCAACAAATATGTTTAGGGAATAAGAGTAGGAGAGCGTGACGCATAAAAATAGTTTCTTGCTACAGATGCAAATTATTAATACTATTTCCACTTTTCTTCTCTGCCATCTGCTAACATTTTGGTCATAAATCTATATTATCTACAGACTAGAAGACAAGGTGTCTAATCTAGAATCAGAGAATCAAGTACTCCGTCAACAGGCACTTGCTATATCTCCAACTGGTAAAGCTTTGACTGGAAGACTGAAGACAACTATCATTCAGGTACAAGTTCATGGCCTGTTCAATTTGGACAAACTCATCAATACTAGAAGTAACATTATGTCTTCTGTCTGCAGAGGACACCAGACAATGGGAATATTCAAAATGGTGAAATAAAGAGAACACCTGTAAGGCTATTCTCGTATCTGTCCATGTATTCCCTGAAGTTGAAAATAATTATGCCTAACCTTGTCTAACAAATTTTAATTGTCTTAGGATTCAATACTTGCTGTATCCAATTCTAAGGTATCTGAAAATGAGGATAAGCCCCAGAGATCACTAAATGAGAAGCAACAGGTGGGCGGTCTCAGCTGAAATTGCTACAAAAACTAAGGGAATCTTTGTTTCATAGACTTGAACAACGTTGTCTTTTTTTCTGTGTCAGGGTAACCAAGATCTGCTTATCAAATGTATTTCCCAAGCTTTAGGATTCTCTGGGAGCAGGCCTGTTGCTGCTTGTCTCATGTACAAATGTCTTCTCGAATGGAGGTCATTTGATGTTGAGAGAACAAGTATTTTCGATCGTATTATTCAAACAATAAGTTCAGCTATCAAGGTAATATAGAATACCCTGGTCTCCTTGTTGTACGGCACACGTTGGTCTTTTTCTGCTGGCATGGAAAAATCTTTTAAAAGTCTGTTTCTTTGGGGAGTCTGATAGTTAACATTTTTGGTTTCCTTGGGACTGTTTGATTACTTCTATTTATGCCACAATGATGATCTTTACAGAATTTTCGTATTCAGGTCCAGGATAACAATGACATGTTATCTTATTGGCTATCGAATTCATCCACATTGTTGTTGCTGTTGCAACGCACCCTTAAAGCAAGTGGAGCAGCAAGCTTTACTCCCCATCGACGAAGATCAACTTCAGTTTCTTTATTTGGGAGAATGTCCCAAGTGAGGAACATTTTTGATAAGAGAGCTAGGTTAACTAAGCAGATGGGCTGCTGTGGACAGACCTAATGGACCTCATGAATCAACCCTAATGGATCAACCCTAATGAAGCTGGACTGTTCTGGTGGGCCTATCCAACACACTCAACCTCATCCTAACCCTAATAATCTTTTGTCCCTTTGCAAATT
>JANZLX010000005.1:4266648-4285897 GCA_025531955.1 Erythroxylum orinocense
AAAAGACAATTTGATGAAATTAACCATAATGAAGAAATACAATCAGCTGAGGATTCTTTCAGGGTTAATTACTTTCTTGTTGTTGTGGATATGGCAATTACTTCCTTAAATAATATATTTGAACAATTAACGACATTTGATAATATTTTTGGATTTTTGTTTGATTCAAAGAAGTTGAAGTCATTAGATGATAACAAATTAAGAGAATGTTGTACTAATTTTACGACGACTTTTTCTTATGATAATGTGTCTGATGTGGATTTAGATGATCTTTTTCTAAATTAAAAGTATTGCAAATGACTTTGCCAAATGAGTTAATGTCATCAGTTGAAATATTAGAATTTGCTTAAGCTGCAGATTGTTATCCAAATATTTCAATTGTTTATCGAATTCTATTAACTATACTTGTGACTGTAGCATTAGCTGAGAGAAGTTTTTCAAAGTTAAAATTATTGAAAACCTACTTGAAGTCATCAATGTCACAAGAAAAAGTTGAATGGTTTAGCTATGTTATGTATTGAAAAGGATATGTTGGACAATATTGATCTTGATAATATTATTAATGATTTTGCATCTAGAAATGCATGGAAAAATTGTTTTTTATAAATTATAATCATCTGTGTATTTGTTAGTGTTATGATCATTTAATATTTAGTTGGTTATGTAAACTTATAAATTGAGTCATTTATATTTCGTACAAATATGTAAACTTAAGTATATTGTCGATTTATTGAGACCCTTTTTTAAATTTCGCCCAGGGCCTATAAAATTATAAGAACGGTCCTGCTTACTGTTGTTCTCTGGTGGTGAGTTGTATATGCATTTCAAACTATCACTGTAAGCTCGCATCAAAGCAGCTGAAGGTAAGAGCATGGAAATAAGATTAAAGAACTTCAGTTTGTCAAATTTGGTCTTCAAAGTTCAAAGGTTGATCGACTCTATCTATTTGTTTATCACCTAGCTTTCTGTAGATTAGAGACGTCAGAAAACGGATTGCATGGAAGAACACATTTTTAGAATCTACAAGCATAAATTCAGATGAAAATCCTCACAGCTGATGATCAAATCAAAAGAAAGTAAACAAAAACAAGGAAGGTTGAATTAGGAACTCAATAAGTGACCTTGTTGAAGTAGGGGGTCAAGATAAATAATGTGGAAACCAAAGATTATTAAGGGGGATAGTTCCTTGGCCATTTTTATCTTCTTTTACTATTTCTGCTTCTTTATTATCTTATCTGAGAATACGAATCTAGAAGACAAATAGCTACCACAGGGAATCTTGCTTCTTTTTCAGATATTGACGAGAATATGAGAAACATTATGTCATTAGATCTACTGATATACAAAATCCTCCAGAAGTGGATTGTGAAAAGTTAAAATCCTAAAGAAAAGGTTATATGCCTATAAGGGGACAAATAGAAACTGAAAAGGAAAATAGATCTCTTTCCTCTGTAAGCCGGGCATTGCTAGAAACAATTTGCTCACTTCTTGTGCATTCTCCTACTATCGGGAGAGTTATGCAGCAAGGGTGACAGTGGCTGTCTCACTGAATTGACTTCCTTAAAATCTAACTTCATTTCTATGGGACTACTCACCTTTGGCGATTTTCGCTTATTTCTTTGCAAATAATTCAACGAATTCAAACCCTTTGAGAAACTTTCATGTATATATATAGAACTAAATGTACCACAAGGGAGCATATGCTATGCACAGCTGAACCACGCTGCTCAAGAAAAGAGAAAATTTTCCTAAGTACAAAATGACCACACAAATGCAACCGCTACATATATTTACATGTATATTCTTCTGACCTTCTCCTCAGCCTTAGCAAGACTGGTCCTGAGAAGCTCCTTTTCTTTTTTAAGGGTATTCACTTTAGTAGCAAGCGATAGAACTTTCTGAGTTGATGGCCTCAAGCTGTGACAGCAGAAGACAAGCATCCAAAAAAATGAACTAATAAAAGAATCTAGGCAACATATTAACATGGTAAAGTATAGATTAGCTTAAGCTCTTGCAATTAAGTGCTAACTACACAATCACATATGAGAAGAACGGGCATAATGAAAATGAATTATTGATGTAATTATAAACCATCCATACCTGTCCCATGCTTGCATCAACTTTTGGCATGATTCATGTTCACTGTTTGCCTCCAAAAATGCATGACCATACTCAATTTCATCTTTACTGACTAATATTGCTAAAAGCGACTAGAGTAAACAGCCTTCCACATCTGTTCTCTCAGCAGACGGGTCATACTATATGAAAATGAAGATCAGGCATTTGGTACTCATTATGAAGCACGAAATCAATATGGAACTACCTATTCATGAAAGCTATTTCCTATTTAGTGCCAACTATAGAAAAGAGAAGAAGCAAAAGAAACAAAGTCTAATGCTAAAAGCATCCAATGTGAATTAACAAATTGCACTTCTAATATGGAAACATCACATTTACTGTGATTATAAATAATGCCTCCTCTTGTCGTAACCAGATTCAACATCCAATTTCAGAAAAGTTGGGATTGTCGAGGTCTTGTAAATAACAAAATATTTAAAAACACATTGAATACCACTTTTATAACCACACAGTTGGCATTTTTCAGGTGAAGAGGACAAATTTCCAAAAGCAAAAAAAAAAACTTTTAGAATGTAAAATAACAATTGAATATGATAGTGGAACTGTTATGCATACTATTAAACTCACATCTTCTTTCTACATTTTCAACCAGATAAATATCCTCTGTAAAAATCATAGAAATATAGATCAATGATCATAACCAAAGTTCACCGTTTCTTATCATGAACACCAGATTCAGAAGTATCACGATTTTCCCAAAATTTTCAATTGGAAAAATACACACTAATTCGAGCAATTACACCAATCACACATCATTTCTACACAAGCATGTCTTTTCATTCCATGCACACCCAAAAGTTGAAAAAAATCAACATGAAAAAAGAGGGGAAAATAAAATTACCCGTCGTGCCTCCTCGTACTCATGTTTGTAGAGTTTCAATTCCTCGGACAACTTCAGGAACTCTTCCTCCAACTGATTAGCCCTAATCTCAGCCTCTTTAGCTCTCTCATCCGCCTCATTCCCAAAATCCATCAAAGCCTCCCTGTCATTGTCATAAAGAGAACATTCCCTCTCCAATTTTTTGCACTGACTCAACAAATTCGCACACTCTCCCGCCAATCTTTGATTCTCCTCCACAAACTTCTTTACTGCCAATGCATTCATACTAGCCTCCGCCTATAGAACACAAACACGTACGCATAAATCAGACACCAAACAAACAAAAGCAAACACCCTCAAGATAACAAAGCGCAAAGAAACATAAAAGAACGGACCTTGACTTGGTCGATGAGTTGGTCCTTCTGGCGGGACTTTTCGAAAAGAAGAGCGTACTGATCGTGAAGTCGGCGTCGAGCGTCCTCAGAGGCACGAAGCTTTAAATGGAGAGTTTGTGAAGAGACCTGAAGACCCAGGGTATCATCAATCGATTCTTTTATGTAATTCTCGATTTCCTGAGGTAGTTCCATGTCCGATACCCTAATTTGGAAAATTCTAAAGATCAGAAAGGTATTTAAATGTAAGATATTTAGTAAATAAGAATTGTTGAATCTTATTTGGGCATGATTAGTATTTCATTAAAATTATTTGTAATTCTAATTAAAGTTTAATTGAAATTAAAATTTAATTTTAGTTAAATTATTAAACTGTCTAAAACCTATTATAAGTAGACTTAAGTTTTAAGGAAGCTAGCACTCTTTGCTTAACACTCTCTATAATAGTTATAGAATTCTCTCAACACATTTTGTAGGTACAAGTAAAGGCATAAAAAAGAGTAAGAGAAAAACGAGAAAATAATATAGAAACTCAATTTCCCATTCTTAATGATGAAGAAAAGAAGGGGAAAAAAAAGGATAAGCTATACGCCTGTGAACCCTTAACACCTTTTGTAATTCAAAGTACAATATGTAATTCAACTTTTCACAAAAATTTTAAGTAAGCCTTGCTGTTATATTAGTTAAAGAGTCATCAACATTAAACACATATTATTATCTTAAATCACTCTTTAACATTTCGTTGTTTATATAATAGGTTTTTACAGAATACCCACCTCTATAATAACTATTAGAATGTACAGTGCATTTGATTTCATTTTGTAATCATACGTATGAATGTAATGCAAATTTAGTAAAAATTACGCATTTATGAATATAAAACAATCCAAAAACATTTTAACAGATCTTAATGAATCGTATACCTAGAGCCCTTGGGACCTTTTTCTTATTCATCATCTCTATGTTGTGTAATGGGTGTGGGACAATGTAACCTATCCTCTAATGCATGCAAATTGCCAAGGTAAACGTGAATCTGCAACTAAGGGGATGGATTCCTTGTCAATAGCTCACGAATCTGCAGACTTGAATGCCATTTTGTAGCCTAGTCTTTCTGAATTTTGATTCATTTCATGTATGCTAGTGGGCAATATCCACGAAGTACTACCCAGGATAATTACATAAGTTAAAACAATCTCATTACTACATCTAATTAGGAACATACATGGCAATCTACTTGCCCCTGAAAAACCATTCTTTACATCCACCAAGTTCATTGATAAATGATTTCCAGCAAGTTCTTTATTCAGTTGTAGGTGTATACATGAAATGATTAAGGCTAAAACGAGCAAACATGGTTAGCATTCAAGAAGTTTCTAGTCCAAGGAGTCCAAACCAAATCTTGCCATGCCCCTTCAAATAACAATGAACAGTCAACATCATACTATAAGCACAGTAACCGTGACCATGCAAATTCTAAAGTAGGACGCATGGACTAGTGGCTACATCAGTACCACTATTCTATGAAAACATGATCACCTGGCAACCTTGTACATAGATATCTAATTAGTAATAAAAGAGCTCCCAGACCTACCTTTAAAAGAGACATGCTATGTTTAACCCACCTCATCTGCATCCAACGTCCAGTACATAACCCAAAATATCTACAATTGAAAGAATCCTAAAGAAAAAAGAAGAAAAGCATGTGGCCAAGAAAAAAATTTTCTTGAGCACTAAATGTATCTTCAAACATGTATTCCCAACAAAAAAGATAATAACGTCAAAGAAAGAGAGAAACCCCTCAAAACCCCATGTCATAAACAAAACACATCTACCCTGCGCCCCTAACATGAAATAAAATTTGTCCACCAAAAATAGAAAGGCAAAACTCAGAACCAGACAAAGAAACATAGATTTTGCCTAATGAACATAATAACAGAAAATAATAAGGCCAACAATCGAAATTGAACAAGGAAGAATAAGAAAATGGATTAACGAAACAAAGACAACAGCATGCCCACAAATTATTAGTAAAGCACAAAGCAACAGTAAACATTAATTTTAGGTTTTTACACTTCCCTTTAAAGATTGAAAGCAAAGGATGAGAACACAGTAAAATAAATAAATGGGGGAAGAAGACTTACGGATCTGTACAAGAGCAGAGGTCAAGCAACGTGTGAAACTTTTCCTGCAAATAAAGCCCAGAAAGTCAACTTAACGCCAGCATACTGACTTTTCATAGTGGTGAACAATTAAATAGACTGAGAATAAGTGGTCAATCAAATGATATAAACTCCATGGATGATTCATACCAGCCACGTATGAACACAGACCAACCTATTATATTCGATCGATTAAGAAAAAACTGGAGATACCAGTTGACTTCAAGAATACCCTCTTAGGGATTCAAAATTTAACGTAGCAAATACAATCCCCTTTTCAGTTCAAGAACAGAAGAGACGATCCCAAGAGATGAATCGAATAACGAAAACAGAAGACAAAAAAAAAAAAAACCCATTGGAATCACAGAAGACGAAAATCACGAAAATAGCCACTTACAGAAGACAAAAAACACGAAAAACAGAATAGAATCACGAGCTTGAAGAAGAGCCCAGTCAATTTCCGGAGGGAGGCTCGTCAGACGACGTCGAAGAAGGGGATGTTTTGGGAGGGTTAACGTGAAGGATTAATTTGTCTTACAGAAGACAAAAATCACGAGGAATAGCAGAATCACGAGCTTGAAGAAGATATGGAATGGATGTCGGGAGAGAGGCTCGTCAGACGTCGAAGAAGGATAGTAAAATTTTGAATTTCAAAAACCTTTAATCAGATTTCTCGTTAATTTGAAAGCAACGGACCGGACCGTCTGGTTTTTTAATTCTCGTTAATTTTAAATTCTATAAAATTAATTTTCTGTTATATTTAATAAACAATTTAGTTCTTAAAAATAAGAGAAAAATCTCATAAACTCCTTGTTGTTTAACATACTGTCGATATCAATAATTTCACTATAATTTTATTTTTTTTGTCACACCGAGTTATTTAAAAATAAAATAAGACTGCGTATTATTAAATATTTCTAAATTTTACTTATCGTGATTCATATTAGGTGATTCATATAATTGATATCGATAATTTGTAATAAAAGTTAATAACAACAGGTAAAAATATAAAATAAAGTTATGGATAATTTTTGAAAAATGAGAATACATTAATAATATGTGAAATTATAGGAGTCTATCAAATTTAATCATATAATAATTTTTAAATATGTAATTTTTACTTTAATATTTCGTAAAAAATTAAACAAGTCTCTATAGGTTTTTTTTTCCAAGAAGGAAATCTTGTAAGCGAATTAAACGGGCATACTTTTTCAAGGAACTAATTGACACACCACTCTATAGGTGAATCAAACGGGTGCATCTTATCACCGATTACTCAATTAGTTATCCACTTATAAATAAAATCACAACTTCCCAAGCTCTTAAAAAAAAAATCTTTATCTATTACTAAACTATTTTAATTATAAGAAACAACCCTAAAAGTAAGGATTTTAATATATACATATATATATATATATTTGTTTGTACTGTATTACACGAGATGTGATCCTTTGTATCCTTTATTTTATACCAAGTTTGTGCTAAACTATTTCAACTATCTATTTACGTGAGACTCACATAAATAAAGGGTTGAAATGATTTAACACAGAATTAGTACAGAGTAAGGGGTAAGGAGGACTTGAGGAGGTAACCTTTGATTCGGATAAGGCCTAACACGTCATACAACACACTTCCGGACAAGATGATTATGCTAATCTGCATTACATCCTAGTAAGATCACAACATCTCAACTGTCCATATACATACACCAAGTTGCTGAAACAAAATGAGCGGTAAAGATCATTGCATTGTCGACAAGAGTACTGGCACAGAATAACATGCACATCTCACTACCGAGTAAATCTAGACAAAAACAGGGCAAAAAACCTAAACGATACTAACCGACGGCCATGTGTCAGTAAACCCAACATCGCCGGTAACCACATAAACCTCCTTAGTTATTTCCGGTCGCCCAGTTACCTCGCTCCTATATTCTCTCTCTCTAAATTGGTTTGTAGTACGCCTCCTCTTTCTCTCTCTACAAATAGGGATATTTTAGTGTAGATAAATCAGCAAGATCCAACTTTCCGGCTGCCGGCGGCGACTTCGGTGGTGGGTCGTTGTGATGAGTCGATCTCCGGCAAGGGAAATAGGGAAACTTGAGTATTGTTGCAGTAAGAAATGTTAGATCCACTAACCCTAGTTCATCTACGATCCAAGACCTGGTTTCACAAGAGGAAAAAATTGGACCCCATCTCTTATCGATCACCGTACATATTGTAGGCCTTCGATCCTTTTCCCAAATCCAGACGTGGGGTTTTTTTTTTTGGGATTTTTGTAGTTTTTGGAACTGTAAAGTTTTGATTTTTCTTTTTTGTGAATATTGTTGTAAAAGTGGCGAAGATGAATCTGAGTACGGCGGCGACGGCTACGGCAGCGGAGGAGGAGGATGAATCTCAACAGGAGATTCATATTCCAGCGGATATTAATTGGGAAATGCTTGATAAATCCAAGTTCTTTTTTCTAGGTGCCGCACTCTTTTCCGGTGTATCGGCGACGCTTTATCCGGTGGTGGTGTTGAAAACACGGCAACAAGTTGCCCAATCTCAGGTTCCGTGTATAAAGACTGCGTTTTGGATTGTTAGGAATGAAGGTTTTAGAGGTTTGTACCGAGGGTTTGGGACGTCGTTGATGGGCACAATTCCTGCTCGAGCGCTTTATATGGGGGCGCTTGAGGTCACAAAAAGTAATGTAGGAACTGCCACGGTTAAGTTAGGGTGTCCGGAGCCAACCGCTGCCGCGGTGGCTAATGCGGTGGCCGGATTGAGCGCTGCCATGGCTGCACAACTTGTGTGGACTCCTGTTGATGTTGTGAGCCAAAGACTCATGATTCAAGGGCCAGTTTCTACTTGTAAATATGCAAACGGGTTTGATGCTTTTAGGAAGATCATTAACACGGATGGATTGAGAGGATTGTACAGAGGGTTTGGGATATCCATTTTGACTTATGCCCCTTCTAATGCAGTTTGGTGGGCATCGTACTCCGTCGCACAGAGGCTGGTTTGGGGTGGATTTGGCTGCTACTTGGGGAAGAAAGGTGATGATGGTTGTGGTGGTGGTGGTTATGGTGGTGTGGTAAGACCGGACTCAAAGACGGTAATGACAGTTCAGGGAGTGAGTGCAGCCATGGCAGGAGGTGTATCAGCTTTGATCACAATGCCACTTGATACAATTAAGACAAGGTTGCAAGTTTTGGATGTTGATGAGAGTGGCAGGCGTGGACCAACCGTCGGACAAACTATGAGAAACTTGGTTAAGGAAGGTGGTTGGTTGGCATGTTACAGAGGTTTGGGACCTCGTTGGGCATCAATGTCTATGTCTGCTACTACAATGATCACTACCTACGAGTTTGTCAAACGATTGTCGGCCAAGAACCATGAGGTTTTACAATGACAGAAGAATATGCAGAAACAACTGGAGAGGGGAAAAAAAAAAAAGGGGGGAATCGTTTTTCTTTTTTAATCTCTGTCTAAAGTCCCGTTGGAAAATCTTTCTTCTTGTTCTTTATCTTCTACCTTTCCCTTAGTCTGCAAACCTTAGGAGAGCTTAACAATTGATGTAAGGGTTTCCTATATAAAAAGGCCATGTTGTTCCATGTGTTCTTATTCATGTTCTTCAATGACTTGATGTTAAAAGTTGACTATGTTGGAAGCACTTAACTAACCAACAAGTCACGCAATCACTTGATAGGCTTTTGTTTCTTTGATGAGGGAAGGAGCTTAATCCAAGTTTGGTTTCGTAGGGTTCTTCATTGTGGGGCTATATTGCTTTATGTTTCATCCAAGTAATTAGTGTATTTTAGGCCCTACCATGTCTGCGTTTTGTACGTTAGTATCCAAGTCAAGAATCCATAGTACATTTTAAGTTCAATGAGTTGATGGGCAGTTGGCTTATTTGCAAAGTGGAGACCATCCTTTTTGTCTTCAAAGAGCTTATAAACCATTCTCACTAAGATGGTAATGAATAAATTTAATCCATTAGTTCAGAACCCAATTTAAGTTTAATCGAATAGATTTATAAAATTGAAACTAGAAAAAGAAGAAGAAAGATGATAGAGATGATGACGATGAAGAAATCTAGAATTAGATGTAGAAGAAACAGACGTGTACATCATAGAAGATTGAATGTAAGACTTGAATGAGACTCCAAGGTCCCACGTACACCTATCAGAAGACTCACATACAGGCAAAGTTGTCAAGAAATACTACTTAATGAGATAATTAGTTCTGTTTAGTTAATCATAAGTATCTAGCGTGCAAATACATGCAATTTGGTTTCCATCTTCAGCTGAACACAAACTCTATACTTCACACACACCATGAACAGCCACCACTGATATCCGCTTCCAACAATATGAGAAGGCTGGCGTGAACAAATCACGATTGCCCTATCTACTTGGATTTATAACAGTACTTTGGTTCAAGCCAAAACAACGTAACATCTTCTTACAACTACAACTTCATATTCTGAAGAAACAAAAGCTACAGGATCATTGTACAGATTAATATGTTGTCCTAACAATAAATCTAACTCAAGAAGCCAATTAACAAAGCAGTCGGCGGAGTCCAACAAGGAGAGTAAGACAGGAGTCCTTACACCATTATCAAGGACGAGCTCTCTTGTTGCTGCAGGATGGGCACTTGTACTGCTTTATATGCTCTGCTCTGGCAGGTGTGATCTTAACACACTTGCCATGAAACCACTTCTCGCATACATCACAGCAAATCCAGAATTCATCAGATGCATAGTTCTCACCGCATGCACCACATAATGTCTCCCCGTGCTCATCTTCCTCTTCCTCCTCCATGCCCTCATCTTCATACTTCGCATGTGAAGCTTTCACAATTTTTGCCTGAGATTCCCGCTACAACCCACCCAAAAAGCAGAGTAGTCAGATAGGATTCAGTCTGGACATTTATAAAACTATGGCTCGACTGATTAGAGAACTTTCCTACCTCACTATTTTGAATGGGAACTAGTGAATAAAAAAGTGAAGTAAAAAGTTGCAAAATACATAATATTCTTCGTTTCCAACATTTAAAAAATGAACAAGAACATCTTACTGCTTTGGAATTTGACTTTGATTTATTGCTATTGTTATTTGCAGATGAGGACTTCTCCTTGGTTTGTTTCTTTGCATTACCAGTCACAACTTCAAATATCGTAGGAAGATCATTTATCATATTGAAGAGCCGTTTCCTGTGTCAAGGTACATTAAATGTTGTAAAACAACCTTCAGCTGGGTGCTCTGGATAATAAAAAGAACCTTACTAGTATCAGAAAAAACCTTCACATAGGTACATAAATAAGTTGATCTACTTTTCATGTTTAAGAACACTCACATTTAGTTAGATTAAACAAATTAAGCCTCTCACCAGAACCACGTTAAGTGACGTCCCACACATCCTACCCCTAGGAGAGTTTACATTTACCATCTCTTTCCCCCAAGCTGCCAAAACATATATTGTTTTCTCACATAGTTTCAGCTCTAGTCTACAGAAGCGAGACAATAGAGCATGAACACTTCTGAATATAGAATCTGAGACTAACATCATTATAAAATGCAAGGCATACTCGATACAAACCAATTAAATATGAGCCTACTAAATGAATATAGCTAGCGGAACGGTTTATTTGGCAAGACCAAGAATAAGGAATGTATAAATCTGCAGAATGTCTCAAAAAGTACCTTATATGTTCATAAAGCACAAGGCTTTCCTTAAATATCGTCAACCATACCTGTCAGCTTTATCGAATCCAAATCGAGCACCAAAATAGAATGCAACAGAAAGCAACCATGCATCACTATGGACAGCAACTAAGGATAACCAGTCCTTTTCCTGCATGCCGTCTCTTGCAAAATTAATACCTAGCGCCGGCTCTGGAAGCTCCGGAGGAACCTCTTCAGCAGGTAAATTCACTTCCCATTGCTCACTAGGAAAGCCATACAAGCACAGGTTCTCTTTTTCTGAAAATTCAGCCATAAAAAAAATTCCAATAAACACCAAAGATAGCTAAAGAACAAAAAGCACAAAACAATTCCAAGATACCAACACCAGTTCCACACCTCAGTTCCTTAGAACAACACCAAAATAGCATCTAAAGCTAGACAAAGATATAGAATAAACCCAATTTTCCTTAGTAACCCACCAATCAAAAGACTAGACTAAAGCTCTTCACACACACAAAAACACTCACCTGGGTCACACTGTTGATAGAACTCGTCAACATCTGCAACAGCCCCAAAGACAAAGACACATGTCAATATAATTACTGAAATAACTAACCAAAACCCAAACTCAAACGGAAAATTTTCAACTTTTTTAACCGAAATTCTCCAAAACTTTGTTCATAAACTCACCAGCCGCATAATAATAACTATACGGGCATTACCATCTAACCCTTCGAAAATAAGCGTAAAATTAAGCCAAACAACAGAGAAAAAGCACGCAAACGGCATATAGAGAATGCAAAGCGCTTCACCAGTAGTGAGAGCCTTAATTAAAGCTGAGCGCCGGGCCTTGAAGTCCTTGAACACCTCCTCCACCGTCCGTGGGTTGTACTGCGCTCCACAACCGTCCATAGTTCCGTTTCCCACTCCCTCTCTCTCTCTCTATTTTCTCTCTCTAGATCAAAAATGGTGGGTTTTGATAAGGAGGGGTTTAATAAGTTGAGGTGGAGGACGAGGACGTTGTGGAAATTTGGGAGTTTGACTCGGGGCTTTTTAGGGATTTCGTCAATTCCCGGATTTGAATCTTGTTGTCTCGGTCGGGTTAATTTGATTTGAGTGTTCGGCTTTCAAGTCCGTCTTGAACCAAATGAGTCCTCAAATTGTAATTTTATCATATTTTAAGGTCAAACATTGTGGTAGTTTTAAATTTATTAAAATAACGATAGCATACCTGAACTAATATTTTTAAGGTCAAACTCAAGAGCACACAAGATTTGGTTAAGGGCTAGCCCGGGCTTGATCCGATCAGAAGCCCGATCAGGTAGGATGCTTCAGGATCAAGCCCATGTTCAAGCAGGCTCAAGGCTTCAGGCCCAAATTTGAGCTCGATTGAGTACGATTAAATTTATTTTAAATTTTTAAAAATTAAAATAATGTGATTTTTTTGGTAAATATAAAATAATGTGATTATATATAAGACTTTTAAACTTTGAGCCCAATTGAATCAAAACAGCTCGAGCTTGCCAAAAATTCGTTGACTTAACTTGAACTTTGTTTCTAATTTCAAATTTTGAATTCAAAGTCGAACTCGGACTATCCAACCTCTAAATATATTTTATTAAAATAATCTCAATTTACTAATTATATTTCAAAAAATCAAATTTTTAATCAAATTCGATTAGACTTTGAATCATCCCAAGCTCAATTATTCTTGAGTTCAAGCCACAAATTTGGGGGCAAGGATCCTCTGTCCCCAAAAACGTGTACCTACTCTATCTCATTCAATTCAAACCCTCTATTTTTGTGAGACCCACATAAATAAAAGGCTTAGATTAAGTGGGACAAAATAGGTACACATTGTTTGGGACAGAGGATCTCCCCCTCAAATTTGGAGCTTGTTTGGACCTCAGATTGAGTGTAAACGTAAATGTAAGTTTTTGATCAAACTCAAACCAGAGACTCAGAACCCATCTCAACCCAATTTCAAGTCTAATCAAATCCATGCCCTTATCAAACCACAAAACAAAATTTGAATATCAAAATTACTTTATAAACAACAAAAGTACTAAATAAGTCTTAAATCCAAATTGATGGATGTTAATAGAAATGTCAAGACATACCAAAGCACTTATATGGTTTTGTTTTCTGATAAGCAATGGAACAACAATAACAAACTGAGGAACTAATTGAGCCAAGGATGACTTCCCAATGGGACAACTTGCAGCTGTATTTTCCAGGTGATGTCAAACACAGTCTGCTGGAAATGATGTCTCGCATCGAATGGAGTCGTGGGTTCACAGTAGGATGGAGACTCGGTGGTTGCCGCCACCTGGCATACTGACATGAGAAGGGTAACTGGAGAACTTGAAGTCTTGCCGCTGCTGGAATATGTCGTCAGCACTGTTGGTAGCACTCGAGACGTCTGAGCAAGAGGTGGTGGAAGCACCATCTCTGCGGTGTTCGGGTTGATGAACTTCAGACTCTGACATACTTCCAGTCAAGTGAAGCTGAGTTTGAGCGGAGCCTGTGACATTCAGCCCATGGTTCGAGAGAGCAGCATTGGAGTCCTCGAGCTTTTTCGCGTTGAGGAAGCGTCCGCCGGATCCCCTTGCTCTCCTCAATGCATGAAGATGCCTAGATTCATGAAGATATGGCTGCGGAAACATTTGGTTGGCCATATATGAAGAGATATCATGTGAATGAGCACAGTAAATGCAGGAAACTGAACTGCTAGATAACAAATATTTAGCTATACAGGACATTGAGGATGGGGAAGGAAAAGCACACCTTACGACCTCGGATAAGTTTGTTCTGAGCCTCGAGCTTGGCTCGGTACCTTCGCCTCCTTAGAATTGCATTATATTGTTTAGCATTAACAAAAATCGGTTCATCTTCTGTAAGATCAAGAGGTAACGGCACTCTCGCAGGGAACATATTAAACATGGGATGAGGAATCTGCTGGCAAAATTATCAATTGATATCTTGTCAAAAAGGAGCAAAGAATACTCATCATTGTGATAAAATGATGTGTTCAAAATGAACAGAAAAGATCTTACACTCAACCGAAGAATAAAGGTATCAGAATCTATACAAACCGTCAGAATAAATCGATAGTCATGAAACTACAACAAGAATGTCCAACAGAAAACAAGGGACAATCAGTGATGCATGAGTCATATATAATAAAAGCAATAGCCTTTGGTAAACAAATGGAGAAGAATGTTCTTTCCCAGAAAGAATAGTAAAATATAAAAAGCAGAGCATAATAAAAGCAAAAGAGATGCAATGTGAAAAGAGAAGGAAAAAAAAAGTATATAGTTTGTAATGGCATAATTCTCCATAGACCTCCTTTTTGAGGTTAAAGAACGTTTAAAAACAAAAAAGCATTACATTACCAAGCATTATACTTAAGAAGCCAAACAAGTTACTCCATGAGAATAACTGGTCTAGAGTCAAAAGAATCACGAGGAGAAGCAAAAATGTAGGAACTCTTCCTAGATCAATGCAACTATAGATGATGAACTACTCAGCATTGGTGTATATGTGCGACAGTGAGACATAAGAGAAAGAGGGCAAGAAGTATTAGAAGAATAGAATATACCGCAGCCTGAGGCCCGTAAGCAGTAAGTGAGCCACCAAAGTATTGTTCTGTGTAATGTAGTGGAATATGAGCCTGCAATGGCAACATGGTAAATGCAAAATTTGGACACACCCGCAAATTTTTAGAAAAGTAACCCTCACCATAGTTTGAATATAGTCGACTTGTGAAGGAGGTAACAGAAAATCCTGAGTTCCCATTGATGAGGCTGATTTCAGCTGACTAGCCATAGGCTTCCCTTGAGTAACATTGTGTCCTAAGCAAGCACAAGACAAGCAAAACCGATTACTTATTTCACCAATCTTAAAGAAAACATAGAACATCGATTTTGATGTTTGAGGAAATACAGAAACATAGATCAAAAAGCATCTATATTGAGGTCGCAATGAACCAAACAACGTCCAGTAAATTGGCACATAGTTTATTTCTTTTCCTATTTAGTTTATTTCTTTTCCTATTCTATTCAATTTCTTCGTGATACCATTACTATTGACATGAAACCATAGCACTTGAAGACTTTCTGCAGGAATTACTAGAAATGCCAGAAACAGGTTCTTTTGATTTCAACACAATAAAGACTCAGATTTTAACGACATCTGAAGCTAATAATAAATTTTGCAGTTATGTTCAAATAATTCTTTTTTGTTCCAACATTACCTTCTCCCATGGGAGCTAGTTCAGGATAAGACTGACTAGTGGACTGTGATGAGGATGAATCCTGTTCTTGGACTTTAAAACTCACTTGTTTAGTACCACGAAAATGCTGTGGTGGAGCCAAGCTTAATCTCTCAGACAAAGATGAATGTTCAACATGTGATTCAACAGAATTTCCTAATGATGAGCAACCAACAACGTATGGAGAGGTTGAATGGGCAGAACCGATACCAGAGTCCTTCTTAGATGAGTTTTGCATTTTCATAAAAAAGGGATACAATGTAACCCGTAGTGATTGCGAAGTATCCAAATCTTAAGAACTAAAAACAGGAAATTTTCCTCTTGTAACTATCTCTTCCAATTGTTAGCCATCAGAATCCAGCTAAATTTGGCCTGGCACATAAGTAACCGCTTGAAAAGATCTTTTGAAGCAATAAAGCAATAAAAATCAAAAGATTAAGGAGCCTCAGATTAGATAGGAATGGAACCGATATGCAACAAATGAGACGAACCAAGAAATGCACAAGTATCAAATGACCGACCTCTAACCTTCTTCTTAAACACATCTAGAGTTAAGTTCACAAATAATAACATGGAGATAGAGCGGAGTTCATAAATAAGACTACAGAAAATCAAAAAACACTTCATATATCAGTTAAAAATCAGGGAACAATTTCCCAAGGCAAGCTTTTCTAAAAAGCAAACTATCTGTAAACAATCAACATCCTCTCTTACCACAATTACTCGTGATTTCCATTGTTCCTACATCAAACTACTAATTCCTCAAGATTTTTCTTGCTTGCGTACGAAATTATTCTAGGCACCGCAAGAAAGGCCTGAAAGTTCATG
Source organism: Erythroxylum orinocense (assembly GCA_025531955.1). NCBI lineage: Eukaryota > Viridiplantae > Streptophyta > Magnoliopsida > Malpighiales > Erythroxylaceae > Erythroxylum > Erythroxylum orinocense. The sequence continues at coordinate 4,282,931 of JANZLX010000005.1, forward strand.
TGCCATAAAAAACCAATGGCTCATTTCTTGTTGTGGCTACCATTATACACCCTATAGAAATGACAAAATTAAGCATAGCCTCAATCCTAATCTAAGCTCAGAATTGACTGCGGTTAGGGACTCTTCTACATAAACAGTTGCTCCACAGTATCTATCTTTCCACTCTCAGTGAAATTACAGCTAAGATGTAAAACGAACAACATGCAAGCTATGAAAGTAAAATATACATATATATTACTGGACGATCATGAAGGAGATTAACACACAGAAATATCCAGTTCAGGACAATAGATTGACCAAGCAAGCTACAACATGCAAGGGAATATATTTGGAGGAGAAAACCAAATGAAAACAGAGCAAGAACACAATGAGAAAGCATCTAAAGTCATTAAGAAACGCCAAAATTTGAACTGAAAGGATTTAATTTACTACGCAACAGACTTACATCTCAACTACAAAATCTCAAATCCTCGATTACGAATCATCCCAACATGCATGCAACACCTCGAAGCAAAATCTCAAACAGAAGGGAGAAACAAAAGGAAGGCCTAAAAAGGGAAAGAAAAAGCAATCTAAACAAGGTAAATCAACAACTAAGAAATACTCTTCCTACCAATACCATAATCCAAAAAGATCCCATCTTTTTTCACTTTAAACCCACCAGGGTCTCCTCACCCACTTTACTTGCAAAAAAATTGGAAATACTCAAACCAAGTGGACAAAAACAAACCTTTGTATCACTAAAAACAACGTGCAAGAAGAAGAAGAAGAAGAGAGAAAGAAAGAAAGAGTCACAAAGAAGAGAAAATAAGAGAAACCTATGAACAGAAACAAGAGACAAACAAACAAAAGCTCTTACCTTTCTCCATATTTCCAATCCCTTTGCACCCCATAACTCCTTTTTTCTATCACTCTATTTTCACCCTCTTCCTTCAGTCTTCTCTCTCAATCTCTCTATGGAGGGTCTTTGTCTTTTGTGCTAAGACTCAACCAAGTCTACAAGCTACATTATCTCTTTTTTTTCTCTCTCAACCATTACCAGCAGCACCTCCCCACCTTCTCCTACTCCATTCTTTCCAATATAATAAACCATTTTCCTGATCATTTTTATTACCTTTTATCATTTTAGTTTTATCTTTAACAACATTATAATCAAGTTAAGTACTTTTGTTTTTTGTCCTTTTGCTGTGATGTAATAATCAACATTATCCTTAATATTCAATTCAGAAGTCAGTGTATCCCTCCTACGTTTAAGCTTCTGTTGCATCCACGCGCGCTTCTGGGACGTGGAGTGTTCATATATCATCTAATGTATAAGATATTTCCAACCTTATATCATAACCATTAGTTGATGAGTACATTACACCAAACTTGAGTTAAGCTTAAATTTCACTCTGAATTTAATTCTTTCATTTTCATTAAAAATACACTTTAAACTTTAATTTTTATTAAATAAAACTTTGTATTTACAAGATATAGTTAAATACAATAATAATAACAATAACTCAGTAAAAATCTCGTCGACACACAGGGTTTAAGAAGGTTCAGTAACACGCAATCTTATCTTTAACTAGTAGAGAAATTTCCTCTGAATGACTTACATAAAGCGGGCTAGAATTAAATATATCCTTTAAATGCAAATATATTTATATATATTTACCTCATAAATTTATATGTTTTAATGAAATAATATTAGGTTAATAATGGCTAAGTATGATGACAAAAGAAAATCATTGCCCAAAACTTTATGTCCACAGGAAGTAGTCAAGGGAATGCTTATTCTTGGACCACTTCCACCAATTTTAAAAAAAATAATTAAACAAACAGAATATAAAAATTATCAGATCCAGATAGATAGATTATTACACTAACTCAAACTTAACGTGTGAGGCAATTTCTCATCTATAGCCAAGAAAATCACACCCCCCACTAGAGCAAAACTAATGAAGCATTGATTAAACTAGTTAATCCTCCTATGTTACACGACAATGTTTTAAAAAAAGGCAAAAAAAATTAGAGGTGACACCAAAGCCTCGTCAAGCTCGAGGCAATCGAATTATCGTTACGAATCTTGTACTGTATCGACCAAAAAGTGATACGAATTAGTATTAATCGGTATTTAAAATATCGACTAAAATGCAAAAAAATATTAATAACCTTTAAAAAACTGAAACCCTAATGTTCTGATTCTCCCAAATCGATTTCGATCGCCTCTCAATTTCTTGTCTCTTCAGTTTCACTCTTTCAGTCGTTTTCACGTTGTTCTCACACTCTTTCAGTTGTCTCGGCATAGTCTCGGTCAACTCACTATCTCTTCACTTCGTTGTTGTCATTGCCGATCGCTAAAATCTCGAGCCCGACCAAATAATTTCTATCAAAGCCCTATTGAAAATATAAACTTAGAATGAAACAAAACAAAATGAAACAAGTTTATGTCTTTAAACAAAACTGGTGCCAATTGGTATTTAAAATATCCACCAAATATTAACTAATTTTGCAAAAACCAAAAAATCTAACTAAAATACAAAATAATAATAATAACCTTAAAAAAACAAAATGAAACCCTAATGTTACAATTCTCCCAATTCAATTTCGACCGCCTCTCAACCCCTTGTCTCTTCAGTTTCACGCATCCAGTCGTCTTCACATCACTTTCACTCTCCTCCAATTGCTTCAACATAGTCTCGGTCACCTTACTATCTCTTCACCTCGTTGTTGTCATTACCGATTGCTGAGATCTCGAGCTTGGCCCAACGATTTCTATCGAAGTCCTAGACAACCAAGGCCCAATCGAACCTAAGGCATTCGAGCTAAGTTCAAGCCCGATTGAGTCTAAACAACCTAAAGCTCGACTCAACTTAACCTTACCCGGGTCGATATTTTTAAATGATGAAGGAGACTTTTTTGGACATAGGTAAGCAAGTCATTTTCAAGATTACTTTATATCCAACTTGGTTAGCAATTTGG
>JANZLX010000005.1:4285997-4296270 GCA_025531955.1 Erythroxylum orinocense
TCGCAACACCTGCTAGATAACCAAAAACTCATCCTTGATAACCAACAACTAATGCTTGAGAACCACAGACGTACACAACAGCAGTTGGATGACATGAAGGAGCAGATGAGTGGCTTGACTGAGCAATTGGGAGATCTTAAAAATATAGTGGACGATAACCACAACCATCTGTGTTATATTGGTCAACGTATGCAAAAGGCTTGGGAGCCCAGATGCGTCGACTATACATCGCCATCTTCATCTGGGCAACCAACTGATGAAGGTTCCGGTCCCTGAATTGTTGAAGTAAGACACTTGTGCTCTTTGTTAGATAATGATACTTCTGATCCTCATAATTTGTCTACAATATGCTTTTAAATTGTAAGAAAATTTTGTCACAACTTGATGCATGCATGGCTATATATCAGTTGTAATTTAGAGATGCGTTATTTGTTAAAATTCCCTTTTTGTCTTCTAGCAAAATCTTGATGTTACTTTCAGCTACGCTTTTCCAAATTATGAGGATGTGTAATCTTGACTATCATTAATTAGGTTCCAGACATCTGTGATTGTACAAAGGTTGCAGCTTGGAGCAGACTTCAACTTCTAGTTTGCTGTTGGATTGCAAGTTTGACCATTTTGGACTGAATTGAGTAGTGTAGTAAGCTTTAATCATCAGGTCATGCTTGTTTTTTGGAGATCGTTTACAAGCTGTATGTGTTTATGTTGGATTGCAAGTTTGACCATTTTGGACTGAATTTAGTAGTATAGGAAGATTTAATCATCAGGTCATGCTTGTTTTTTGGAGATCGTTTTCAAGTTGTATGTGTTTATTTGCAGTTCTTATTATGTCCATTAAGTTGATCTTGCAGTCTTGATTTGTTATGCTGAGCGGAGTAACAACAACTCACTATAAAACACCAAAATTGCACAGTACATTGACCAAGGCCCAATCGAACCTAAGGCATTCGATTATTCATTTAACATTACAAACAAACCTCGTACACTCACAACTTAACTAATAATTATATATAATTTGTTATATTAAAATCCTTTGAATATTTATAATTACGTCATTTTCAAGATTAATTTAAACCCAACTTGATTAGTGGTTTAGACACAAAGGGATAAGAGTGTAATCAAGTACAAAATTTTATTAATACTTAAATCATTTTATTATTTTTAAAACTATGTTTCCTTGTCTCAGTAACACCTTAATACAATAGCAATCTATCTTATAATTCCATGTGTTTATTAGTATTGTGTATCAACCACACCAACAACTTAGAAACAAGTTCCAATTATTGATTTGTTAGAATCTGAAGACAACATCATAGTATGTCACATGTCTCACACTATTTTTGGCACAAGCTAAGCATCATCATATTTTAATAGATGGAGCAGATAATAATTATATCCAAACTTGGAGCCTTTCCATTTCCAGCCAAATTTAATAGTCTAGAGTCTAAGACTATTATTTATTTATTAACTTATTTTTATATTTCTTATACACTAATTTGATTATAATTCATATCACCTAATTTTAGAAAACTATTTGCTCAAAAGCCATAGAATTTCCTAATTCGATCCTAATTGTTTTTATTTTTTTAACAGCACATTTTCCCTTCACACACACATCTCCCCTAGTTACTCCAGCTGCCTTTGTTAATGGCAAGAAGCCAACATTTGTGTTCTAAATGCGCTTATTGACAATTTTTGCTTCTTTTGGCTCGCTTACTGCTCCAACCTCTCCAAATTCTGAAACCCTCTCTTGTCTATTGCCTTCAAATCATGGGACATTACTTAACTAATTGTCAGTGTTGGGCCACTTCAAGTTAAAACTACTTAGTAGGCTTCGAATGTAAAAAGGGAAAAGGTAAGAGGGGTATATTGTGCACCACAACTAATACCTAAAACTACCTTTTTTTTTTATGAAAACTAAAACAGCCAACATTCTAAATTACAAACTGGAAGAAGAGTAAACTGAGAAATCCAGTGTCAGGGTAGGTATAAATGAAAACATTACACTGGGTTGCTGAACATGTAAACCCCCCAGGGCAGAACAAATCAACGTCCCCGAGGGGCACAATGTGGTCAGGAAACACGATAAAATTCTTCACTGAGAGAGCCAGGGGCTAGGAATTATAGAATTTTTTCCTCCTGAGAAGCCTCTCGATAGAATTTTATTCATCTTCAGAGTACAACAATCAGTAATCGGACAACTAGAATTCGCGTCCCTTGTAAGCCATTTCCTGCAAATCCAGCAAATTATGAATTCAGTTGACTTAGACATACATTGTCATCACAAAAAAAGGCATAAAATTCATCTCACATGTTAAAGAATATAAAAGTATTTTATGGTCTCCAATGTTGGTATGTTAGCATGTCTTAATGACAGAAATTTCACAAACTTGGCTTCTATAATAAAATAACACAGTAATCTTCAGCAAAAAGTGCATTCATTGACAATACTTACAGGTTGGTAACTTGGCATGTACAACACTTGCCTAGGGTGCCCTACGAGCATCTGCTGTCCATACTGAAATAAGATTAAAACACAGTTTGTTAGATTGAAACAAGGAGTAAAATGAAACAAAGTGCTTCTCAGGTTATGTCCTACCGGAGGTCCACCTGGATGAAAGTACGCCTGTGGCGCTTGCACTGGTGCAACCTGTGGATTAAATATGACAGGCTGGTGACCAGAAAATGAAGGTCCAATCTGCACGATTTGCCCAAGTTAGATATCATACTAATTGGAGCTGGGAGATAAATCATGTTACCCAGATCATTTCCTTAATTATATGTCAGACAACACAAAAGATAGCACACCATTCAACAATTTGCAAATCATCACCAGAACTGATTCAAGGATTACTTGCGGACCGCACACTCAAGTTAGAATTTTCATTGATGCCACCTATACCATAACACTGGGAACAAAAATGGCATGCTAACACTTCGTCACTTCATGAAACACAAAGAAGACAAATTTGGAGGTCAACAAGCCATATCCTTATTTCACACTCACCCCAACACCCACAGGCATATGCATATGTGGCAGACTGGAAACAGTGGTTGAAAAATAGAAGGAGCCATCAGAGACTGGAGATGGAGGCCTAACTGGTGCCAGCGAAGGAGTAAAACTTTTTGCGTTGGGATTAAGTTTAAATTCCTGAAGAAGAAAAACAATAACAACAAATGTTAGCCATGATAAGAAAGAAACCTAAAATAGCCGCAGTGCATATTTAAAAAGCTATTCTATGCCCACATAACAGTTAGTATGCCTCTGTGTGCTTGCATTACCCATAAAGATGCATGATACTATATAGTAGCAGATTTGTGGTACCTTGGCATTGGGATTAAGGGTTGACTTCTCAGATGATAATGAACCCATGGATGAGCTTGGTGATAAACCAGGACCACTAGGAGCTGATGTAGCAGCTATGCAATCCGAACTTGATGACGCAGAACTACCAGGTCGTCCTCGCGAGTTTAGAGAAAGGGTTTCTCCAACTCCTTTGGGAGGTGCTGCACAATCTGGCACTTCACTAGATGAGCTTTTCATTCCATGACTTCGTAATGGAACATGGGAGGGACGAGCACAGACAGCAGTATTAGGAAATGCTCTTCCTTTATCAAATATATCGTCCCTAACATTCAATGATGATTGAGAGTCTACACAGCAATATGCATACAGAACCTTGCTTTAGTATTTCTAAACAGAGTAACACTGAGTAAAGAGAAAGTGAATGCATCAATAAAAGCATCCCCCTTATGCATGAATATATTGTAAGATATCCATGTTTGCTCAGTAGGAAATTCCCCCAATTATACTTCATGCACACAATTTTCATGTTCCAAAGTGAGAGAAAATAAAAGCATTTCAAGAGATTACTCACCATCACTTTTTGGCAATTGAGCACACCCATCAAGCTGCATGATACAACCGAAATTACAAGGAAAAAAGAAAGGTCAGTCATAAGAATATGTAAAAATAAAGGGAGATCACAGAAAATGTTGAGCAACTGAATTAAAACTGACCATCTTCTCTTCTACTAACTCCGCACTGCAGTCATTTCTTCCATGTTCAACATTCAGGCTCTCCTGCATCCTATAATAGCAATAAAATGTGCTGAGAAACTTCATGACAAGTTAAATCCTTGGACTCACAACTTCCACTACTTCAAAGAAAATGCACGACAAGTGATAACAAGAAAATAAGAACCTGATTTCATTATTTGCAGTGGAGTAACTGTTAGAAGGAAGTTCAGATGCCAGTTGTCCAGTAAGATCATAAGAACCAGAAAGATATAAATCACCACTGGTACTTGATTGTGTACACTGTGCCTCATCCTGCATAGCAAGAAACTTAGAATTATCAAGCCGAAACAATAATCACCATCAACTTCTCCAAAAGATGGTTTGAGGAAGTAACAACGATATCCTTGTAACTCTTACAAAACCATGAAGGGGCCAAAACACTTGAAAAATGTCTTAACAATCAATTAGAACGGGCTCCACTAGAACTTAAACAGGTGAAACATAGACATGAGTGATCACTATTTAGCTTTATAGCATTAGTTATTAAATGATTGAAGTTGGTATCTATAACCTAACTTAACATTCTTTGCAGGAGTTATCATTTTACACAAAATACAAATCACGCTAGATATTCAATTACTGTGATGTCTTACCCTACAACATACTCCCCCATGGTCATAATTAAAATCTCAAAGATAGATGGAACCTCATAGGAACACATGAATGAATGTTCAGGAAAACACTAAAATCACTACAAAAGCAGTAACAGGAGGAACTACCAAAGAAGAGCTTGATAACATGGAAGCTTCATCACTGATTTTCCCATGGTTAAAATCAGTAGATTTAGCAGAAGTAGGAGGATCTCCAAAAGTTTCACTGTTACGAGAATCCAACAGTATATCTTCGACATCATCATACCCACTGTCATCTTCCCTTACACCTCTATAGACTGATGAGTATCTAGTCTCTTCATCAATATCGAAATCATCATGAAGGTGGACACCTCTTTCCTGTCGAACAAATAGACAGACGTTAAATTTAATGACTAATTAACAAGAGAGAAAACACCAAAAACAATACAACCTTACCTCAGCTAAATGAAGGTCCTGTGTCTCCTCACCCTCTATCTCTCTTGCTATTCTCATAGCTTCCCTCTCTCTTTCTCTCATCTGAGGACCCTTTTCAAGCTTTGTGGTATACAGCTCCTCATCAAATGTACTTTGTACACCAAAAAGCTTTGCATTTGCTTCAAACTGATCCCAACCCCTGACATGAAACAACGCCACATTAAAGTCTATTAGTCAAAGAAAGAATAGTAATTTTGAACAAATATTGCACAGGGCAGATATGATGCAGAATAGTAGATAGAGAAACCCCATCAATAAGACAAAAATCCTCCTCCAAAAACCCTAATGAAGTACATCTTTTGTACCCGCTTTCTATAGTTTGTCATATTCAAGCAAATTTCTGATCTGATCAACATCAAATGCCAACATGGCATTCTCATCAATCATGTAACAAGTCAAATCATACAGATGAAATAACAATTAAAAATTATGTACAGACCGTGCAAACTGATGATACTTTTCTCAACAAGAGGAAGTAACAATTCAAAACCATGGAAAACTTTAAACAGATGGAATTTGAGACCTGAAGCTCAATGAACATGTGTGTGACAAAAACTAATTGTAACCCTGTCTACACTACCAAAGATGACATTTTAAACAGAAGAACAATTACCAATAGATTCGGAGAAAGAAATGTTTATTTTAACAACCTATTCCAATGGACATCAAATATATTCTCCAAATCTGGACATTGTGGATCATCTTCATCAGGGATCCACCGTTCAAGCTCTCTCTCCATTTCTGAGTGTCCTGACTGTGATATATAGGAGTCTATCAGAATCTCCTGCTGTTTTTCATGATGAAGCTCACTGGACATCCCATCCAAGGTAACAGAAACATCCTGCACAAATTGATCGAATTTATAATCGAGTCGCATATAAAATATCTACATCTATATCCAGATATATGCCTATCACTCTTTTTTCATATGTACTACATATCACTCGATAGCATGAACCAACAACAATAAATATGCAATTTCTCAAAGAGATTAATTATGAAAGCAAAATTGAAACAGAGAATATGAAGCAAAAACCTTTGCTATAAGTTGTACGACATCTTTTCCAGGTATAATTAAAGTCTTCAAAGGAACTCTACTGAGAGATTCAGCCTTTTGTCCTCGAAGTGGAACATCCTTTGTCATGCGAGCCATCTTCAAGATGATTGCTGAAAGCGACAAACAACAAAAGTTTGAAGAAATACATTATTTATTTTAGAAACTTTCGAATCGAATTGAAATCTAGTGCTATCATAAGTTCCTTCAACAAATGCAACAAAATTTGTGCAACAAAATTTACCAAATTCCTTCTCTATATTTGTTGTGTGACAAGTTCCTGAATATACAGATCCATTTTTCAGCTGGACCTCCACAAGATGTCCGATCAGACAAGTCGCTAAGTATACCAGCCGATCACGTGAAGGGCTCTCATGAACTCCAGTTTTGATGCCAGCACCTGCACCCATGCTATGTCAGAAATAGGTGCAAAAGTTGCAATTAATTTGGCAAAGAAAACCTAACCTGTGCTGCTTGATCTATTCAGGTTCAGCTTTCCTGATTGCATCTTATTTTCCATCTTCATTCCTCCTTCTCTTTCAGGTTTTCGACGAATATATCCATTGGCCGAAGATCTGGGCTGCATAGTTTGTTGCATGTTTATCTCAACAGAAGCAGCAGCAGCCTACAACAGCAAAAAAATGACACAGAAATCAGCTCAATCTATTCTACTAGCTAATAATTAGTAACGTACACTGGATTCCCAATCAAAAGCACGCAATTTGAAAGAAATAGAAAAATAAAGAAATGAAAGATAAAAAATAAGACCAAAGAAACAATAATAATGGCATGTCACTAAGGAAGCATCAATATACACTAATCTAGAAGGAGTATAGCACTATGACAAAGCAAATAATCCACGTATCTTGTCTAAAATTTAGCAAACCAATGCCTTGCTTAGTAATAAAGCCGCTTGTCATCAGTAGTCAATGTTTCACACAAGTAAGATACGATTATGATAAACTTACCCAGAAAAAGGTTCAAAAACGAAGAGATAACTGTAATTCTCATGAACATATTTTGAAGTGTATACAATTGAATAATAATAATAAGAAAAACCATTTACTTCAACAATCATCACTGCCAACTACAAGTGCTCGGTTCTTTAAAGTCAAAAACTTTCAACCCACACGAAATCAAAAGGAAAACGTAATATCAACACTCTAAGAGGACCCAGAAGTGGTCCATGTTAAAAACAACAGACAACATCAAAAGGGGACACATCTTGCATAATACTCACAGCTAGTACCGCAAAAGTCTCTTAACAATCAAAGCTGCAGCAACCAAAATCAATTCAAGCCAAAATCTAACAACCAATGGCATATCATGCGGTAAATCAATTGACATTACAGCGCATTCCAAAAACACAAACACCTAAATTGCAAAATCTTGACCCTATAAAATAAGTTTTCACAACATACACATCAAAATCAACAAAACAAGTTACCAGTAATTGCAAAATTGAACCTTACCTGAAGAAGCTGATATCAAAAAGACAAGCGAAAAGGAGAGGAACTGAACGAAGACCAAATAAATCAAAGCAAATCAGCCAAACCCTAGAATCCTTCAAGTTGAAGATAGGGATAGTTGGGGTGAGCGAATTAGGGTTAGAGGTTGAGGAAGTTTGGGTTTTTAGGGTCTACGAGAAAGGAAAAGAAGAAGAAGAAGAAGAAGAGACGCGGGAATCACGAGACTGCAGCTATACAAACGTAGATACGCGTAGAGAGAGAGAGAGAATAACCGATTTTATCAAAGGCAAGTGTAATTGACGAGAGAGAAAGTCCAACTTAGAGAAGACAACCCAAACTGGCCCAACTTGAGGTCATTGGGTTATGCTCTGGTTAACCGGGCCTAAAGCCCAAACAATTGATTTTTTCATTTCATGTTTAGGTCTAAAATTTTATATTTTGTAAACGTTGAAATACACCACATTTTTAGGACCTATACATGAAAAATATCATATTCAAAACATTAATATTTATAACTACTATTAGTTTGTGTAGGCAGAGGCGTAGAAAACACATTTAAACATTAACATATATTAACATTAACAGGATAGAATTATACTTCTCCATATTCTTCGTTTTTGGATTCTAAGAATATGCCAATTTTAAAAATCTTAAAGACAAAATTAAAATTCGACTTCTTCAAGAAAATTGTAGACATATATCTCTAGTTTAATCTAAATCAAGAATCAATCCATGTAAAAATCTACAGATCAAGCTATAATTAAAATACCGAAGTTTACACTAAGGGTGAGATTATTAGGATGTTAAGTGTGAGTAGAAATTTCACATTGAAAAGAGATAGAGATAGTGAAGAACTCCCTAATGTCTTAAGATTTTGGATTGAAGTGTGATGTCAAAGCCTAAAAATATGTTTCATCACTAGGTTCTGTTCTCCCTAAACCTGTTCGTTAAAAACTAAAAAGAAAAAAAAAAGCATAAAGCAGAAAAAGAGTAGTGTCGATCGCAGATTAGACGCTTTAAAGGAGTTAGGTCAAGAAGAGAGTATGAACCATAGATACATGATCGCATGCAAGGGAGAATCAGTACCACCTATTGTTATTCATAATTTTATATTTCTTTTAGGTTTTCTTTGTTCTTCCTATGATCTGTACTTGTTTTATTATTATTTACGAGATGAAAACTATCTTTGAAATTTTTTTAATAAATCCTATTTATAATTAGAATATAATTTCTACCTGAAAATATTGTTTAAAATCTAATTAAAAACATATATATTTTAGTTATTATAAGAAAGAAAGAAATATTATAAAAAAACTTCTAGAAGTTAAAAACATATTAAAATTATAATAATATTATGACCATGTGAAATTTATTAATTACAAATAATTTAAACTATATATCATGTAATTAATTTTAAATAAATGAAATTACGTTTAAATATCAACAAATCTCTTAAGTATAATTTATACTTAAGTCTATCACTTAATAAAACACTGAATTCACAAATCACGACCCCTTACTCACTTTCAGATATTTCTCATAATACATTTTTTTGGGTCAATTTTACATATTCTCTTTTGACCCGATACTTAAGTCACTTTACAACACTTTCTTCTAAAAACATATTCCTCTACAATTTAGTTATGTTCTTAATCATATTGAACCCTTTTTCTTTTGGGACCACTAGCATAACTTTTGGCTATAGGTATCGAATCAAGATCATATTAGGACGATTATTGACGTCGGTAAACTTTAACACATTTAATTAATTTTTTTTATTTAATATCTTTACACTAATTGGTAGTCTTCTACCAATATACATGAAGAATCTTAGGAAACATCAATGGATGAGGCTAATCATCATTCATCTCATTTTCCATATAAAGACAAATGTAAAAGCTCTCGGGAAAACGTGACAAGAAACCATACTGTACATACTTATTGTAGAAACGGCTGAAGCTCTCTTGTTTACGACAAACACCATAGCTACAAACCCTTTGCCCATTCGTTTAGCGTCTCTTCGCCAATTCAACCCACCTTTTAACTTCCCATCTCAAGTCACTTATCCAAGTAGTTCAAAGAAGTCAATCTTCTAGCCACTCAACTCCCCCCCTTTTTAGTCCATTATTTAATTCATTTACCCTCCTTAGGCCTAATTTCTATACCTTGAACAATAAGTCCACCTTTCCAGTTACCACCTTTAATTTCTAATACACTCATTTCAATTTCCCCTTCTCCACCTTCCTTGTTAAAGAATTCACCCAATTCAATCTCAAGCCACCCATCTTTCCTCTCTCTTGGACAAGGGCCATCACATTCTACAACAGGCTCGGCAGCTTGCATTTGCATTCCAGACATAAACATCCGGCTTACTAATCCAATCCTCCTTCGTCCAGTTTGGTATCGCTGCCTCCGCCATCTCCCTGCATCCATATAAACAGATCGCGTGGGACTTTCAGCTCCAGCAAGTCCCATTGAAACGTCTAAAGGTTGATAGTCAAATCCATAGGTTCTAGTATTTAATTTAAACACCAGGTAGGCTGAATAAAATGTTGCTGGGGATAGCAAAGAAGCACTAATTTTGCCACGAATTTCCAGCCAAC
>JANZLX010000005.1:4296370-4307067 GCA_025531955.1 Erythroxylum orinocense
TATGATTTTATCAAATTTATTAATTTAAATATGATATATTGACTTCAAATTAGACCAAATTATTTTTTATTTCTAATTTTATTTTAAAGCCATTAAATTTTCATTTATGAAAAATGACAGTAAGAGGAAAATTAGTAAATCCTAAATACCAATGATTAAAAAACTTAATCAGTCCAACCTGTTTAACCGTAAAAATTTTGAATCGTCTAAATTTTTTGGTTCGGTTTTTAATTTCGGTTCGATTTACTTTAATAACTCTTATTGTTAAAACTTATTAATTTATTAATTAATTGATCTATTTTAGTTAATTAATAAGTTCATATATATTAAAATTAATTAATTAATGTGTGTCAAATTTTTTTAATAAAATTTAAGTTATTTAATAGATAAATATTTCATAATTTTTAATTTATTTGATCTTTAACCGATTTTATAATAGTTTGATATCAGTTAAACCTTAAAACTCTTAAAAAGATTTATGTCTTTATTTTAAATAATATTTTTATTCATACTCTAAAATATGATTTATCAAATTTTTAATTTAATTTTTTAAAATTATAACAAAATATTTATGTCTTTTACTTTAAATAGTATTTTTATTCATACTCTAAAATATGATTTTACCAAATTTATTAATTTAAATATGATATATTGACTTCAAATTAGACCAAATTATTTTTGTCATTTCTAATTTTATTTTAAAACCATTAAATTTTTCATTTCCAAAAAATGACAGTAAATCCTAAATACCAATGATTAAAAGACAATCGGTCCAACCTGTTCAATCGTAAAAATTTTGAATTATCTAATTTTCTGACTTAGTTTTCAATTTTTCGGTTCGATTTATTTTAATAACTGTTATTGCTAAAACTTATTAATTTATTAATTAATTAGCCTATTTTTATAAATTAATAAGTTTTTATACATTAAAATTAATTAATTAATATGCGTTAATTTTTTTCAATTAAACTTTAAATTATTTAATAGATGAATATTTCAAAATGTTTAATTTATTTATTTTATGATAGTTTGATATCAACTAAACCTTAAAATTCTTATATTATCAGTTTGATTTTTGATCTGATTTTAAAAACATTGATAAATACAAACTATTTTGACTTTTAGTCAATAAAGTTAAAAGCCAAAATGGACTTTCAAACACTTTGATCAAATCTAGCTTGCCAAGTGATTCACCATCTTAATCCGCCAACTACGTGTTTTAAATAAATAATTTGACAGAATAGCAACTCTAAACTAAAAGAAAACATTTTTAGCTCAACGTGATAATTAGGACCTCTCTTGCAATACAAGCCTAATCTCCAACAGTTAAAACTGTTTGAGAAGTCCAATTAAGCGCTCAGGTCTCATGATTTCCAGCATTTGGAGACACTTGAGGAGACTAGAAGTTAAAGACTCACAAAGAACTTGCTTTAAGTGTTGGTGAAGGTTCTTAAATGCCACATAAATGGCAGATTGACACTTCCTAGTTCTTTAAGAATTCTACTGCAATGGCAACTTATGCAGAAACATAACTATATACTGATACTATGGACATCACAGGAATTACATGTTCTGCAACTCCAACATCATTAAACATATAAGATAACTTCATCTCTGCATCAAGTTTTTTTCTGGAAAAAGAATCACTAACAAGATATGGGCTGTACTTAAATAAATAAGAACCATACATCCAAGAAATAACTAATCACTACTGCAACTCGGTCCACATTGTCACTAGACCTGCATCCAGATCTTTGCTGGCTTACTTCTGATTATACAGAAGTACTAAGATGCCTTGTTTGACGGTATGATATTTAGGAAAAGGCATAGGAGAGAAGAGGCACATGTGCCATAGTTGGCTGTTGCCTTCAGATCATTAAGAAGTTCCCACGAGCCATGTCTCTGCATGAAAAAAGATGAACAAGTTCCAAAGCCATATATCAGTATCACAGCAAGAACAAAACTTGACTGCTGCATTCTCGCAAGCAGATTATGTAACTCGCAGAAAGATCGGTTCTTTCTTTAGGGTACATGGGAAAGAAACAGAAAATTACATTGGTATCACAGAGTTTGAAGCCGAACAAAGAAGCAAACTCTAACACAAGATAACTACAGCAGGAAGTTATGTAGAAAACGAATAATGGCAATGATTAAAAGAAAATTGCAGTATAAACTTTAGCTTTACACTTTGATTCACCATGATGAGGAACCACATACCACTGGCAATTATAGTTGTAGGTTGATCTTGTCAGACCACTTAAAGATATCTGAATAAACTCTATCACCTCCCAAATCCTCTCCACTAGCTCCAGCTGCCACCCTCATAATGTCCTCAACTAAAGCAAAATTTCCCATTATGTCAACGTGAGCACCACTTTGTGTGCCACGACCTTCAAGAAGATTTGCTGGAGGAGAATGATCATACTCTCTTATGTATGTTCTAATTCCAGAAGGATTAAATCTGGTTTTCCCACGCCAACCTTTAGCACACATGAAGCCCGCGCTTAAAACAGGAACTGTCTCATCACCATCAACAATATAGACTCCATCTTTTAAACAGCTGTCGTCAGTTTCGCCTTCAGCTGATGTATCAATTTGAAAAGGGATATAGCAGTCAGCGGAAGGAGATAACTTGTACACATAAGCTCTTTCAGTTGGTATGCCAACTCCATACAATGAAAAGATCTCCATTTCTGGAGCATCCGGTAACCTGTGATAGCAGTAGTGTGAGAACAAAGACCGGACAAATGAAAAGACCTGATAAATAGAAAGACCTCATAAAATTTATAATGACTTCACTGCAAAAAGAAATGAAAGAGTTATGAATAACTGAGTAAACAAAAGTTATCAACAATGCAAAAACTGCAATAACGATGGGCTGAGACATACATCAGAATGCTACACGTAGCTCGGTATATTATCCAAATTAGTGGGTATGTAAGCTTGCCTAATGAGTTTAGGAAAAAAGCAACAATAGGGAGGCTATTGTGCAGCACATTACAAGCAGCTATCAAGTAGAAGATCCACGCTGTTTAGAAATTGTTGGATGCAGATTCTTACTTTGTCTCCAGAGGATTTGACCAGTATTTATAGTGATTGTACTTTGGATCATCCAAATTGTCAGCAATTCCATAAGAGAAATGTGCACTACCACGCTCCATCATTTTTGGGGCAACAAAATGGAGTAGATCCACAATTGATCCAGATGTATAAACCTTGTATTCTGCAACAGCTTTAATACCTCCAAATCCCATGTCATGATACTCAGTCCACAAATCACGACAGCTTGTGTTTGCAACACTCTGACCTTTAACAGCACCCTGCATATAAAGGATAGAATAAATCATTGAAACAATGAAATGTCATTTGAATTCCTTAAAATCTCATATTCCTGAAGAGAAATATGGAAAAACATGATACGAGACATTAGATTAAACTTTCAATAACCAATGAACAGATGTTTAATAACTTACCCTGAAGTCGATCCTTTCAATTTCAGAGGATTTTGCCTCTGCTACATCTTTTCCAAATGATATCATTCTACCATAATAAGTATTCTTTCCTCGAGTAACCTCATCTCCATTGTCTTTGCCCGGGTTCTGGGTTTCATTATTTCGTTGACTTTTCTTACTAGGAACATAGCCATCCTCAGGTGACCAGTCAAGATCACCCCAAATGGTGTCTCCACCTCTTGGTATCATTGACATGGTTGAATCCCAGGTTCGAGACATCTTCATTACATGCTGCAATGTCTGAAGGCGAAATATATCATTGTCCAAAAAACCTGGTGCAATGGCCCTGCATGTTGATCAGACAAGATAAATCTAAAGATTTGCATGTGATTGACTAATAGGACGACACAAAACAGAAGCTTTTAGAAATGACTAGAAGCTCTCTTAAGAGCCTTAAGTACATGCAAATTTTTGCTACCAGAAGAGTATAGACGAGTTCACAGCAAGTTTTGAGTTTTTCTCATGCACTGAACAAGGGATGTTCCTTACTCTAACAAGTTACACACATTCAGCAATCAAAAGAAAATGCCTAAACTGGAGGAAGTAAACTATATGAAAACCTGGCCACCGCAATATCCCTTGCTTCAGCAGAGAAAAGGCCAGTAACAGCTTTTGGAACACCTAAAAATGGTCCACCAATATTCATCACTGCCTTGATGTATTTTGAACACCAGCCTGGTCCACCACCACCGCCCATGGGAGCAGGCGCTTCAACCCACTTCATAAAATGCAGAAAGTACAAAACGCCCATGGAATGTGGAACAATAACTGCCTTGTTTCCACCATTTGTAGCAACCATGAGTTCTATATTGCTCTTGATACGGCTCAAAGTTTGATCACGTACCTGATTAATTAAGTCCAACATGTAATTTGCAGAAAATACAACACAGGTTCATAAAAAGTAATTCCAAGTTATATATAACACCAAGAAATTCAATCTAAGAAAAGAAATATAAAAGGAAACCTCAGTGTTCTGAAATGATAGTCTCCAATCATACGAGGCCATATACATTGTTTTCTCTTCATATCCAATACGAGCCAAATTAGCAATCAAAACTGCCCACACAAAATAGCCTGCAGCAAAGTAATCAGCAGCCACAAGTCCAGAGACAGGTCGGACCCTAATACCAGGAGGATCTAGTCCAGTTTCATTGTCCAGTGACATATGCTCTACCCAACAAAGAGGTCTGGAATACATTCAACATGTCAATGAAAAGCAGCTGATGAAGAACAATAACATTCTGTAAAATTCATCAGTCAACATGCAACCGATTGTAAGAAGACTATCATCAGAAACTTTTATTGCAAGTTGCATGATGAGGAATTCTGACTCAAGAACAAGAACTAAGTGATTCTAAAGATATCAGTTTCAGAAAGAATATTTGCATAAGTAGATGGTGCATCTAGTTGGTGCCAGAAACATAAATCTTCTATTCAAATGGCTAATCTTTTTCTTGTAACTGTTTGTTCTGAAATGCAAACTTTATGCTCCTAGTTAACTAGCATACAAGGTAATCTAATAAATGCCCATAGCTATAACTGAAGACGGTGACCGTTAGTTAGGGCAACATCAGGAAAACAGATATAAGACCTCTGATTCTTTTCGTTTTGCTGATATAAGCGTGCTAACTAAACAAAGGTACTTTCTAGGGCAACATCAGGAAAACAGATATAAGACCTCTAATTCTTTTCGTTTTGCTGATATAAGCGTGCTAACTAAACAAAGGTACTTATCTTTTTTTGTATCATTTATCAATCACCCACACAATTCCCAAAAAAGGCAAGTACTTCATCAGTCAAAACTATTGATATGGGAATCCCCAAGTCTGGAATCTAGGTGATAAATCAATACATATACACTAAAATAGTTAATCATATGCTCACATCACTGCCAAAATCAATAAAACTAGCATTGCAAAATCTAAAACAACATATCAGTCAAGTCATACAAACTCTCCAACAATGTCCTCCAATTCGGTGACCACTAAGTAACATAAAGTTCAGAAAACCATCGATCAATCAGAAGATTCAGAACACCAACCAACGAACGGAAACAACCATACCTCTTATAAACCTCTCCAAAAGTTCCACCCCATAGCCGTTTCCTGAACAATCCATCAGCACACTGGTGACCTTCCCACAGCTCAAGCCCAGCAGTAACAATTCCAGGGACAAAAACCACTGGATGTTTAACCTTAAGGCCTTCATTCCGGAGCTTAACACCAGGCGGGTCCGGCGAGGGTCCAGTGATCGCCTCAGTTACGTACTGAGGGAAAGAAGCAGGCATTACGTTGTAGAGAAACAGAAGAACCCACCACGATATGCATATGCAACCCACCAGCCAACAACAGTTGTCTACACAGGACCATTTCGGTTTCTCTTTTTTGCCCATATCTTTTCTCCATTTGGACGCCTTCTTCTTGCTTCTATCTTCTTCCTCTTCCCGTTCTTCTCGTTCCTCCTCACTCGGGGTCTTAGAATCCGATGTTTTGGCGGCTTCAGCTGGCTTCCTACGGCGAATTGAGGCCATTTCCGGGGCAGTCTTTAACGTGCTTCTCTTTTTTTCTCTTTATTTTATTAACAAAAACCGAAACTTTCACACAATTTATAACAGAAAAGAACGCAACTTGGGAACGAACCTACTTCCTTCCTTCACCGTCCAATGATTCAAAAGAAGTATAATATAAATAAACATTTACATGAGAAAGGAAAAGGGTCTAGCTTGAATTGTTTATTCACGTAATATTGAGTATAAAGATCGGATTTTTATTGAAACGCTGATGTGATTAGAGTAGTTTAGGTACTTATAGAAAGAGAACAGAAGACTGAGGACTGACGGGTGAGAATCAGATTGGGTGGGGGGAAGGTGGAAAAGTTAGGGTGGGGTCCTGTCCAGATGGGCTTATTCTATAACGGAAAGATGTCAGAAAACGAGTGGGTTAAGAACTTAAGATCGTTGAAATTGGTCCCCGGTGTATTAAACTAAGAGACGTGTTGGCTTCTGACTGGTTTATAAACAAACAAGATAGAATAGTCTCGGTTCCCGAACGATGGCTCAGGAATCCCACCAAAACGGCACGTCGTTTCGTACCACTTAGTCATCACATTCGAGCATCTAGAAAACCTTGACCAAACGTAAATATTATAATATTTTGGGAATTTTAAATAATTTAATTTGTTATTACGAATAATTAAAAAATTCAGCTGATTCGAGATAAGATAACTTGTGTGGTCAAAGCAACAAGCAGGCATTTATTGGAAATATATATAAAAAAGTTTATAATTTATAACCTTTAAAAACGATAAACTGATAAAATAAGAAGTTAACAAATTTAACCGATATTAAATCTTTGGTTATAAAAGAAGAATTTAAAATTTAATCTAAAAATGATATTATTAAATAAAGATTTATTAATTTATAAAATTTTATTAATTTATAAAAAAATAATTAACTAATATATTTTTAATAATAAAAATGATTAAAATAACTCGAAATAAAAAATTAAAGATTTTTAGGATTGCTACGTTTGTTTGCTCTAACTCTCTAGCTATTTTTTGGAATTAGTATTTTGGATTTGGGCTTCAAGGTAAGAATTCTGAAGCCCAGATCCAAGTCTGAAACAAGGTCGTGAAGTCATCATGTAAGATTTCCACCCCAAACACCCCAGCTAGGATGACAGAGAGTTCAGGTATGCTTTTTAATAATCTCATTACAATAAATTATTTTAATCTTAAATTTAAATCAAGTCAAATTTGATGGATTTAATTAAATTTAATTGAAAACATAAAATGTTTTTATGTATTAGAATACAAATAAAAGATCT
Source organism: Erythroxylum orinocense (assembly GCA_025531955.1). NCBI lineage: Eukaryota > Viridiplantae > Streptophyta > Magnoliopsida > Malpighiales > Erythroxylaceae > Erythroxylum > Erythroxylum orinocense. The sequence continues at coordinate 4,303,707 of JANZLX010000005.1, forward strand.
CTCATAGAGATATTATTCTAGTTCTCTTAAATTTTTTAAATATTTTTTCGGATCTTTGTGTTATAATTAGCATTAATATTTTAATTACATAATACTCTCATTTTAGATATTTAGCGTAAATAATTCTTATTGTATATTTTTTATTTTTATTATTAATCTTTACCATGTTATACTTAATTGATAAAATCATCTGAAACTTTCAACTTAAAAGTTGGGAAGTTGTTTCTAATAGACACATATGTAAATACGACGTGAAGATTTCAAAAAATAATAATAAATTAAAAAATGTAATAAAATAAACTAGATACGTAAAAAAAATTAGAATTGTGAAAAGAATCACGTTTACTCCATCAACCTCAACTCAGAAACATCAAACAATAGCAGAAATTTGAAGAATCGAAGACAAGACTAAAGATGAATATATGTTTGTGTCAGAAACATCGAAGAAGAAAAAGACAAGGTGAAGCTCTCGGTTCTTTCTTCATTGTCAGAAAACAAAAGCAAAGACTAATACATGTCCACGTGAGCAACAAGGCAAGAAGCTGGAGCATTGTCGTTTCATTAACACAGCAGCACTAACCCACGTGACACAAGCCTCATCTGCCAAGCTTCAAAGCATTGTCGTATCATGAATTAATCAAATTCAGGAGGCAAACAATGCAGCTGTCATCAACTCACAACACACGAGGGAGGGAGCAGACACGAGGACCATCTGCTGAAGCAAATACACCCACGTGACCTATTAACTCACATCAGAAGCAAAGCAAAAAGCAAGTCAATACACGGTCAAAGGGAAAAAACGCACAAAGCAGAAGCAGGTGGAGTTTATTAAAACTCACATGATAGGCACATGAGAAGAGTCTAACTCCTCCAAGTCTTCAGCGAAGATATCATCTCCTTCAGATATAAAAGGAACACGCAAGCTTCAGACAGGGACTGAATAACATACACATACACAGAAATTCAGTCTTACAATTGTTCATTGTATTCACTAGTTGAGAGAGTGAAAAACATTGAGAAGAAAAATTCAGAGAGTGCTAGAGTACCATTTTGGGTACTGGTGAGCTTGAGGGATTCTTGCTGCAGGTGTTCCACAGAACACTCAATCTCTGTACTTGTTCTTCATTTTTCTTTTTCATTGGTAAAATCTCTCCACCACTATCAAGTGGGAACCTTGGATGTAGATAGTTTTTGACTATCGAACCAAGTAACATCAAGTCTTCTTACTTTCTGCAATTTCCATTTTTACAAGATTAACAAATCTTTGTCAAGTTTCTATTTAAAGGATAACAGAACAGTAGCATTAAATTTCAACAATACCTATATCTATATCTAATCTCGTGCTCAAACCAAACGCCCCCTTGCATTTTACTGGTAGTATCTGAAGAGTGAAGACCCTGGCCCTTTGGTGGTTAACTTGCATGGTGTAGCTAGGGTTAGCGTTTCGTACGAGAGCTGAAAGGTCAGATCACGTCAAGATCAAGACAAGTCAAGTGTCTATGTCAACTTCGCATTACAAGCAAACCTCTCTCTTGTCTTGTCAACTGATTTGAATGACACCAAGCTACCTCCCTCACGTACGTTGTATGCAATCAACTAAGTACGTATTCATGAAGATTGTATGTGTAATTATTGTGTATGATAACTTTGTGTAGATTGTACACTTCTTAAAGGTTACGTTTGTTTAACCTTTTTCTATTTTAGTTCTTGTAATAAAGAAATTATTGCACAAATTTTACGACCACATTCTATTAATTAAAATAAGTAGTATTGAAAATTGTAAATTCTAATATGACATTAATTTTAGAATTATGAATAGATAGAAAATTAATTTGAAGAGATTTGTATGATAGTTAAATATTGTCATAAGAAATTAAAATGTAAATTTTAATATAGGAATTAAAAATAAAAATATGTCAAATAATAGGAGGAGCTTATTATATATAATTAATCCTTTCTTCTAATACTCACATTTAATTTATAATCTTAGAATTATCACTTAACAACTACACAGACCTGGCCTGTTTGAACAATTGACTGTACAGCCCAACATTGAAGACTGAGTTAATCTTCTTCCCAAAGCACTCAAGTCGGGCGTTTTGTGTTCTTGGAGAATAATGCACAATAGCTATAGTTTTGTGGGTTCAAAGGTGAATGTGTAGCTGAATCCAAATTATAACTGAAGTTCACTGTAGTCAGTGAGAGTTTCATACAAATCCAACTCTGGTGATTGGTGCAAAAGCATTGAAACGTTTATGCTTCTCACAAGTTGGAGACAGCCTTTGGAAACAAAAGATGTTCAAAGATTTGATTACATGCTCAGCCAAAATCTTTTACAAAAGTGTTACAGTTTTTGCATCTTCCATCCTTAATAGCCACTTCAGTTATTAGGGATGACAATTTACTTGGTCCGGCTCAACATGTATTGCCAACGACCCAAGCCCTATTTGGACCGCATCAAAAAGATATGTCGTTCTGATATAATTATTCAAAATAAGTCATTTTGATTATTAAATTTTAAAATCTATAAATTAAACGACATTGTTTATTTTTTTGTAATATGGAATGGAATCTTTTAAATTTTTTGATCAATCAACCCGAACTTGACTTGGCCCAATCAAACAAGATCAATGTTATCAACCTATCTTTAATAGAATAATTATTTACATTGGCATAGAATCCTCTTTTTAATAGTTCATGGAGTTCTATACTATGCATTCTGTGAAATTTCATAAAAAATTTCAAATAAATATTTACTTAGTTTTATAAGCTAGCAATTATTTGGTCCTTCGACATTATGTGAAATTTATGATTTCTTTTCCTGATATCGAATATTCGCATTATGTAACTAAAGGCTGTTCTAATGAAATCTCCATCACAATGCTGAATTTTGGACCACAATGAAGTTGAATATTTGCATCAAAGCATCTGTCTTTTGTCATTCTGTGTTTAGTTTAGTCTCTTTCAATGTTTTAAAAACGGAATCGACTACTAAATCAAAGAAGTAACTAATTTAAGAATTAATAGTTCAATCAAAATTCAACCGTGATCGAACCGATAACTAATAACTGTATAAATTTTTATTTTATATGTTATATATAGAAGATAATTTTTAAATATACTATTTAATTATTTATCTAATTGTAAACTTAACTTATTGTTGAACTCATGTCGATCAGAGAAGCGTTATCGTCGCTGAAAGATAAACAAATAGACCATGTTGTTGTGGAGTCAGATTGTTTGTTGGCTATACAAGCACTCACAAATTCGTCTATTAATCGTTCTGAGATTGGAATGCTGGCTTTGGACTGTTTAGCTTTCAAGCGTTATTTCCTTCACTTGTCCTTCCAATGGACGAGCA
>JANZLX010000005.1:4311335-4329765 GCA_025531955.1 Erythroxylum orinocense
TTAAAGTCATGTCCTTATAAGTCATTTTACACATAAACAGCTAATACTAAACATCTAATTTTACCAAACATCTTTAATAAACAGTTAATGCAATTCGCTGGTCAAAACAGCTGAGAGAATCAGCTATCGGCTAACAGTTGATAGAATCAGCTAACAGCTAATGCAATCAGCTGTTTGCCAAACAGGGCCATAATCTGAAAATCAAACAGTGAGAGCATTAAGATAATAAGTTAAAAATAAAGGAAAAAATTGAAATCAAAGTGTAAGGTCGTAGGGGTTGCGTAATCTGATTTAAGTTATTTTTAAACAACGACATTGTTTTAAGTATATAATTAAATGACATCGTTTCATTAATCTTCATTTATTGTGTTAATTTTGGCTGATGTGTATTAATAGTTAAGGTTTTTGAAACACATAGCAAGCCATATCAGCAAATTTAACGATAATATTAATATTGAGTTATAATTGAAAAAAGTTGAAAGTTTAATCATTTTATTGCTATTTTTTAAAGTTAGGACTATAATTGAAAAAAAATGAAAGTTTAGATATTTTATTTTTTTATTTAGGGCTATAATTGAAAAATTAACCTAAATTTGAGGTGTTTTTAGTAATTAACCCTTTATTAAAACAAACCAAACAATATTGACAATTGATAAGGCTGAATCTATTTTTTAATCCTGTGACCAACTTGAAATCTGAAATTAATTTTAAAAATTTGAACTTTTAGACTTTAAATTAAATTTTTTAATTTTAATTTGAGCCTAATTTTAATCGAGTTAATTAAATTTTATTGTTAATTTTGAAATTAATTAAATCTAGGCTAAAATGCTAACTTAATACTAAGTGCTTATTAAGTAGGAATGACATAGTAGGAAAAGAAAAGTAAATGTGAGGGATATGAAATATCTATTTAAATTTTCTCCAATTATAAAAATAGACATGAAAAGAAAATCTCACGTAACATTACGTGGCTTCCATTACTTATATTTTAAGACTTGACAATTAGACATCACAATTAAATTAAATCGTTAAAAAACTCAATTGGTTCAACTAGTTTAGTCGTAAATTCTTAAGTTGTCCAAATTTTCGATTTAGTTTTAAATTTTTTGGTTCGATTTATTTTAATAACTCATATTGTTAAAAACTGATCAATTTTTATTAATTAATATTTTATTCTAAACAAAAATAAATCAATTAATTTTTGTTTAACAATGCCCCTTTTAAATAAAATTAAAAATTTTCAATAGGTAAGTATAATTTCTTTTAATCGTATTTTAAATTCTTTAATTTTATTCAGTCTTATGACAGCCTAATATCGGTTAAATCTTATTGATTTAATTTTTGCTGTAGTTTTTAAAACATTGATTACATATTTAATTAACTTAATTGTTTGTAATAACTCAGTGTAATGGTAAGCAAATTGTACCCTTGTACCTTTAAAGAATTAGTAAGAAAAATTTTAATTATAATGTAAATCAATCTTCAGTTACGTGAGAAATAGTTTCCAATCATAAGTAACTTTTAATGCAAAAGGAGGCTATGGAAAACGACATGAAGAATCAGGGGGAACGACAAGTGGATCCTTTTTTTACGGGGATCTCTGAAAGTCCTCTCACAGCCTTCCTTCATTGGATGGTCCCGTTGTCTGATCATTGGGGTCCATTCCATCACATAGCTTCATGATAAATTTTCACTTCGCCCCGTCGTATTGAACTCCTTTTTTTTTTTTTTTGGTCTAACTAATTTTTCAATATTTTTAAAGAATTTAATTGTGTAATTAAGGTTTTCAATGATTAAAATCTGAAATTTTCTTAGAGTTCATTAAATGTAAAGGACCACCTGCCTCTTTATTTCAAGATTTGTTGATTTTCTTAAGATAACTTAAGGAAAATGATAAGATTTATGATGATTAAAAAATTCAACCAGTTTAACTAATTAAATATAAAAATTTTGAATCTGTCAATTTTTCGGTTTATTTTTTATCTTTCTTATCAAGTTAACGTTAATAATTCTTGTTGCTAAAAAGCGACGAGCTTATTAATTAATTAGTCGATTATTGAAAATTAACAAGTTTTTATTAAAAAATCAATTAGTTTTTGTTTAATAATTTCTTTTTAAATTTAAATTCAAATTCTTCGATAAGTAAATACAATATCTTTCAATTATATTTTAAATTATTTAAATTTATTTAATCCTTAAGTTAGTTTTATAATAAAGGATGTCAATTTTAACTCAGTCCGACCCAATTTTGGCCCTAATTTTACGGGCCACGAGCTAAGCTAAATCAAGCACGTGCCCGCTCGGTTGGTCAAAATGTCAAAAACTACATTGCTTTGAAAAACAGTCGTCATTTTTTATTTTTTAAATATAACTGGATGGGTCAAATTGGGCATTGACATACATATTTATATCAATCTAATAATGGTTAAACCTTTTAAATCTTAAACTTCTTATCTTATTAGTTTAACTTTTAGTCTGAACTTTAAAACATTGGAAATATAGATGAATTATATTGGACGTGGACCACATTTTTATAATTTTTTAAAGATGGATTAAGGAGCTTTAATTTGAATTTTTAGTGTTTAATATAACAAGGTTTACAAAATTAATGAATATTAAAGGCGTGAAGGTCTTGGATAAATAAATTTAAGATTCAAAAGTGATTATGTCAAACTCTTCCAAAATTACAGGCAATCCATTCCCAATTCTTTATAAACCCTAGTTTCTGATTCACGTGACATTGTCATTGACCATATTAAAGGTTATTCATTTTTTAAAACATTCTTAGGTTCATACAACCAACCATTGTCACCTTTAGGCCATTAAAGAATCAATTTAATTCTTAAAAATTTATATAAAAATAATTAACATCTTAAATTTTAATTTTTGTCAAATAAGCCTTAAAACAAATTATAACTAAACATGCCCAAAACTTGAATAATATATATTAGATATTTTATTAAAAATAATAGATTAAACGTTATACCAAAATCATTATTTATTTGATAAAAATTACAAAATTAATATATTTTTTCTTTTTTAGTAAAATTTTAAGGGTTATATTTTATCAATTTTCAAATAAAGAAAACCCATGTTGGAAGTTATTTAATAGTTTTGTTTGGGGCAAGTAGACACATGAAAAGGAAGTGTGTCCTATAAAAAATGCCACTTTGGACCACCTCTCCTTGTTGCTAATGCATTGAAGTTGGGAAAACAAGTAGAATTTTGCACCTTTTACTTTGGTGGATGAGTACCATATGCTAATCTTAGATCAAAGTCACTTAGTTTAAGATTTATTTTTGAAACTATTTAAGTTGGTAGATAATACAGTCTTTTTATTAAACAAGAATAAGGTTACATAGTACCGAGACTCAACATGACTAGTCAATGTTGTTATCATATGATATATGTTTTATATCAAATCTTCTGTTTCAATTGTTCTGTGTTTTATTAAATCTCATCTATACATTTATACGAAGTTTATATAAATATGTGGATAAAACTTAATATAAATACTATAATCCAAACTCGAAATTTGATCTATAAACTCGAAATTTGATCCGCTATTTTCTAGTTTTTGGCATATCTTGTACCTTCCCTGCCTTGAAAGTACCAAACCCCAGAACCAGAACCAGAGCAAAGCAACTGAGCTCCTTATTAGGTCACCGTCACAACTTTGAGGAGGCAATAAGGGACCTTCTAAAAGCTGAAGTTTGGACTTTTTTGGGACTTGTTTGCAAGACTCTATTGGTGAAAATCCATCCAAAGCAATCTAATTTGTATCATTCCAATAGCAAAAAGTGGCTCAATGGGTAAAGTTTGTTCTTTTGTGTCTACTAATTTAAATATTTTAAATTCAAATAATTTGAAGAATGAAAATAAAGTTATAAATATTAATTGAATCAAATCTCTTATTTAATAATCATAGTTATTGATAATATTGTGCTTATTCACCATTTAAGGTATTTTTTTTAAATGTACATAATCTTTTTTAGAAATCCATGTAATAAATATACATAATGACTTTTTTTTTGGGATAATCAATATAATTTTTTTTTTTGTATAAATCATCCGGTATCTGATGTCACGCGGGCAATCGATTAATTCGGATTCGATCTGGATAGGATCATATAGGCGGCAAAGCTCTCTCTCATAAGTACGACTCTATTCTCAAAACTCGAAACCGGGACCTGAGTTAAGGGAATCAATAGTTTATATCCCAAAAAAAGGAACAAAATCTCAATTTAATATCCAAGGTTGTGCTAAAAATAATGCCATTCACTTAACGAGGGATCAGTCAAATCATACTAGGAAAGAACCAATCATGTCTGATATAACATATCAACAAGGATCATGCCTTAACCATCCACCATTAATGCACATGTAATGAACTCATGATCTAAAATTAGCCCCAACACCTACTGGTCTAAGCCTAAGAGAGCAGTTAGTGAGTCTCCTTGGCCTTTGGCCATACTAGAGTGGCTGTGTCTCACTGGAAGTGACATCTCCACAGCTTCCACAAGATGCCAACTCTTATTCACCCATAAAACAGTCGCCCCTTTAAACCTTTTTGGCTCTCTTAGCTTCTTTCTTTATGCTGTTTTGAGCTTAAAGTTTCAGTCTTTACATCTTGGGTCATGGTGTGAAGTTTCAATCTTTATGTCATTTTTTAAGCCAAGTCCCTGCATGTAAGAGAGAGAGAGAGAGAGAGTTGCTTCTTTCTGTTACTTAGTTGTTACTCATCCTTACTGGCAATGAAGAGCAATAAAAATGGAAACTTTAATGGCAATACAGAGTTGTAGCAGAGAAAGAGAAGCAAAGAAAGGGAAAAGAAATGAGAGGAAACTTCACACATCGCCGTAAAACAATATGCTTTGAGATTCTCCATTAACGGTCGCTTCATCTTCTTCCTCCTTGTTCCCTTAGCTATTCTATGTCTCGCTGTCCTTGGAGATATGCTAGACTTGTGAATATGAACATAAACCCACATCTGCTATATCTGTGTTTTGGATCTCATTGAAAGAAGCTGAACCCATTTGTGGCGAAGTCTCTGTTTTCTCAATGTGAGCATGTTTGAGCTTTCCAACCGTTCTGTTCATAGAGGTTTATGTGTAGGAAGTCTGCTTGCTGATTTGGATTTGTGAGTTGTTTACATGGTGGCTCTGATCTATGTGAATATTGTCTGTCTGTATGTTTTGTGTTTAGATAGATAGTGGTAGAAGAGAGAATTCTGGGAGATGTTGACGTGTATAGCCTGTTCGAAGCAGCTTAACAATGGATCTCTGCACCAGAGAGACAGAGAAGACGACGACGACACTATGGAGACACCGAGAACCAAACAGGCTATTAAGGCTCTCACTACTCAGGTCCGTTGAGTATGTCAAGAAAACGGATTTTTTTTAATGCCTTTTTCTGCTCTACCGTCCGTTTCTTTAGTTCCTGAGAAAAAAAGGGAGAGGAAGGAAAAGGGATGTCTTTTGAAGTCTCTAATCGGGAGAAATTTTTACATAACAATAGCTTTTGTCTTTCTTCTTTGTGTTTATATGTATTTGTTTTCTAGTGTCTAATCCATAATCATTCCGTGTGCTTTTCCATTTGTCCACTTTATGGGAACGAGACAGAAGGTAGAAATTTGAAGGGGGTTGAGACAACTGGAAACATATGTTGTCTGTTCTGTTAATCTTAAAGCTCCTGAGTCGAATGTTGCTTTCAGCTATGTTGACGAGGAAAGATTTACTGTTAGATAGGCCGAATTATACTTCCTCTTTCATCTTGAGCAACTATTCTGGACCATCTATACATCTTTTCTTTTGGTTGTTATTGTCCCTTTTATTCTTCATAATGAAATGGAATACTATCATTTTTCAGATAAAGGACATGGCTGTTAAGGCATCAGGAGCGTACAAAAACTGCAAGCCATGTTCTGGATCATCAAACAATAATCACAACAGGAACTATGCTGACTCTGATGCAGTTTCGGACTCTGCCAGGTTCCACTGTTCATATCGCAGAACAGGCAGTTCCAACTCGACCCCAAGAATGCGGGGGAAAGAGATGGAGGCAAGATTAAAAGGGCTATCTAGTGGTGAAGGCACACCTGTATCTGTAAGTGGGAGGACAGAGTCTGTAGTGTTTATGGAAGATGATGAACCTAAGGAATGGGTGGCCCAAGTGGAGCCTGGTGTGCTCATTACTTTTCTATCACTGCCCCAGGGAGGGAATGATCTTAAGCGAATCCGATTCAGGTAGCTTTACTAGTACTAGATCATCATTGCTTGTGTGATTTTCAAGGTTTTGAGTGTTGGATCGTTTGCTTCTGTTGAAGAACAAGTGATAGATATGGGCCATATAAGATCTGTTCTGCATTCAAGCATTTCCTTGGCGTCAAACGTTTTCAATCTTTGGTTTTGAAACCTTGTTGTAAATCGGTGTGAGTCTAGAATTTCAGCCATCATTACTCGCCCTTTCTTATACGGTGAGTGCTGATGGCTATAGAACTTGAGTATTAGAACTTGAACCAATGGATCACATCTTCAGCAGTTTTGAGGCAAAAGTTAACACAATTAACCATCCAATACTTATTGGAACTCAGGAATGAGAACCTGTGGAGAAGACTCGCATGTTTTCATGATAATTCTCTTGACTGCTAAAACTAGCATGAACAGCTATCACATATCCAGTTGTACTTTGTCACTTTAAGGGAGTCGACACAAAATCAGTTCATTTTGCACCTCTAAGGTTCTGATTTCTGAATATACTTTAGAGCTTTAAAGTTCTGATAAATGAATTGGTAATTTGATCAGTCGTGAAATGTTCAACAAATGGCAAGCTCAAAGGTGGTGGGCAGAGAACTATGACAAGGTCATGGAGTTGTACAATGTTCAACGTTTCAATCATCAAGCAGTCCCTCTTCCCACGCCACCGAGATCGGAAGATGAGGTTAGTGGTGCACCCAAGTCATGTTTACTGTGCTTACTGTTTTACCACGACACCAATTTTAGCTGTTGATACTTTCTTCTGACACGCTTAAAATGAATGGCCTTTTTCTCTAAAATCTGTCAAGAATTTGCAGCCACAAAATTTGCTACTTTCAGTTATTTAAGAGCTCATTCGAGTCATTTTACTGTTATTTCTGTGAAATAGCATCAATGATTGTGCTTCTACTGCATTATCTTTTCTTTTCAGAGCTCAAAGCCTGAATCTGCCAAGGAGAGTCCAATGACTCCCCCACTGAGCAATGAATGCCCCCAAAACTTCAAACGCCCAGCTGGAGCGGGCTATTCTTCGTCAGACTCGCTTGATTGTCATCCAATGCAAGCTCACCATTATTCTGAATCAGCTACTCTTGCTTCAACACCAAATATCTCCAGTGTCTATGGAGCTAAAACTGAGACATCATCAATGGATGGTTCTGTGAGGACAAGTTCATCTAGAGAGGCAGATCACTCTGGAGAGCTTTCTATCAGTAATGCAAGTGATATTGAGACTGAATGGGTTGAACAGGATGAACCTGGAGTGTACATCACCATCAGAGCACAGCCTGGTGGCACTCGGGAGCTCAGGCGCATCAGATTCAGGTTAGTGATGGATGAAAATCTGCCCTTTGCTGTAACCTTTGTTGATAGTTTTAACTCTTGCCAATGTCCGAAAACTCAGTATCTGCTTGCAATAGTTCATAAAACCAAATCTTTCATATCTTTTGTAGTTGTTGGTGGATATTGGTACAGCCTTTGTCCCATTTCATGCATCATATCCTAGTATACTGACAAGAAGAAAAAACTGAAAATTTCGTAGAGGACATTCACATAGACTAGGCACATTCCCTCACTACATTATGGTTTACAAATTGCTTTACGGTGCCTGAACAACTCGGTAGTCATGGTTGATTCAGTCATCTTCTTGCCAGATCAGTGTATGAGAATCAGAACATTAAGGAACTGCCTTTCTTTGTTTCGAGGGATGGGATAATGCTTGAACAAATGGTTGGTATAACCATATAACAGTAGTTTCATATATGAAAGTTGCTGAAATTATGCAGATGGCCTCATGGATGATATAATCACTTGGCTCCGTGTTTCCTTTGTTTCGTTTGATCGATTGTGATACTATGCTGAGATATAATTGTCTATTACATGTACAATGACTTGAACTGATATAAACTTGTTTATGTTTCTGATGCAGTCGAGAAAAATTTGGAGAAACACAGGCAAGGTTATGGTGGGAAGAGAACCGAGCCAGGATACAAGAACAATACCTGTAGTTTAGCAGAAGATGGTACGGTGATGTGTTGAAGATACTCTTTAACTCATATTAACTACTTATATAGTTCATAGGCATTGAGAAGCTTATTGGATGTGGGACTATCAAATGGATTTACTTTGTTCCTTCTCCTTCTGCTTACTTCTGGGTGGATGATATGATATTTGTTTGGATGCTTCTGAGTTGGTGATGAATGGTTAAAGAAATTAAAATGGTCTTGGTTAATGGACTTCCAAGATTTGATAATTTGGAGCAGCTCATGCATTTCTTCCTCTTGCTTTAAACTTCAATCTTCACTTAAAGATTAAGTATGACAAAAGAGTGAGGAGCAAATTTGATTTGATCCAACTTCAATTTTAACATTTTTCTTATGTTAGCTTCAAAAAAAAATTCTTATGTTCACCTAATTATAAGAATTTAACAGTCAAAATTTTTGAGTTTTTTGAAAATGGATCTTAGAATATATGAATTCGATCTGGTTTGGACCAATTATCATTTAAGGTAGGTGTTTTAGGACAAAAATATGTTTAGCCTATGTTTGATTGGGCTTAAGTCTGTAGAGTTTTTGTCAGTATAGTTTTTTTTGTAAATATTTTTTTAGAAGAACATATCTAAAAAGCTAGTTAACTATTTGACTGTCATTTAAAAAAGAGTTTTTTTTTAAAAAAAGCTTCATACAATAGATTATTTGGCAACATAAAAATAAAAAGCGCTTTTAATTTTAAGTATATTTATTTTGTAATAAAAATTATTTATACATATAAATATTATTTAAAGTATATTAAACAATATGTAAAGTGCAATATATTAATTATTATATAATTTTAAACTGTATGAAACATAAATGAAAATAAATATGAATTATAACAAAAGATTTATTAATATAAAAATAAATATTATAATATATATAAAAAGCCAAATAATGGATTTACAAGATAAACTTAAAGATGAGTTTATAAGTATTGTGAGAATTATGTGTAAAATATAAAGACAAAAGAGACTAAAAATAGACTCATTAATTGATTTGATTTATCCGAAAAAGCCATTTGAAAGATTTTTTTGAGAAACTCCAAATTCGAGCTTTTTAAAATATTATATTTTAGTTACCAAAAAAATCATATCTATTAAAATAATATTTTTTATTTTACAACCAAACATTTTTTAAAATATTTTATGATAAAAAAAGTCTTTATTAAATTTCCAAAAGCCCGTCCAAATATTCACTTAAAGTGGACCAAATCCACAGTGGTTCATGAAGCCTAACTTGTTAGAATGCATTTAAGAATGTGACGTCAAAAACAAGATTAGCCCTATATTGACTGAGAGACCAAGTCCAAGAAAGTTAAGAAGGTTCACTCAATTTATAATATAAAGTCTTAAAAAACACATTAAAAAAAGAGAGAAAGAAAGTTTATAAATTGTTAAACTAAATTATAACTAACAATTATATTAACAGAAAAACATACATATCATATATGATCTCTAATTAACTTGAAATTATATATTTAAATCTATAATAATAATAACAATGCTCCGTAGGGGTGGTCGAGTTGGTAGAATGCAGGTCACGACGTCAAAAGGTCTTCTATTTAAATTCTCCTATTTATACTTTCTCGATCGAGTTTGTCGTACATGACTTGTCTAGTGTTGAGTATCCAATTAATGTGATTTGCAGACTATTGCGTCAATCTAGAAATTTACTTAGTGCGCGTTTAAAAAATATTGACTATGGGTTTTTCCATTTAAAAAAAAAGTAAAATTTTCATTGAAAGACATGATTTGGGGGTGACGAAACCTTACTCCTAATTAATAAAAATTGTAATTCTAAATTGATAATTGATAACATTCTAAGTCAACTTCTTTTAATTAAAAGAAAGATAAGGGGGCAATTAGCAATTAACCAAAAAGGCCTAAAAATGAAAAAAAAAGTTAAAAATAAAATTAATTAGGGAATTTGATTTTTTGGAGAGAAAAATAAAAAATTCAAAACCCTCGAGTTCCTCTACCCACCCTAAGCCCTTTTTTTTTTTTGTCCTTTTCTTCTAAAGCCGTTCTACTCTAGTTCTCTTCCCTCCTCTCTCTCTCTTTCTTCGCTTTCTCTCTCTAAAAACACAAAAACCCTAACCCTAAACCTCCACTTTAATTACTTAACGCAGACCCGTCTGCTTATTCAAGTGTACAATAGATTGTGTTACTTAAGGGTGTTAAAGGGTGTGCGTGAGTGTGGGCTATTTAGAAATGGTCGCGGGTACTAGTAGTCTTATTAGTAGTACAGGGACTCAATTTCAGGCTCAGCCACAGACCCATACACTGTCGGCGAGGGTGAGGAAAACGATTCAATCAATCAAAGAAATCGTCGGGGATTTCTCGGATGCTGATATCTATATGTCCCTTAAGGAGTCCAACATGGATCCTAATGAAACCACCCAGAAGTTGCTTAATCAAGGTCTGGTCTTTGTTGACATCTCTTGTTTGTTTTTCGTTTTGGGTTTTGGGTTTTGGTCTTTCGTTGATGGTTGGTTAGCGGTTTGTTTCTTTTTTTCTTTTTGTTTTGCTTCAAAATTTGGAGAATTTTTCCAAGTGTGGAAGATTTAGGCTTTAATTTTTCTTTTTAGGTGGCTTAATTCTGTGGGGTTTAATTAATTTACAATCTTGAAGTGTTTTGAGTGAATGCATTCGTTGCTTTGTATTGAATTTGAATTTGAAGATCGGAATTCACCGACCATTAAGACTTTGAGGTTTGTGTTGGATTTTGTTGTCATATGTTCACTTTACGTTTCTCTATTGGACGATCAGGGTTCAACTTTAGTGCCGATTCTTATGGCCGCAAGTTGGCACCAGCTTGGTCTTTATGGTTTTCTTTATCCTTTTTGGAGATTTTCTACTGATTTCGTCCTTTTCTTATCGTGCTGGTTAGTTTAACTTTTCTTACATTCTTTTTCAACAAAAGCGGCTTCCCATATCGCTATGCTTGCTTATATTCTTTTGAATGGAGCGATGCTGGAGAATAGAAATCCAGGAAATAGTGCAATGTGGTAATTTTTAGTCTATTTTTGAATTTAAGGGATATCCTACTTTGTTGTAACCTTAAGCATATAATGCGCTTTTTATGTTGTATTTGGTGGTTCTGATCTACCTGTGAGGGATCATTTTGTTGTAATAAAGGATTGGTTGTGCCCCGTTTTGCTTATTCCTTGGGCTGGCAGGGGTATGTTGTCATGATGCTGTGGCCTTTGGCTTAATATTCTTCTTGCTGAACTTGTATCAGTAGTCCTAGTGGATTTGCTCTGGGCTGTGTGCCTCTGTTGCTTGGGTAAATAGGGATGTAGGGAAGAGGCTATCTGAGTTCATAATTTTAAATTAGTTCCTTTCTATAAAAGCATAGGTCTGCAGACTGGTGGGTGATGAAATGTTACT
This sequence comes from Erythroxylum orinocense, assembly GCA_025531955.1. Taxonomy (NCBI): domain Eukaryota; kingdom Viridiplantae; phylum Streptophyta; class Magnoliopsida; order Malpighiales; family Erythroxylaceae; genus Erythroxylum; species Erythroxylum orinocense. The sequence continues at coordinate 4,323,012 of JANZLX010000005.1, forward strand.
GCTTTTAGCCTTCTGAAAATTTTGCGTTCATGGTCTTAAGCTCATTAAGTTTTTCATCTTCTTTCTTAGGATTTATTTTGACTATTTTGCTCTCCTCATATACGCTCTTTTAACTATTTTTTCTTACTTAATAAGTTTTTATTAGTTAACTCTTGAATGAACCTTTTCTTATTCGATTCTCTCTTCATAATGGTTTTATCAGATCCATTTCATGAGGTAAAGAGAAAAAGAGACAAAAAGAAAGAGGTGTGTGCTTTTTTCTTATCATTTCCAATTATGGGTGTACGCTCTTGGAAATTTTGCATTTGACTATGATATCAAATATTATTATGATTGTAGGCATTCTTCTATAAACTGTGAACTGTTACGTAGAAGGTTTTTCTTTCTGACGCCTCTTGATTTTCTTCGTTCTTTGAAACTAACAAGTTTGGGCTGACTTCTAACATATTTGTTTGGGTTTTAGAATTGACATTTTTTGCCCTGCTTCTATATGCTATGTTTGTGCTTTAGTTAATTTCCTAGGATCTAATCTAACTTTAAATTCCTGGATTTGTATGCTTATCGAAACAGAATACAGGTTACAACATTCCTGTAGATGTAAAGAAACAACCTGAGAATATTGGTCAAGGAATGAAACCTCGTGCAATCTCTGATCGTAATGCTCGACGAGGTGGCTATGCTCGAACTTCTTTGGCTTCTAATGGAGGAATCAGTAGGGAGTTCCGTGTAGTTAGAGATAACAGAGTTAACCACAATGCAGATAATTTGAATCCTGTTTTTCTGCAAGCTCCAACATCTTCCAATGAACGAGGAGTTGCAAACATTGTGGAAAAGGGGTATGCCTATGTGTTTCTAGATTGTAGTCATTTCATTTAACTATGGTTTGGATCTTCAAGACAAGGTAGATAAAATAAAGATGATGCTATACATTGTGACAGGAAGGACACTTGGTCAATACTCAATAGTTGATTCACTAAGAGGAAGCTAGAAAGAAAAGTTTGGATTTTGTTCTTGCTGTATATTACAAGTTGATCATTTCCACTTATGTTGGATTTCAGTAAAGGTTTTCTATCATCATGTTGAGAAAGGCTGAGCAATTTTATCATTACCTTTCGTTTTGCAGCTTAACAGGAACTTCAAGCTATGTAAAGCACTCTGATGCACGAAGTTCATATGAATTTTCTAATGGGCATCATAATTTGCAAGCTAGACATGCCAGAGATGTTAACGGTAGTGTGAATGAAAGGAAAATAGTTTCAGAGGAGAAGCAGACTGTTATTTCCAACACTGCTTCGGGGTTACAAGTAGTGAAACCCAGTAATTCTCAACACCATCCTGCTGCTCTTGCATCAAGCAATTCTGTTGTAGGAGTGTATTCTTCTTCTACAGATCCTGTGCATGTGCCATCTCCTGAATCTCGACCATCTGCGGCTGTTGGAGCTATTAAGCGTGAAGTTGGGGTAGTGGGTGGGCGTAGGCAGTCTTTTGAAACTGCTGTCAAGGACATTTCTGCATCGGTCAGTTCATTCCCCAACTCAGTTTTGGGAAGGGATGGTTCTATGTCAGAATCCTTTCGACCTTTTCCTGCAGTTTCTAAGACTAATCAAGTTGGTCAAACTAGTGCAACTGAACCTGTTATGCCTAACATTACTGTAAGCAGATCGTTCTTAAGCAATCAATATCACAGCAGGCCACACCAAACTGTTGGTCATCAAAAAGGTAATACTTGTGGAACATTTGTTAATTTTAGTGGTCATTTAATGAGAGAAGAATCGAATTGGCTATTAATCATGGAAGCGTGGACGAGTAAATTGCACCTGTTATCTTGTGTTTGATAAGGGGAGATTTTAGGTAGTTTGAGTATTGTATTAATGATTGTTATGTTCACAGTTTCAAGGATTGATTCGTATTCATGGAAATAACATCCAAAATGTGCATGCAGCTCCACAGCAAAATAAAGAATGGAAACCAAAATCCAACCAAAAATCAAGTACTATCGTTCCTGGAGTGATTGGGACTCCTACGAAATCTAATTCACCTTCTGCTGATAATTGTAAGGAATCGGAATCAGATGCAGCTGATTTACAGGATAAACTTTCACGAGTCAGTATCCATGGAAACCAGAATGTCATCATAGCAGAACATATTCGAGTCCCTGAGAATGATCGATGCAAGCTGACCTTTGGCAGTCTTGGATTGGAGCTTGATTCCTCTAAGAATTTTGTTTCTGAATTTCAATCTGGTGGAGTTGCGGAAGAATCAAATGGAGAATCAGCTGAAAGGTTTGTTTCTATTTTACATGTTTTCACGTTTTGTTGTGGAATAATTTGGGAACTAAACTTGTTTGGAAAAGGTAAATAAGTGACTATGTAGCAATTCAGTATCCAAATGATATATGCTAAAAATGGAACAGTAATCCTGGTGGCAGTTTTAATGTGTCTGCTAAGGAATCGAGTGATGAGGCTTCTGGCAGCAAGCAGACAGATTTGCTGGACGATAAAGTAAGAAACTCAGAATCTGATTCGCCAGCATCAGTTATGGTGTCCGAGAACCAATTGCCTGATAATCCTTCAAGTCCTCCAAACTTAGACAGTTACTCTGAAATTGGTCTGGTTCGTGACAACAGTCCATCTTATACTCCATCAGAGCCACAACAGCAGCAAGGTCATCCTGAAATGTCAAGCTTTTCGGTAAGTCCGTCATTCCATTGACCAAATATGTGAAAAGCTTTAGATTCTCATGCAAGTCTGTGGAACAATTATTTGAAGGTTTCTAGTCATTGTTGAAATGTAGTTTTCTGAAATAGAATTATATTGGTTTTATTTTAGCTATGTGCTAACATGCAATGATGTTCAAGCAGGGTTATGATTCCCAGACAGGTTATGATATGTCATACTTCAGACCCCCAATTGACGAATCCATACGCGGACAGGGTCTACCTTCTCCACAGGAGGTAAGTTGTCATGCCATGTTTGTCTTGGATGCATGTTAAAGCCTTACTGAGTAACCTTTATGACTCTCACAAAATGTGGGATACAATCAAATAGATCTGTGAAAAGTGTGCCGTATTGCGTGCATACTTCACTCATCTTAGGACATCATGCTATAACGTGCACTGGTGGCTTGTTTAATGTACTATATTGTTTATGTTTGAAAAAAAAAGTGGGAAACTAAAGGCTTTCAATTTAGCTGTAATTTGTTTTGTGCCTCACTAGTTTGTAAAAATTATCTGTGGCTGAATGTTTGCCTTAAGTTTCCGAGTTCTGTTTCCTTGATCCCTTGAACTCAAGGTGCATTTATGTATCTTGTGCTAAGTTTATGTTCATTGTCAATGCAGGCCTTAACACCACATGCTGCAAATGGCATCTCTGCATTATCAGTACCCATGATACAACAACAACAGCAGCCACCAATGGCCCAGATGTACCAGCAAGTTCATGTTTCACATTTTCCTAATATTATGCCTTATCGTCAGTTCCTTTCTCCAGTTTATGTTCCACAGATGGCCATGCCTGGCTATTCTAGCAACCCTGCATATGCACATCCATCAAATGGCAACAGTTACTTGCTCATGCCTGGAGGTGGTTCACATCTGAGTGCGAATGGCCTTAAATATGGAATCCAGCAGTTCAAGCCAGTGCCTGGCAATAATCCTGGTTTTGGAAATTTTACTAGTCCACCTGGTTATGCCATCAATGCTCCTGGTGTGGTTGGAAATGCAACTGGCCTTGAAGACTCTTCTCGGATCAAATACAAGGAGGGCAGTCTATATGTTCCTAATCCCCAGGTAGTAGCAAATGAAATATTTCTTAAATTTACTCGATGATTTTATTCTAACATGTAGGGGTAAGACTGTATATTATTATACCTTTTTAGACTATGCGTTTCAGCGTGACTCTCACTAGGTGTTATTGTTATATTATTTGCTTTAATACCTAGAAAAAGAGGCAATATTAGATGATGCCTTTAGTTATTGCTGGTTCATTTTCTATTAATGTTGTTGTTTCTTAATTATTTCGTTTGTGATTCCTTTGATTACAAAAATAAAAACGTCTTTGTAAAAATTGTTGCTAAGATGTAGGGTTTGAAGAGATCTAGAAGTACACAACCTTGTCCTTAATTAATAGACTGTTTTCGATAGACTTCAGGGAAAAAAAAATTTTCAAAAAAGTTTTGTGATTCCCTTGACTTGACTGTGTGCGCATTTATATCACCAGATTGATCAAAGACACCATTGTTTTAAGGTCTGTAATGGAGTCTCTTACTTGATTACGACTTAATGTGGGGAACCAGATAAATTGAATTTGACTTGGCTTTTGAATGGCAGGCTGAGACATCTGATCTTTGGATTCAGAATCCAAGAGAGCTTTCAGGCTTGCAGTCTGCTCCATACTACAATGTCCCGGGGCAAACTCCTCATCCCACTTATTTGCCATCCCATGCTGCTGGTCACACTTCCTTCAATGCAGCTGCAGCACAATCTCAACACATGCAGTTCCAAGGTTTATATCCTCCACCTCCACAACCTGCTGCCATGGCAAGTCCACACCATTTAGGCCCTGTTATGGGTGGTAACGTTGGAGTAGGGGTTGCTCCGGCAGCTCCGGGGGCTCAAGTTGGTGCATACCAGCCTCAGTTGGGTCATCTGAACTGGACGTCGAATTTCTAATCAAATGTCACATAATCCCCTTGTTTTAAAGGGATGCAAGTAGTTTACAGAAAGTTTTCTTTGTGAAATGAGTAAAACCCAAATCGTTTTTGTTCAATGCTATCTGGTGTTTCTGCATCCAATGATTGTAGTCATTTACCTCCTTTTCGTTAACAACATCAGAAAAATAATTAGAACTTGTTCCAATTCCCTGACGATAAGGACTCCATATCTGATTCTCCATGCCTGAGAGCACAATTACCAACACTTCATTAAAGAATCTCCTACGCTAAAATCCTTACCGTTGAGTGTTACTGTAATAGAAAGAGGGAAAAAGATAAAGGTAAGGCGTCCTTCACGTATCTTTATACTCTTTAAGAGGCATTTGGTTTCTCGGGATTGCCACTTGATTGCTTTTCATTTTTCATGCATGATCCATGTAGGCTTACATTCCCATGCCTTAACTTTATCCAAAGCACATCACCTTACATTCTTTCATGCCCTGTTCAGCTCTTTTTTGTCTTTGCGTGACAAAGGCAAGGCATCCTTTTTGTGTCTTTAATCTATGGACTTTGCGTGTCATTTATAGCATGGAGTGTCACCATTGGGCTTTGAAAGAAAGTGCTTATACTCGTCGCAAAATTGAAAACACGAACTAAAAGTGTACGTTAAACGTTAATGAGTGGTTAACATCGTACCTCGTTTGCAGTTTAACGTCCCCTAGATTGAAGTGGGAGGGAGCGTCATGGATATAGAAGGCTGTTTCTCCATGTTTAAGCTCAAACTCAAGCTGGGCACAACCAAAACATTATCAAATGACGTAAGAAAAGAGAGAGATAAGGTGGCGAGACATTGTGGGCACCTTCAGGACCTGACTCCGTCCCCTCCGGGGGACCATGATGTCTGAAGTAGTCCGGTCTGACAAGGTTGTGGCTTTCCACTTAAATGCCTTCATAATGGAAATCTAAGTGGACGAAGCCATTGCCTGCTCCTCCAAGCTTAAGCTTAAGAAGCATTCCCGTCATTTCAGCGATAAGTTTTGGATATGTAACAACACCCTTTGCCTCAAGTCATCCAAATCTGTCATAGGAACTTGATTTAAGGTTGTTTTATTGTTAGCCTTTTTTTTAAATAATTCGTAAATTATGTATTTTTGATAAATTATTTAATAAGTTAGTAGTTTAATTACCATTTAAATAATATTTGTAAGTTTGTAATATTTTTAAATTTTGATTAATTATTAAAAATGATAATAAGAGAATGAATATTAAAACAATTGATAAAATTATTCTTTTGTGACTATAAAATCACAGATTTAATTTACGATCTTTTTGTAAAAATATAAAAAAAATTGCATATATTATAAACCTCTCGAGACACATGTAAAAAAAAAGTTATGTAAGTTCACTTTATTAAAAATTAATAGTACATCAAAATGGGCAAAAAGCAATCTAAGGTGTGGATTGAAGCTAATGGTGAGTGAGTGCCCCACTGTTGAATGAAGATACAGCAGAAATGAAAATGATAGCAGAATGGTCCTCGTGAAGCATGATTTTGAAAGCACAGGGATTGGGAGTTCTTAGCTTAGCGTGTGTATCAGGTCTAGTCACCTTTAGGTCCAATTTGATGACAGGGGTACACCCATCGTGGAACACACCACATCAAGCATCTTTTCAAGTCTAATTCTATTATGCTTCCATCAGTTTCAAGACTAGCTGCACTTTGAGCTTGTGAAAGCTATAGCACATAGCTCCCATATTCTTAGGGATTACGATGAACCGGTTTAACTCAAGCTAAAACTTAACCTCAGCTTGATTAGGTTTAGGTTCTAATGACAAAGGTTGACTTGGCTCAAAATTTGTGTTGTTTTATTCAAAACAATACTCACTCCGATTTATAATAAGTGTCGTTTTAGAGGGATTTTAATTATTCAAAATAAGTATCTTTTGTGACTTTTTATGCATATTTATAATTTTACTTCCAAAATTACCCTTTAATTTCTCTCACATCTTAAATACACAGATTACATAGATTATATTTTCAAGACACTTTAACATGTAATTAATAAGGGTATATCAGATATTTCATTAACTTTCTTAATAAACG
>JANZLX010000005.1:4329865-4351761 GCA_025531955.1 Erythroxylum orinocense
ACTTTAACATGTAATTAATAAGGGTATATCAGATATTTCATTAACTTTCTTAATAAATGTGCATTCCTCTAAAATGAAACTTATTATAAATCAGATGGAGTATTATTTTACTTACAACTTGTAAGCTTTAACTAAGATTGAAGCAACCTAAATCTGAGCTTGACCTAAGACTCTATTTGAAAAAGAAAGATTTAAAGGTTAGATAAATTGAGTCTGAACTATTGACTTCGATCTGAATTAAGTCGAGTGTGATATTATCAGTTATTCCTTAAACTATATGGTGAAATAAATTACCCTTTTATGATTACTTTTATGATCTAATGAGTAATAGGCTTGTAAGGTTGGTTTCAAGTCTATAATTTTGTCAAAACAGCTATTTAGGGTAAGAAGGTGTTTTTGGTGAAGATACTCTTTAACACTTAAATTACTAATTAGAGTTAAAAGACTATTAGGCTATTAAGTATATAAATTATTTTTAACTAATTTTTTTATCGTTAATAAATCTTATTTTAATCGAATTTGTAAGGTGATGAGTTGTACTTAATCAATTCAAGTTCGATTTATATGTATCAATTATATACATAAATTACATGGATAATAACGTTTTGATTTGAAATTAGTTCAAACTTATTAGTACCGTTGCAAAATAATGTCATTTAATTAATTATACAAAAAAAATATCGATTTGATATAAAAATTTGAGTTTGACTCGAAACTTAGTAAAACAAATTTTGATTTCGAATTACACTAGACTCAACTAAGCTTTAAAGGGCAACATTAATAGTGTATGCTTGTGTTCTTTTCCACTAATGTTGTGGCTATATTCTATGGAACTATAAATAGATTAAGACAATATTCACTTATGTGCTAGGAAACACTGGCTTGTGTTACATCAAATCCACCGAGAACATGATTTTGATGCTTTCTTTGTGTGGTATGATGATAGTGGGGAAATGGGTAAGGCACTTTTTCTTAGTTAGAGCTTATCAATTTCCTGGTTGAGTCATTCCATGATCTCAAAGGAATCTCCCCTTCTTCCACTTCACTTTAAATCACTTCTCCTGATCCATGACCTTCAGGAATCTCACAGCTCTTTTACAACTCCAAACAGTTGCTGAGACTTAAAACAAGCATATATACAATCTAATCAAGCCTAGGCCTAGAGGGAGTGACCGACTTTCCCAAATCTAGTTGCCAAGTGTTAGAACGATAATTATTTAGCAAAGGAATCTAAGAGCAATCATGGCATTTACTCCTACTATTGCTCATTGTTAATGGCCGCCTTGTGAATGTACTTCATTCCAATAAGAGTTCGTATGACATGTAAAGTTTAGTAGAAGCCTGGATTGATTTAGTTTTGGGTTAAGAATATTATATAATATAAAAAAGTTTACCAAAAGCTTGATTAGATGTGCTAAATCAACTAATAATCTTCCAGTTTTATCTTGCCATTTGAATTAAATACTAGTATTGTTCAAATCAATATTTTAAAAATCAAGTAGAAAGTTAAAACCGTAAGATAAAAGATTTAAAATTTAAAAAGTTTAATTTTTATTAGACCGTCATAAAATTCGTTAAAAATTAAGTTAAATTAAAGAATTTGAAATATAATTGAAAGAAATTGTCATTACTTATCGAAAAATTTAAATTTTAATTGAAAAAAGAATTATTAAATAAAAATTAATTGATTTATTTTATTTTATAAGAACTTATTAATTTACTAAAATTGTCTAATTTTTAATTATAAAAATAAATAAAATTAAAAAATTAAACAGTTGAATCGATTGAACCTTTTGAAATTTTAAATCATTAGTCTAACTAGTAGAGTTTTTTCCTGTAAATCTTTTTTTAGAAGAACTTTTCTAAGAAGCCAGTTGATTGTTTGGTTGTCATTTTAAAAAGAGTTTTTTTGAAATTGCTTCATGCAGTAGGCTGTTTGGCAATATAAAAATAAAAAGCACTTTTAATTTTAACTATGTTTTATTTTGTAATAAACATTATTTATGCATATAAGTATTATTTAAAGTATACTAAACAATATGCAAAGCACAATATATTAATTATTATATAATTTTAAATCATATGAAACATAAATAAAAATATACCTCACCAAATTTTTTATATGGATTATAATATAAGTAAAACTAACATCAAAAATAGATATTAAAACATATAAAAAACCAAATAATATTATATAAATCTCAAAATAAATATTCAAGTTGAGTAAATAGTTAAATACATAATAAATTATACATTTTATTATAACATAAAAAGATTTGCATCACCAAATTGTACGTTAGAAAACAATTGCGCAAGAGATTGCAGAAGATAAGTTTGCAAGATAAACGTAAATATGCGTTTGTGAGTATTATGTGTAAAACATAAGAGCAAAAGAGACTAAAAAATAAGCTCTTTAGTTGATCTAAAAATATATCCAAAAAAGCCATTTGAGAGATTTTTTTGAAGCACTTGAAATTTAAGCTTATTAAAAAACTATATTTTGGCTACTAAAAAAGTTATAACTATTAAAGAAAAACTTTTTTATTATACAGTTAAACACTTATATTTTTTAAAAGACATTTGTGGTAAAAAAAAGTACTTATTAACCTCGTAAAAGCTCGTCTAAACGGCCACTAAATCAATCTTTCCGGACATAACATAAAGATTTTTTTTTCTTGAGTTTGAAGGAAGATGGGGGAGAAGAATAATATAAAAGAAGAATATTATTGCACTAAAAGAACATTACTTTATTTCTGGCCGTTTACTTTTGTGCACATAACTTAATGTCACGTTTCATCTTAATTCCCTTGTACTTAATCCTTTGTTAATACTATAAATCAAATCACATCAAACTTTTTTTTGTTTATACCTTTCCCTTCTACACATTAGTTTGTCCTGAGACGCTTTTCTTATACTATAATCAAATCACATCTTCTTCGTTCTTTGTTTTAGCCACAGCACAGCAGCTTCTTTGCTCTTTCTCTTCCAACCCAAAAGCACTTGGGAACCACGAGTGCAATCATTGTTCAAGTAAGAATCAATCCACTTGGACACATGCTCTATCTGCTTTACAAATCACACGAATACAGCCAAAAGATCTACTCGCTCAAGCCTGCATTTACATAACAGAAAATTAAAGACTAAGTATATATGGGTTGTTATTAATACTATAAATAATAAACAAAATATATTTTTATTTAATAATAATTATTATAATAACAATTTCTAATGATCGTATAATTAATCTTATAAAAAGCTTTGTACAAAGATTGATTAATTATAAATTTTCCTTTTTTTTTATGTTAGTGTTCGTATACACACATATTTTTATCATATGAAAACTTAGATATAAACTTAGAGTTGCACTTATAAATTGTTATTGATATGACCTAAGAGCTTCTTGTAGCTTATGACATGTTTGATTGAGTGGAATAGTTATTCTATTACTGATGTATTGTTATTATTGTTATTGCTATTTTTATTATTATTGTTGTTATTATTATTAATTTTCTTCTTCTTATTATTATTTATTAATTATTTTCTTCCTCTTCTTCTTCTTCTTCTTCTTCTTCTTCTTCTTATTATTATTATTATTATAACAATAAAATTAATAATAATAATAATAATAACAATAATAATAATAATAAGAAGAATAAGAAGATTAATAATATTATTATTATAATAATAAGAAAATTAATGATAATAAAATAAGATAAAATATTATTATTAATAATAAAGAAAATAATAATAATAATAATAATAATAATAATAATAATAATAATAATAATAATAATAATACCAGTAGTGGTAGTATTAAACTCTAATAGATATTTTGATATTTTTGTTAGTAATTCCTTTGTCATCTCAAATTTATGTTTTTAAACCAAACATTAACATACGTCATTATTAAAAATTCTTAGGAATAAACCAAGCTAAATAATACCTATTACATTATGTTCTTCGTTTATTCTATTCTTAAGAATAATCATTTCATTCCTTATCTATTCTAGCAAGTAAATCAAACATTTGTTAATCTCTAAATAGTATTTAAGAAAAAACTCATTTAGGATATAATTTTCTTTGAATTTGACATAATTTTCTTTGAAATTTTTTCTTGAATAGCTTTTGCAAATTGGGTTTTGGAATTTATTATGATTGTTTCCTAAAGTTGAGTCTATACATACATATAATTAAGCATCTACCAACTACTTGTTTTAACTTCTTCTTCTGTGTGTTTAAGTTTAGAAACTCACAATTACATGAATCTTAGAAGTGGGAGCCTTGTGCTCTAATTATATGAGATCAAAAGCTGCACGCTTTCAACTATTCAATTCGAGTTCGGTGAAACTCATAACAGATAATCATAACAAAGACAACCTTATGATTGCCCTCTTTGTATCTCAAGTGTAAGTGGACTTGAACAGTTGGAAGGTAGTAAGTTGTGCATAGAGAAGTTGGAATAGTAGTACAAATGATGCATTGGTCCAATAAGCTTTTTTTTATATGTGTTTACAAATCTCATAAATTCGACTCAAGATCAAAAAAGTTATAATTTAGATGTTAATTAAACAAATCATCTATGGTAAAACTTAAAAAAATATATTAGTTAAATTAATTATATCACTCAATGTTTTCTTAATACACATAAGAAAAATAACAATTATAGGAATTTTTATATATATATAAAGTGAATAACTTTGTAATAGTGCTAAACAATAAGTGTGATTAGTAATGATAAGTGTAGTTAAACTTATTAAATGAAAATAATAAGTGAATTGATTTGTCTTCTTTGTTAGTTAATTGTACTCTTTATGAGTGCTTTGTTTACCATATCTAGCTCATAATCATATAAAATGTTTGCTTCACATTCATAATGTCAAAGTGCATAATCATAATCCTTGATTTGCTATCTAAATGGGCAGCAAAACAAGTTTGTGATCTATAAAACAATACCTTAATCAACTTGGGTAGATCTGCGTATCATGGAATTTAACAATTTAACACTTTTTCTTTTTCTCTATTTCTAATTTTTCTTTTATTATCTCAAAAATAGTTGCTCTATTAATTAAAAATAAAAGTACGTATTATTTAACCTCTTCAAACTCGACATATCAACAGTTTTAGTTGTTACTTTTTTCTTTACTAAAATAAACCCACTAGTCATATAATCAACCCACTGCCTCAACTAAACCCTCTTTTTCTTTTTTCTTTTAGATATCCGTTAAAAGGAAATAAGGATTGAGTGAAATTTGGGAAATTTTAGTATATACTTTCTTTGATTCATAATAAGAGTCGTTTTAAATACATTTTAATTATTCAAAATTAGTATAATTCTTGACTTTGTATACATGTTTATAATTTTACTTTCAAAATTAACCTTTAATTTCTCTCTCATCTTAATTACACAAATCACAATTTCAAGACAATTTAATATGTAATTTCTCTTATATTTATAACTTCACAAGAGGCACGAGGTAACTTTATGGGAGTATTAATAAGGGCATATTTATAATTTCATTAACTTTTTTTGTAAACATATGTTTTTTTAAAATGACACTAATTATAAATTGAAGGAAGTAGTTGTTACGATTATTGCCGCTTATTTTGATTGGATGATTGTGCTAGAAAGTCAAAGCATCCAAGGAGCCGCATTAGTTGACACTACACAATGAATGGATGCTATTCAGATTTGTGACAATAATGTGTCATAAAAGCAACCCTCAAGTTTTTCTAATCCCAATGCATGTTTCTTCTTGATCTCCTCTCCCCCAAAAACATTGGAACTTCTCTCCCTCCTTAAGAGCCTCACCAAAGTTTGAATCTTGGTATTGCAGAGGGGCACAGGTGTGTTCCCATTTTCGTGTACTACTTTATGTTTCTCTCCATTTATACATTAATTAAATTTTCTGTTTTTGTATTTTGCTATGTGCTTTTCTTTATCTATCAACTTATTAAATTTTGTATGCTACCTTGTGTCTCCATCCATCCGCTGATTTATTAGCATACGAAAACGGGTATAAATGAATTGATCCGATAAGAGAGAAGACTTCAAATTTTTATCTTATTTGAGCTATTAAACCCATTAATCAATCTTACCCATTTTAAACCTTAAACTAAATTTAAAGAATCATTAAAGAACAATAATGAAAAATTAAGAAATTATTATTTTGATCATGTATAATAATCATATAGTCAATTGCTAAATCAATATTAACTAATCAAATTATATGTATCTTCTATCATAATTACAAATATAACTAAAATAATAATAATACTTATACTTGAAATAGTGGAAATAAAGTTTGAATTTTAAAATGACTGTATTGTAAAATTTTAGAAATATAACAAAAAAATTACGTATAGTTGATAACTCTTTTGCGACCCTCACAATTCTCCTAGCCCTCGCGTGAAGGAGGGGGGAAACCACTTCATTTCTTTTTCTTTTTTTTTTATTTCCTATGAGGTGTTTTAGGAGGGTTTCGATTATAGGAAGACATCTTTAAGTTATTCACACTCAAATTAACCCCCACTTGAACTTGATAGGTCCCTTATAAAAAGCAAAGCTCTAATCTCAAGTTTTAAACGACTGCATATATAAAGACAGTTTGAATCCGCGATTTTACTTAAGCCAAGAGAACTTCTTGCCAACTTACCAATGCCTTGGGTTTACTCCATTTCTTTTTCTAATGCAAATAAGAAGACAGGGAAAAAGGAGAAAAAGGAAATAAAAGAAGCAAAGCAATGGATCTTAATGTCACTTCATATGAAGATTATTATATTGAGTAAAAGTAAATCTGATAATTACTTACTGATACGCCACGTCAGCATTGCCAACCTGACAGTGGACCCTACTTGCACGAGTGTGAGTGTTTGTGTGTGCCCTTATAAGTACATGTGAAAGAAACCCCCCTTCTCTCTCTCTCTACCGTTTTAGCTTCTAATCTTCTCCTTCTTCACAGGCGTGGCTTTTGGCTTTCATTGCACTTCTCTCTCTAACCCATCAAGCACCCATCAATGACCATGTCTGCTTTCTTTCGTTCTCTTTTGTGTGCTCAGTTGTTGGTCACTGTAAGCGCAAAAGGACCAGAGTTCAAGTCTTGTATGTGTCTTGGTTATGCTCTCTCTTTTCCATAATCATTCTTGCTTCCATTAACGCACGCCACTTTCTCTGTTTGAAACAGACAAGAAAGGTACAACAGTATCATTTACGATCCACTGTTATATACTCCTGTTCCTGTGTGTCCTGAAGAAATTTTTTTTCTATAAAGAGCATGGATAGATGGGAGAGGCCAGCAAGAGAAGATCGGTTCAGAGAAAACCCTTCTTTCTCTTCGACTCTTCTTGATGCAATTTATCGTTCCATAGACGAATCAGACGATAAAGGAGATGAAGAGGTGATTCTGTATAGAGAGGCTACGAGGAAAAAGCTTGGCAGTGCTTGGAGAGAAGATCGTAGAGAGGAAGTAACCAAAAGTTTTCAGAGGGCATGCATGATAGAGAAGTGGATGGAGAAGAAAGTGAATTATGAAAAGAGCGGTGTTAGGAAAAATTACATGGAAAATCGTATCGAGAAGAAACCTTCAAAAAAGTTTGATTCTTTGTTGCTGAACTCAAGCTCCAGCTCTTCTGAATCAAGTTCTGGCGGTGGGTTCTCTTCTTCAGAATCTGAACCAGTTTATGCTGCTCTCAGGTCAAGATCATCTTCATCATCCACAAAGACAACTCACACCATGCAAAGGCCTAAGCCGATCAGAACTAGTGTTTCTGAGAGTCGTGAAAGAGCTTTGGGTGAAATAGACATGTTTCATCATCACGAAAGAACTCATGATGCAGTAGCAAAGAAGTCAAAGAATGAAGGTCGATTCATCAAAACAAAGTCCAGAGCTTTGAAGATCTATGGCGATCTCAAGAAGGTTAAACAACCTATTTCACCAGGTGGTCGACTTGCAAGCTTTCTGAACTCCCTTTTCACTGCAGGAAATCCCAAAAAGGCCAAGATTTCTTCTTCTGTTTACGAGAAGAGCGAGAACAAGTTGAAGTCCGAGCAAGCATCAACATGTTCTTCAGCTTCCTCATTTTCAAGGTCTTGCTTGAGCAAGACTCCTTCTTCAAGAGGGAAACTGAGCAATGGAACAAAAAGGTCTGTCAGATTTTACCCTGTCAGTGTGATTGTAGACGAAGAGAGTAGGCCTTGTGGGCATAAAAGTCTTTGCGGAACTGATGAGAGTGTAATGACTGTGACGGCCACCAAAAGAAGTTCATCCATTGAAGAGCTTAAGATTCATGTCATGAAAGAATCTCGCAGAGTTGAGGAAATTGCAAGAGACATTCTAAAGAATTATCAAAAGAAGAATGAGGGAGTTGACAATAGAGAGTTCTGCAGTGGCAATGAAGGGTCTATAACAGATGATGATGATGCAGCAAGCTGTGCCAGTTCTGATCTTTTCGAGTTAGATAATCTTTCTGCTATTGGGATCGAAAGGTATAGCGAAGAATTGCCAGTGTATGAAACAACCCACCTAGATACTAACCTAGCCATTGCAAATGGCCTAATTCTGTAATTCACTGGGAAAAAAAAAAGAAGAAGAAAAAGAAAAACCAGAGACATATATTTCTATTAGCTTTGATCAGTGAATGGTGTGGGGAATAAGTTTTTTTTTTTCTTCTTCTTCTTCTTTCTGTTGTTCACTTCTTTAACTTCTTTGATCTGTATAGTTAAGCATCTTTATTCCTTAATATTTGATCAAACATCGGACAGATCTTCAAAAGGAAAAGATGGGATTTCTTACACTTGCATGAGAAACTGTGATCAGAACATACAAAAAGATGATCAAGAAAGAAAGTAAAGAACAAGTGATTTGACATTCTTGCAACCTCTCTTTCACATGCTACATGTTAAAGTAATTAAAAAAAGGAAGAAGCATGGAGAAGATCAAAGATGGGGTTCAAGAGAAGGCAGATTTTCTACAATTATCATCTACTGCAACTGAAAAGAAAGAGCTTTTTCTTTTCTTTAGAGTCAGCTTCACTAGAACACTATGTACCTTACCATAGACATAGAAAATGGAGATTATTAGTTAAAAAGAAGTGACATTTAATTCGCAAAAGATTTGATTTTTATAGTTTATTTTAACTCAAGTTTTTTCTAAACTTAAAAGAAACTATTTCATTAGAGTTATCTATATAGTTATAATATAATATAAAATATAAATACTCTAAATCATAAATTTTAATTTAAAAAAATCGCTTTATCTAGAACACGAGCAATAGTATTCTTAAATTAATATTTTGATTTTGTGATAAAATTTTAATATTTTTATTTAAATAGGTCGTTGATAATTTGTTTGTTCTTCCTTTTGCTCCTCAACCTACGGGAGTATTAGCATCCATTTTCAATTGTTGTTCCTTTTCTAAGGGTAGGTTTTTACTCGTTAACTTACCCGTCTGTCATTGAAAATATTATTTTTTGTCTGACTTGCACGTATTAAGCATGCCGCCAGCGTCCATCCTGAGTAGGATCAAACTTTCTAGGAGAAGAGTTTGATTGCTAAAAAATACTATAAAAGGATTCATCAATTAAAGAGGGTGAATTTTGATGTAGTTAGTGGAAAGAAAAAAAGAAGATAGGTGCATGGTCTCCAAAGCTGTGGACAAGAGGATCTCATCTTTGATCCTTGAGACTTTGATGTCAAATTTGGTTGGCTTGTAAGGTTTAAGCATGGTTTCAAAGTTTTTGATATGTTTACCCCATTTTTTGCTCAAAGATTGACTACAAAATCTCATCATTTTCAAGCCAACCATTTATCTTATAACCATATCCCTTTACAACTTTAATCAATCAATAATCTTGTCTAGTGTTAGATCTGATGATAATAAAATAATATAAAGAAGTTAAATTGTATGCACTTATGATAATTTGATATTTAATTATTCTTTTGTTTCTAAAATCTCTACATGAAAAACATAACAAAGTACAATTAAAAGCAAATGGTAATTAAGAACACTAAAGATGGAATTATCACATGTTTATGTTGAAATGATATCATTACATTCTAATCTCACTTACCCATTAAATTGATGAAGTTCAAAAGAGAAAGGAGGCACTCCTTTTTACTTCCTATACCCTCAACACCCCGTCTTTGGAAGACTTTTTCTTTTCCATGGAGGCTCAAAGTTGAAAATACCAAGTGGCTAGAGTCCAAAAATGTTCACATGCTAAAAGAAGACAACTTTTCACAATTATGGTTCTAATTGCCAATTGGCATAAAGATACCTAGGAGGTATAATGACCTTCACTACTTTCATTTTGAATACATAGAGAGGGAAATCTTTTCTTGGTTGGAAAAATACATAATATAATATAAATGAAATGGAATAATTATATAAAAGACTATCATATATAGTGCACAACACTATTTATTTTGTGAAAATCGGAAAAAGATACGCAATCTTTTCTTTATATTTTACAAATAAATTATTTTTGTGACTTGAACTCGTGACCTAATACCGATCACAAATAAGTAATATGACGCCAATATGTCTCTATAAGTTAACTTGTATGCAGGATTAAAAAAAAAAGTGTTGTTGGTGATATATTGTCAGCTATCATGAATTTTCATGACATAGGATTTCATATATTATTATATTAAGCTAGACGTGAAGGACTTAACAGGACCACTAAATCATAACAGCGTGATATGTTGATTAAGGTATCGTAAAATATGTACGATTCTTAACTGCAAATGGCAATTATATATACTGAAACTTAGCTTGAACTACAGGAAAAGAAAAGGCTATCCTATGGTCAAAAGGTGGTATAGGCTGAAAATGGCTATACATGTATCGGAAAGATCAAAGATAGCGTGGGGGGACCAGTACCATGTTATTGTTAATTAGTTACTGAAACATGTTCTTTAAATTACTTTTTAAGAAAAAGAAGATATAGCAGCTGGTAACAACAAATTCCTGAAGGAATTTGCACTGATTGAAGCTAATTAAAGATCTAATTAATTGTTTAATTTGGTCATATTCGAAAAGCTTTATTCCAAAAAATGATTTTTTTTTGTGTGTGATAAAAATATGATTATTTGCTCTTAAAAAATGATTATTTAATATTTTTATATTATTGTAAGTTGATTTCTTATAATTTATAATAATAATAGGGATCTTAATTATGCTTTTAGAATAAAAATAATATATAATAGATTTATCCCGTGAAAAAAAACTCTTAGTTAATATTTTAAGAAATAAACCGATTCGGTTGATTTAACATTGAAAATCTTAAACCGACTAACTTTCTGGTTCAATTTTCAACTTTTTGGTTTGATTTAGTTTAATAATCTTTATTTTTAAAAATCGATCAATTTATTAATGAATTAGTCAATTTTTATAAATTAATTAGTTTTCATAAACAAAAATAAACATATTAATTTTCAATTAACAATTTTTTTCACTTAAACTTTAAATTTCAACAGGCATGGATATTTTCTTCAATTATTTTTAAATTTTTAAATTTTATTCAATATTTAACCAGTTTTTTAACAGTTTAATATCGATTAAACTTCTTAAATCTTAAACCTCTTGTTTTATAAGTTTAACTTTCCATCTAGTTTTGAAAATACTGCCCTTGGTAAAGAGAATTCTATATATCTATATATAAGTGTGTTAGCTTATTCATTAATTGGTATTGCATGATTAGAACAACAAAAAAAATATCTTAAAAAATAATATAGGTTTGGTATGAAGTCAATTTTATATTAGTAAGTAAGCAAAAACACTTAGAATTGGATTAAATTCTCTTTGCAACATAAAGAATTGCATTGTTTTCATATGTTTTTGAGAAGTCATATTGTTTTCATATTGGTTGGTGAGAAGTGGGAGGTTAGACAGACAATGATGGTGGGTGTAATATGACTATGACTACACCTACTCTTTAGAACTGACATTATTTTCTTTTTCATCACAACCCTAATGATCATCATCACCCTAATAGTCTCTGCTGATGCTATTGTTCTTGAATTCGTTCATTCTAGCTAGTTAAGGGATTGATAGTGTTTAAAACAATCTCTAAATAATGCAGAATTCGTGTTTCGATCGATACTGGTTTTTCAACGCCAAATAGCACAAGTTCTGTCCTGCTGCGTTAGGGATCGATCGCTGTTATCAACTGTGTAATCACTCGTGGACAAGGTATGTCACTCACCAACCATGCAGGCTATAAGCAGATAGAATTATACCTTGGCTCCTTTGATGCATGTGAGGACCAGCTTGGGTTTGGAGTCTCCGTTTACACCACAAATGGCTGGATCGTCTGCACAACAGAATCTATCAGGTGTCTATGTAGAAGGGTACATGCTGGGGTCTTGTAAAAGCAATGATCTCTGCTTTTCCTTTCTTGTAAAGAATTAAATTTGCTTTTAAGAATTGTTTTTTTTTCAAGAGATGTGAGAGATTTTGAGCCTCAAATTTGATATCCTACCTGTTTGCTGAACATGTTCTTGCTTTGTTTTGTTATTTTTCCTTCTTAATTACTTATTGTTTGATCATTAAGCAAGTAGACATGCTAGCTCACTTGAGGAGATGTTTTGTAAGTATGGAGAGATAATCAACAAGGATATTTCTGTGACCTTTAATGTGTTGGATAGAGTATTTATAGGAGAAGAACCGCTCTTGCTAACGAAGCAACTAACTATTGGGAATCTTTTTCTGGGATTGATCAAGGATTTTTTGAAAAGAAGGTGTTGTCAATTTCAATTGCAAAATGATAAAGAATGAGATAGAAAGTTAATTATCAATACTTATTTTTACAGCAAGAATTTCCTTATAGTTGATATAATAATGACAGTTAGAAGGATTAAATGAACCACCTGCATATCTACAATAATATCGCTGGTCATTGATTTATTTGAAAAGTACAACACTTTAATAGATGTCACTAGCATCAATTTGGAGGACACGTTGTCCCTTGTCAAGAACGAGATAAAAATAATATCGAAAAGTTAATAATCAAATTTTAAGAACCGTCTAATGCCAGATTTTATCAAATTAGTCTTTACTTTTTTTTTATTTGCTAGTTATGGATATCTATACATATATAATTAACCTTCTTCCCTAATTGCCTAGTAAAAATCATCACCATTGCCAAACCAAAATGCCGGGAATGCCCATTATCGTTTGTATGTATTATTCTTTTGGCTTGGGCATAACAAGAACGTAAGAAAAGGAATATGGAAAGGGGTGGAGAGTAGAGAGGGAGGACATGGACATGGTAACTTTAAAGAGAGTGTTGAAGTGTGAGAAGTGAGAACAGAAATGAAGACATAAAGAAAGAAAGACAGAGATGGTTGAAGAGAATATTGTGTTTTTTGGTGATCCCAAGAAGATGACTGATATGTGTGGGGAAGTACTGTTTGAAACATTTGCAGCTTTTTCTTTTTGTCTTTGGGAAAGGAAGTGAAGGTGATGAGATGATGACGTATGAACCCTAAGGCATGTGGTTAAAGTAGTGATGGATGACATTTTTAGATCACCTAGCATAATACGGCATTCCTAGATTCTCTTCATGACCTCACTTTGAATATCAACGTACATCACTGGCTCTATTGACATATCTACTAGATTCAGATACTGTATTATCTCAATAATTGTACAGGTGGATGCCCACAGAGTAGATACATAATAACGATAACAAATTTTCCGGATTTTGGAAGTTTTGCCGGCAGGGTATAGCTCAGTTGGTTTCATATGGGCAGATTTACTTCAAGATGTAAGGTTCGAATCTCACGGTTTGTAGTGTGAAAGCAACATTTTAAAGCCCTTTATGAGTTTTGAGGGTGGGCTCTTTACAGGCCTGTAGGTTGCTCACCTTCCCCTTAACGAGCCGCTGAGTATCTGATTTACATCCTCCTAGTTGCTTTATCGGGCCGAGATGTGAGGGGCCCTTTGAGTTAGGAATTCAACCTTTTGCTCCAAAGAGTAACGAGAACAAATGTTATGTTCCTACTTTTAAAAGTATTATATAATATAATTTGAATTAAAGCGTCAATGTTATTAATTATTTAAATTGAATTTATTGTTTATTTTTAATTATTAATTTTTATATAATTAAGTGTCTTTGTAACTTTTGTTTTCTTGTCCCTTACTCTTTACAGTTGGTGAAACATGAATTTCAAAGGGTGGGTAAGGAATCATGCCTTTGATCTATGAGTTAGCTTTGTTAGGAGAATCATGGATCAAGGGTAGGCATTTAGAAGGCTTTCTCTTCTTTTTATTTATACATACAAATAGAAAAATAAGAACCTACTACTACTACTCTATGCATGTCCTCTTCAAACAGACTTGATGTTCTT
The DNA here is from genome assembly GCA_025531955.1 of Erythroxylum orinocense. Lineage (NCBI taxonomy): Eukaryota > Viridiplantae > Streptophyta > Magnoliopsida > Malpighiales > Erythroxylaceae > Erythroxylum > Erythroxylum orinocense. Next base: position 4,344,214 of record JANZLX010000005.1, read on the forward strand.
GATATGATGGAGAATAAACTTTAAGAGCTATTAATTTGATGGTCCTTTTCCTTCTACTTAGCTTGGACTCACGTGAGCGAGCAAGCGGTCTTTATTTATTTCTCGTGAATTATTTGAAAATATTTTCTTTGTTAGTTAAGAGTAAAATTGTGTAGTATTGAACCTCTTTAAATCTCACGTATTAACGGAATTTTTATCGGGTCGTTGATATGTTTTATTTAAACCCTTTTCTTAGTGTTAAGAGCTCCCTAGCTATTACATAGTGTGTGACATATAGAGAATCATTGATCATTAGGCCATCTAGTTGGTACTTAACCACCATCAAAACCATTGTGATTGCTTGGATCAATCTAATTCAACATTCTAAAAGCCTTGCAATTATTCAATTCCCGGCCATTTTGTTTAGTTCTCCTATGTGTTCTATACACTGAATGCAGTATGTACTAGTGGAGTAAGTAGATATGTTAGGTCAACCGTTTAAATTTTCTAACGGATTTAGCAAATTTAATCGTAAAATTTTTGAACTATTTAATTTTTTGATTTAATTTACTTTAAAAATTTTGTTGTTAAAAACTGATCAATTTATTAATTAATCGGTTAATTTTTATAAACTAATAAGTTCTTATAAATTAAAATAAATCAATTAATGTTCATTTAATAACTTTTTTTTAATTAAGCTTCAAAATTTTGATAAATAAGGAAAAATATCTTTTAATCATATTTTTAATTATTTAATATTTAGTTAATTTTATGACGGTTTAATATCGATTAAATTATTTAAACTTTTTATCTTATCGCTTTAACTTTCAGTCTAATTTTTAAAACATAGTAAGAAGCATTGAAATAGTTTAAGTTCAAAGCTGATATTAGCATATCAGGGCAAATGACTATTGCCTATATTAGCATTCTGGGCTGAAAATGGGGCTCACAAACTCAGGGTCTGGACCCATGCAAAAGTCCATTCCCAGTGATGGAAGATTCAATGTTCTTAATTTCCTTTTTTATAATTTCGTATTTTTAAATATTTTATTAAGAAAATAAATTGTTATTAATTTTAAAAAATTAAAATATGCTACCAACCTAAATTTATTCTTCTAATTTAATTATTAATGTTCACTTGTTGAATCTTAATTAATATTCTTTATTTATTTACTTATGATAATAGATGAATATAATATATTTTAATAGAAGATTAATAGCACATTAACTTAAAATTTAAAATTTATCATTAATAACTTAATATTTAAGTTGATTTTAGCGTAATTTTAAAAAAGTTAAAATCAATATATCCGGTGTACAAGGTTTCAATGAAGGTCATAATGTACGCAATCTTTGTTTTATATTTTTACACAGACCTTATGGCTTATTTATGACAAGATCTTATTGTAAGATATATCAATAAAAAAAATTATATTCAATCAATATCCAAAAAAAATAGCAATAACAATTAGGATTGACAAAAGTTGAATAGAAATTTGAATTAAAGTAGGATGAAAATAATTTTATTAAATTAATTATTAAACTTGGAGAATTTAACATAAACTTAGTCTCAATCTATCTAAATTTAGCTCGAAGATTTTGAACTCAGACTGAAGATTGTACGTGTGACAAGAACAAGGTGCTAACGGAGGGCTGATTCCAACATTAGTTGGGCTGACTAATGAGTTGTTAGACCAAACCCAGTTGATGTTCATTGTACTTTGTTATCCCTTTGTCGCGTTGAGCCAGAAGCAAGCGTGGGGAGAGACATAGAGAGAGGAGAGGTTGCGTATGAACTTCTAATTCAACATAAAGCAGCAAAATGAGCTTTCTTTTTGGGAAGAGAAAAACTCCTGCAGGTGATGTTAAAGCTGGGATCTTTTTCTTTTTATTTCAATGTTTGATTGATTAGTTCTTTGAAGGTGGATGAAACTGAATCTGCAGAGAGAAAAGGGGGATTAAGTTGAAAAGGTTTGCTGTGGTTACATTGTGCAGGACCTGTAAATCTTGATTTATGATAAGAAAGATTGGAATTTGATTCAGTGAAGTTTGGTTTTACTGAAATTTTAGTTCTGGGTCTGTTTTATTTGTTTATTTTTGTTGAAATTTAAATTTTATGTTGGGGTTGCAGAGTTATTGAGGGAAAACAAAAGGATGATAGACAAGTCAATAAGGGAAATAGAAAGGGAAAGGCAAGGCCTTCAATCCCAAGAAAAGAAACTTATTGTTGAGATCAAGAAAAATGCCAAGCAAGGCCAGATGGTATAATTCTTTTCCTTCATTAACATATTGACAATGATGTTTAACATAAAGCAGAATGGAGTTAAAAGATTCCATAAAGCCGAGTCTGACTTGTTTTTGATCAAGGCTTAGTTGAATTGAATTGAGTGAAAGTGAATCGACCTATCAATTGTAGTAATGCTTGTTTTGCTTATTAATGGTGGTGATGATGGTTATTGGTATTTCATTCTTGTCTTAAGCTCTGTGGAGAAATTTGGCATGATAGTTGCCTGATGGGAACTTAGAGGTGGTAACATTTGCTTACTGAAAGAAATCTGAAAGGCAACTCATCTTTTCCCTTATTTCTTGGTTAAATATTTGACCTGAAAATTGTTCGTAATGGACTACTGAGGGCAGCCGGAAACGATGTGGGAGTCTTAAGGAAATTTGTGGTGGACTAAACTGACTGTATTGCAATGCCTGAGTTCCGTATGGATTCAATGCTGTGAGTTGCTGTGCATTTTCTCGTGTTACTGCTTACACTTGTAAGATTGGTCCACTGTGGCTCTGACTTCTGAGCTATATTTTTCCTTATGTAAATAAAAATTCTAAATTTCTTACATGTTCACTTGTTTCTTTTTCCTGATTCCTAGCTTATTTAGCTAAAGGACTTGTTTGTTGTGCTCGGTTACTCTTCTTTCAGGGAGCTGTGAGAGTAATGGCAAAAGACCTTATCAGAACACGACATCAGATTGAGAAGTTCTACAAGCTTAAATCACAACTTCAGGGCGTCTCTTTAAGAATTCAGGTAAGATGAGATTGGTTTAAGTAAAGTTATGATGCCTTTTTCTTTCTTTCTTTTTTTTTTTGTGTGTGTCTGTGTGCTACTTGATGTTTAAGATGAGATTACTTTTTCAGACATTGAAATCAACACAAGCAATGGGGGAGGCCATGAAAGGTGTCACAAAAGCTATGGGTAAGATGAACAGGCAGATGAACTTGCCTTCACTGCAGAGGATAATGCAAGAGTTTGAAAGACAGAACGAAAGGATGGAAATGGTTAGTGAGGTGATGGGGGATGCCATTGACGATGCTTTGGAAGGGGATGAAGAGGAGGTTGAAACTGAAGAGCTTGTGAATCAGGTGCTTGATGAGATTGGAATCGATATGAATAATGAGGTACACCTCATCTTTCTGAGTTCTAACAATGAACAAAACTAGCTTTATTGCAATAATATGTGGCATTTAGAGGGGAAAACAATTGGCAATCAAGAAATTGTTTGATATTTTCTTTTGTTTTTCAGCTCGTAAATGCTCCATCAGCTTCTATCTCTGCACCAGCTGCAACGAACAAGATTGCGCAAGCTGAATCAACTGGGGTTCATGAAGAAAATGGATTAGATGACGACTTACAGGCGAGAATGGACAATCTAAGAAGGATGTGACTTTGATTGTAGATAGAATTGAAGCTTATTTTGGGATACATGAAATATGTGAGTGATGTAACATTAGACTCGGATGCATTGTTAAATTGACGTAACAGCAAACCAGTGAGAGCTTTTGATTTTGTGAATATATACAGTTACATTAGTGATCAAAAGATTTTGGGTTCAAAGACTAAAAAGGGGTAAGCTTTTTACGGGAAGTTGAGGTTAATAGTTAATCATTTGCTTTCAAGAAATGAGTTTTAGAGATGGAAGAGCATTTGAATCTTTTGCTTACCCTGTCTGGCAGTTTCTTCTGCATCGTCTTGCGCTTTCTTAAACTTCACCTGCGGTATATATCTTATCCCCTGCAGATTTATTAGTCTTGAAAAAATGATATCAAGAAAGTGATTACATGCTATTGCGGTAGGGGTATACAGAGAAAAGCTAATGCCAATTGTTCCAAACACAACAAGAGCATCAGGGTTGATTAACATGATTGCTCTCGGATACAAAATTTTGAAGGGGAAATCCCTTGATGATTCAACTTCAGATTGAATGAGGCTTATATTGATGGTTAAGAGAAAGTTCAGTTTTTTGGTTCTTTTTTGCTAGTCTTCTTTGTTTGAAGCATCTCCAGCCGTTACATTCATCAGTTAGTGTGTCTGGTACAACAGTTTCATAGCATTACCACTCTTTGGAGCAAACTGGGGAACCAAGAAACCAAGAGCAGATATTGCCACAACTTTCTGTTGCAAATTCTTGGACACATTGGGATGGAAATCAACAATGAGAAACAACCTTCTGCAGAAAAGAAAGTATGACTAGCACATGGTTTGATACTTGTGAAATTTTATTTCTAAGACCAGTATAAACGGTTTAGTCTAACTGCATCGTTCCTAAACATCTTTCTGCTGACGTGTAGGTGTTCCATTTTCGTGCTTTTTTATATACGGCCTAGGCTGTTCTTTGCCGTTAAAGTTTTCCTCTAAAACATGCAGCAAAAGAGAACGACTCACTTTCTACAGCCATTTCCTGCGTTAAATCGTTTGAAGCAGTTGGAATTGTGGAGTAATGTTCTGGGATGGAGTATCTGAGTTTGACAGAACTTTCAGAAGAAACATGAATATAAAACATGGCTAATCATACTTCTGTAAAGAACCTTCAGGGGAATATCAACAAACTGACATCATTCCTGAATATCAGAATTGAAACTTCCACTCTTAAGTAGTTTCCAGGATGCATAAGTTGTGTGCCAAGACCTCGTATTTGCATCGATGTGACGCTTGCAGACATCAACTTTTGCTTTGTTATTGTCATGTATGAACATCAAACTTGCAAAGTCTCTTTTTTTTCCTCCTGCTTCAAGTAGAATGCAGTAAGATAGTTGTTTTAGTCTAATGATTAGAAATATCAATGCTTAAAACCTACCAAATCTTTAGTTGTAGTTAGCTAAAAAAGTTTTCTGCAACAGAGTGCTTATTTCATTTGCTGCATCCTTCAAGGTCGTTGAAGCATCTATAGTGGCACAGCAGGTATAAACCGAACACTTCAATGGGTGAGTTAAGAGGTGATGAAAGATATCAGGTAGGCTTTGCCTTGACAAGTCTTTTGTAACATGGTGTTAACATGATGTTCCCATCCCTGTACCATGTTACAAGAGAAGTTTAGAAGAGCAGCAGGACGAAGGATGGGACAAGCAGCAACGATGAGCGAGGAAGGAAATAACGATACGACGTCATTTGGATTAGTCACGGAATCCATAGTTAAGCATGTGTTCATGTAACAGCTAGTATAGTCGTTATTAAAACGGTGTAATGAACTTGGAAAGGTTAATTTTAGCATACTGGCAATGGCTATCTGGAAAGACCTTTAACTTTTATTCTTGTTGAAAGAGTTGGCCCTCAAGTTTGGAAAAGTTATAGCCACTAAATCTATAATTATGATCACAAGATTGTATCAGTCTTGAATCACAGTTGCAAGGTCAGTTCAAAAATAATAAACAAGACACCAGGAATACTTCTCATAAGCATTGCCCAAAGTACAAAAAGACATATCTCACCCGATAAGCTGCAACTATGGCTACCTACACCGGATGTGCAATCCAAGAAGTACAAGAAAATATCAAAAATGAGTTCCTCAGTTGATGATGTTATGTCTTGAGGGGAGCTTTCTTCTCTCTATCAGATATGCGTGCAGGAGTAGTGGAATGTGACTTAAAACGACCTCTACCTCCTCCATCTTCCTTTTCCTGCAATGGTACAAAGCAATATGCTCTCTTATGTTTAGACTACAAAATTCAACAAAAGGAAAACAAAAATGAACGAAAAGTCTGTGCATGCTGAAGTCTACAGACATGCTTCCATGAATATTTTGGATGAATACTACAACAGATGGAATCTCAGGTTAGTGGGCCACCAGGGATAACAGCAAGTTGCAGAGGAATAGCAATGAGGGAAAAGGGAAGACAGAAGGAAAAATAAAGTAAGAAGATCGAAGACATTGAGGATAAAGATATAAACTTTGTCTCGACACTAATCTCAAAGTTGAACACTTGATATAGTTATAATAGACGTATTTTAGGTACCCACTTTCTTCTTAACAATCTGAACTACATCTTCGTCCTGAAGCACATGAGCAAGGCCACAGTGTTGGGGGTAATGCCGTGCACTTCTGCCCCATACTAGCACGTATTTCACATCCTTCACCAAGCTTCTGTGTATGTGATTACAAAAATCTTCCACTGTGCAGCCACCCCTATCCTATTAAACACAATGAATATTAAATTTAAAGGACAATGAAGCCACTGAACGCGAAAAAGAAAACCATGCATTTTAAATGATGCAGGGATAAGTTAAAAGAGTAGATTATGCTTAACATACAGTTGAAAGAACGACAGGTTCGCTAAAATCAGGTTGCTGGCCTTGTGGTTTTGTGTAGACTCTCACAAGCCCCATTTCTTCCCACATTTTTGCGAGTAGTCTGTCCAAGTTAAGCTGTTTTAAGGGGAAAAAAAGAGGTATAACTTTCAATCTACACAGAAAAATTTTCAGGATAACTACACAACAATATTGATCCTTTGCGTGCAAAGTTACGAACAATAAATAAATGATTACTTTCAACTTGTCCAATCTATCTTATCCTCAAAAGAGGAACTGGAGACGGCCTCATAATAGAAATTAGATGAGCAGAACTTGCCTTTAAATTGCAGCTAATGACAACAGAGTTTGGTTGGCGAGCTAACTTGTCCACATCATCGATACCAACAACATCTATCTTGTTATAAACATATACGCATTTCATATATTTACGATTACCCTCAATGACATCTATAAGATCATCCACTGTAGCATCTTCACGAAATAGAACCTACAAAAAATTCATCAGCAAAAAGCAATAGTAGAACAGATATTCAGAGAACCATGATTTGATTGGGAATGGTTAAACTCATAATTTGACGCCAACTTAGCAAAATATTATGCATACCAATATCAGCAGTTGAATTAAGAATTACAGAACAAATAAACTTTGGCCTCGTTGGGTTGGCACGGATTGTTGATTAGGAAAATAATCTTTTTCTTAAAATTTAAATTATTATGTTTGGTTTGTTTTTCTGAGTAGTTAAGAGAGTAAAAATTTTCCTAATTTAAGGAAGGTAGTAGCACTTTCCTTGGATTCTAAATCCCAACACCCCCTTGGTATTTAGATTACTTTCCTCAGGGATTTAATCTAAAAATTATAATGGCCAATTTAACACTTTTTTCTCTCTCTACTCTACAACTTTAAAGTATATAAATTTCAAATAAATTTTGATTTAATAATTAAAAATATATAAAAATAAAATTTACTTTATAAATAATAATTTTTAAATTATTTATTTTTAAAATAAAATATTTTATTAATAAATATTATATAAAATATTTAA
>JANZLX010000005.1:4351861-4369089 GCA_025531955.1 Erythroxylum orinocense
ATCCACCCAACTTTCCTATTAGAATTCTTATAAGTATCCAAACATGTGAATATCTTTACTTTCCATAGATTTATTTTTCGAGGAATCATATTCTAAATTCACTTTACTTTCCCGTCAACCAAATGGAGCCTTTCAGATAAGAATTTCATGACTTGTGATTCTCTTGTACTATTGACAGAATAAAAATATGAGGATAATCCATTAAGCAAGATAGAAACTACCTCTGCATTATGAATCTTATATTCATGCAAAATCTGGTAACAAAGCTTCTCATCAACATGAGTTAAAGGGAGGGTGCTGTTGAAAGAAATGCCCCCAGTTTTCTTTTTCTTGAAATAAATCTGTCAAAAAGGACAAAGCCAAAATCAAATAATAATAGAAAAGAAATGAATAAATCTTAAGAAACACTGACTAAAACCACAGTTCTCTATTTATTCATTTATGTTGGTGGGGTTTAGCATAGACCAAAGCACTCATTTTCTTTTCTATTATGCACTCCAAAGAAATGGAAAACAAGAGCAATACTTAGTGGCATGCAGACCAAATGGAAAACAAGAGCAATACTTAGTGGCATGCAGACCAAGGATGCACAGAGAAACTTTCTTGAAAGCCTAACACAGCAAAATAGTGGCTGGCTGAAGGTCTAAAAAATAAACAATTGAACCTATTATAAGTAGCTACTGGAAATTTTCTCTATCTATGATAGACAAGCTTACTTGAGGTGGCCTCTTATTCAACCGCAAACCCACAGCTTCAAGTTCTCTCGTCAGTATTTGCCGATGACCCTCGCTCTGCAACAATGTTTGAACATGTTACACAGATCCTCTCCAGTGATGGTGAATGATTTTTTCGAAAATAAAACACTAGGAACTTAAAAGGGGGAAAAATGTTACAAATGAATCGTGGAATGGAGAAAGATGCAAGGTGGAATGTCTAGGAAAAAAACAAGGTCAGATTTTTGTTCTCCACCTAAATGTCATAAAATCAGAAAGAAAATGATCGGTCAAAAAAAGGTTTGATTTTTTTATTGAATAAGAACGAAGAACAACAGAAAGGAAGAGGAAGAAAGATTAAAACGGAACATTCCTAAAAATATTGAACTTTTGTAAAAGACAGTGAAGAGGAACTACAGCGATCGACAAATTTTGGAAGAGCTACAAAAAGCATGTTGCATCAAAATGATTTTACAAGTTTATTCTCAGACAGATGCTTTTCTGCTTTTAACTTGTACAACTAGAGCATAAAATTAAGGTGAGACTGATGCCTAAATTTGAATTACAAGAAATGCTTTCCCAGCTAACTAGAGACAGATATATTCCATCCCTTGGGTAATTTAGATGTCAGTTAAAGTGAAAACGATAGATTCCATAAGCAGTTGGTAAGGTTGGCTAAAACATCATATAAGTGCAGAAAACTTACTTTTGAGGCATCAAGAACCATCAACACTATGTCCGAAGATTTGGAAACAGCAATAACCTGGTATAAAAATCACACCAGTGTTTTGTGACTCAACAATTCCCAATAACAAGATGAGGTCATGAAACCATATGCAACTAGCAGGATTTCAACATCAATAAGGTACTCATCATAATCTCAAACAACAAGATAATAAAAAAAAGGACATAAATAAAGGGGCATTAGAAAGTACCTGTCTCCCACGTCCCTTACCTTCAGAAGCACCTTCAATAATTCCAGGAAGATCAAGCAGCTGAATCTTAGTGTCATTGTAATTTATAATCCCAGGAATACATGTAAGTGTTGTAAATTCATAGGATGCAGCTTCTGAATGTGTTCCAGTTAACATTGTTAAGAGGGTTGACTTCCCCACACTGCAATAAGAATGAGAATATGATTTTACTTTTTCCTATGATCATTCACACAAGCACTTGCTTATGCTTTTTGCATCTATAGCTACAACTAACAACCATTTAAAAGTCATTAAGTCATTAAGGAAGTAAAGAGACAACTGATTCCTGATCAACTATTGTGAGGTATGCTGGATCTTTTTCTACCGTATATGCATGTAACTGTCGGTTTTATTGTTGGAATGCATGCATGCGATTACAAACATATGCACAAATTTGCATATCATAAAGATGAAAGACCTTGGAAATCCTATTAGTGCAACACGTCCATGGCCGTACTTTGTAACTTCAAATCCATCTCCACCTCCACTGGATCCCTAACTTGGGAAAAAAAAAAGAATTATGCCCATATAAATCTTAACAAGTGCAAAGAAAAAGTAACATAAGAGAAGATAAACAAGGTGGAATTGAATATATTGCCAATGGAGAGAACCCCTTGTGAATACAAACACCACAAAAACATGTAAAGAGAAAAATCCCAGAAAAGGAAAAATAAGGAACAAGATTTGGTAAAGATGAACCAACGCATACCTTAGGAGGCTCCAGCAGTTGAGTCCTTAGCTTGGCTATCTTGGCCTTGAGCTGACCAAGATGGTACTCTGCATAAAAACTTTGGAATTAAATAAACTTCACAGAAGCAACATACTCAACAACGTTATCAATCAAGAATTAAAGATAAAGGGAAACAAATCATCTACGCACATATATAACGGCGCACTACCGATATAATACCTGTGGCTTTATTTTTCTGGGTTCGGGCCATCTCGGCCTCAATTTCTTTAATCTTCTCAATAATCCCCATATTGTCTCCAGCTCACTAAAACCATCAAAAGAAAAGAAAAAAAACACAGACAGAAAGATTCAGTCTTTAGCAATAATCAACATGCCTTTTTCATTGTCAACCAAAACAGATGCAAGTCGAAACAAAATACAACTGAAAAATCAACTCTTAAGAACCTCCGACATAAACTACAAGCTGGTATCTTAAAGTTCAGTTTCTCTGATTTTGTATATACCAATTAAGCACCAGAAACTCGGAAGCCTTCGGAGAACAAATTTAACAGTTGTACAGAAAAAGTGACAGAGTGCGCAGAGATAGGGTTGATGGGTAACTCACATAAACTGAACTCTGTAACTGATCCAACAGCCTGAATAGAAGAATACAAGTGTTGATGTGTTTAGTTTATATATGGAGCGACAGAAAGAGGAGAGAGATCGTAAGGTAATCAGAGGAAGGGAATAAATAAAGCATTATAAACTTGAAGGAACAAAAAAGAAAAGAAAAATAAGGAAAGGTAAAATTACCATATTTTTAAATTTTTTTATAAATTCCTGCAAATTTAATAATAAAATAAAGACTTTTGGCAAGTCTTTTTTAATTAAAAATTAGCTTAAAATTTTTAAAAATTACTTTGTCATTATTAAAATTTTAATTAAAAAAATTTCTTTGTGACCATAAGATCATAAAAAAATTAAGAGGCAAGATCAAATTAATAATTTTATTCTCTTTTTTTTTTGTGGATTTCTTACGAATTGTTCTAAAAGAATTCTAATTATAAGAAAGCATCTTTAAGCCATCTACAATCAGACTAATCTTCGTTTGAGCTAAAAAGGTCCCTTACGAAAGATAAAGCTCTGATTTTAAGTTTTAAACAACTGCATACATGAAAATTATTTGAACTCACAACCTCACTTAAGCAAGAAAAGTCCCCTATCAATTCACCTGCACCCTCATGTTAATAACTTTATTCCCTATCATCACATTGCATGAGTTTCTTAATATGTACTTTTTCTTTTTTATATTTCTGATTCATCTTAAAACAACATCGTTGTAGCCTACAGCCCAATCTCAGATTGTTCAAGCTGAGGCCAGACTGATCGTTATCCCCAAACAGTGTCCAATTTTTACCATTTACAACTCTCATGGAAACCTTTTGAATGTACTTCCACTGTCCACAACGTTCATGGCCTCTTGATTTGAGTCTAGTCAAAATCTGGTAATTTAGCTCACATTGCAGAAGATTAGTTGGTCTCTCTTTGCTTTAAAGCTTTAGCTAAAATAGGAGACAGTAACTATTCAAGTGCAAAGAGTAGTGTCTGCTTGTATGCAATTTACACAACTGCAATCTACTAGTTAGCATCGTCACAAGTATCCTGATGGTCTTTCATTTACACTATTTCCAGTAGAGCCAAGCACCTTGCTTGAGCCATGATTTGGAGGATCCTGCGCTTGCATCTCAGCCAGTTCTCTCACTCTTAGCAAAATTGGTTCTGGGATGGGCATTGAAGCCGCATTTTTCCGGGCGTTCATCTATATCATCAATCAAATAAAAGCATATATGCATTAACCATCAACAAGAAGCAACAGTATTGAACGTACATCAGTACTGAGCAACGAGTTATATAGACGAATGGAATACCATAACTACTTACTCACCACTTTATCTGGAGTTGTTTGTGCAAAACTGGCTTTCAGCAGATTCCTCCATTTGTCCTAAAAAATATTTATTTGTATCAGCTAGAGTTCCAGTCCTTGGAGGTTGCAAATTAACATAGTTGCAAAATACAATTACAACTCCATCTACAAATTTCTGAGCTTAAGAGTATCAAGATTCAGTGGCTGACACACCTTGAGATCAACAGAGGTGCGGTATGAATAGGATGCAAAGGCGAGCCTTTTGATCTCAGACCACCTCCCGGCTCCATATCTGGATACACCATCAACTAGTTTCACAACTTCAGAAAGAGTCCAAGCTCGATGATGCTTCCGTCTAATTCCACCTTTTAACGTTGGCACACTGACAACATTTTTATCTGGATATATAGACGAATCCAAATGTGTTGCTACTGCATTATGTCCCAACCGAGAACCAGTCATTGCAGGTAACTGCCTCTCTCTCTCCACTTCACTCAGAAACTAGGCAATGCAACAGATACTCGAATCAACATTACAATTGCTTTCAACCAGTACTGCTTATACACATATATCCCTGATAACGATTAGTACATGTGGTGGGTATGACGGGAATTACCTGGGGCTGGAGCTGTTCAGGAGCAGATCTAGCCATCATGACTTCCGATACAAAAGTCTGAGCACCAAAAGTCTTTTTCACCATTGAAGTTGCAGCATCCATGTCACCATAATTGATTTTCTACAGAAAAACAATTCATACAGACAATAACTACACCACCTAATAACAAAATAATGAATAAATGAATGAAGATAGTGCAAAAAAGTCAATTAAGAAACCAAAAAAACATTTGAGAGAATATATGCATGGATGCACATGTTCATGATGAAAAAATATGATATATTGTACAAACCAGAAGAGCTGCATAATTTTTCCTTGGACGGCTTCTTCTGACCCTATAAACACAAGGAACTTTAATCCCAAATCCTCCCAGAGAATCCACCCTCGTTACCACTATCCTCCCATCTGAAGAGGCACTGATACCAGATCTAAGATGAGATTTTGGGGACACTTGTCCAAGTCCCAAACTTTTAGGTGATGTTATCAACCTTGTGCTGGACACTTTTGACTCCATTTCTGAAAGTTCTTCAATATAACGTTTTGTGGGCTTCCGAACTCTTTTGTTAGCTCTCTGTTCCATGGCATGTTCATCACTTATGAAATTGCCATCTTCACTATTATGGTCTCTAAATTTTTTTTCAGCAACAGTTTGATGATCTTCTAGTTGGCTCCGACGGCCAGTTGGTAGACTTTTGTGGTCCCCATTTATATCTCCTATTACTGAATCCTTGACATAACCATCACCAGCATTATCAGAACTTTCGTCCTTAACCAATTTGTTATCTTCTATAACAAAAGTTGTGGTTGAAACCTCACAAGAGTTGGTTAACCCCATAGCAATTCTTCTCTTAAGCCACAGCTTGTCCTTGACTGTAGTTTCTCGCCCAAATGTTGCCCTAAAAGTTTCATGCAGTTCTTTAATTGATAAATTGTCCAAACAGATTCTCCCCTGCAGCTTGGAGAAGTCAGGTTTTGAACCATTGATGAAGATTGAAGATGACGATCCACCTATCTGCTTATCTGAAGGATCTGAGCACTCCCCAAGACTCCCAACTTGACCCATTAGGGATTCACCCAAACTTTGAGCCAATGAAGGGATGGACTCCTACAAAAGAGTTTCAGATTATCATCAATACCAAGCAATTTATCATGCCTATCAGAAGAGCGGCTGTCTACAATCACATAAGCAGAAGAATAATCAGGAGATCCATATGCTATGTAGTGCTATATTCCTCTTTCACCTTTTGTAGCATCTCCTTAACGTATACAAGAGATTTTAAAGGCCAAGCAGGATCCAAGACACAATATTAGTGCCTCTAAGCTTGATATATATATAGATGTTTTTAATCTAACAACAGACTTACTAAAAGAAAAGGAAAAAAGATTCTGTATAAGAAACGCAAAATGGATATACAATAGAATAACATGAACATGAGTACAGATAGAGTTCATATCCACCTTTTCGGGTATCACAAGATGTATACCTATTCATTCTCCAGCCTCACCTTCAACAAGAGAGTGAGAGAGAGAGAGAGAGAACAGATAAACTCTCTCTTCTTTTACTTTTTCATTAATCCCTTTTTTATCAATATTCTCACAAATATTATTCCTCTCTCAAAGAACTAAACACTCTAAACCCTTATACTTAAGATATTACCCAACTAACTTTTCTTGCTATACAAAATTATGCTCAACCAAGCTAAGTAATGATATTAAAGTGAAAAAATCCAACTCACAGATTTTAAGAGACAACTTTAGATGAGGAGAACTGTATAAGTAAACATGAAGACGTGTATTATTTTCGTTCTCGGAATGAAAAAGGACAAAAATTTTCATGGTAGAAAACATGTCAAGACAACCCAAATTTACCTCAAGTTGCACACTTGATTTTTCTGGATCAACATCAGTATTCTCAGTCCGTGACAAACCTGGCATAAGTTCCACGTTAGATGCAATAGAATAAGTTTAGGGAATTATTCACTTTAGAACAAGTTACATGATCAGCTAAATGATAGCAGCACCTCACAAATGGCGAGGATACGTAAACCAGAACAACTTTGAACAACAGAGCAAATAAGAGACTTGAGAAGGGGATATTCCCAATATGTAGTCAAGAAATTAGTCCAAATTGTTTTGAATAGCTAGTTTACACAACTTAGTAACAGACAATTTATCACCAAAATACAAAGAAGAGTAAATATTTCAACTTCTCAAAAATTAAGAAATTCAAGTGAGCTTATGTTTGCATATGGTGCTCTCCTTATGAGCACCCAAACTGGCATTTTCTGATTTAGCTCCCTATATGCTATATAAATTCATAGTCCTAATGGGAACAAACCTTCCAATCTTTCTAACTGGGGCACTCCAGTTGAAGATCCTTCATTCGAAAAGCATAAAATACCATTCCTGGTATCAGGAACAATATGCATTTCACCAGTGTCATCTCTAAGTAGCCCTTGTACTTCCATTACTTCATCATCTGTTGCAGGTACTAATCTCCCATCTCCTTCCAGCTGCACATTCACAGGACATGTACGTTCCAGCTCATTAATCTACTTCAAGGGCTTAAATCATTACTTATCCATATTTTCTCCGGGATTAAATCATTACTTATCCTTATTTGCTCCATTAGTGACCAAAAAGAACTTTAAGCTAACGCATGAATTAATTGTTCAATTCCATACATCAAGTCATAGGGCTTAAACCCTAATTAATAACATCACTGATACATGCAAAAAACACTGTATCCACTTGCACATAGTTAACAAATAGGGTCAAGGGCTTCCAGGCTAAAGAAGCAATGGAGCTTAAGTAGTTGATGACTCTGGAACTCAGAGTTTTAGGCAAAGTAATTAATCAGTCCCCTAAACTAAATAGAAATGCCAAATCAATAAAGGGAACAGCACCTGCATTATAACCTATTAGATAGTAAAACCATAATAAAACACATTGTCAAGAGCATAGTCAATATACTTCCATATCTTGAATGGACGATGATACAAAAGAATATTACTGAACATCGTCATCTCATAGGCGATAATATGAATCCATAAATTACTGAGTCAAAGAATTAAGTCATTTCTGTTTCAAAGCCCAATGTTAAGATGAAGTTGAGATTACTAAATTAAGCTCTGGTCAATCTGCAACAAATACAACTTGAACTCCAAACCAATTTTTATAAAATAAAACAAAAGCAGAATTTACGCATTTGTATCTGAAAATGTACCCGAACTAGCTTATAGACAACTGGGCTGGTAATCTGCTTGGGTGAAGAGAAGGGTGAACTACTCAGCTCACCCTCAACAAATTTCCCTTCATCACTCCCCTCAACTCCAACCTCTGTTTCCATGTAAAATCCAGCAGATGCAACTCAAATACAAAAACTGAACATCACAAACAGAAAACGACAAACACAGAATTAATAAAGATGGCTTATGCACCTCTACAGCACAAAGCTTTATCTGCAACACTAACAATAAAACATGGAAACTTAACTTACATATGGTGTCAGTGTCACTTGGTTTCACTTTGCCCCCACCCAATACAGAATTGGATTCAATTCTTACCATTATAATTTTCAGATGTTAAATCTCCATCATAAATTGCTCCAAAAACAGAAAATCACAAGTCTATTTCAAGCAAAAATCTAAACTACCAAACTAAGTTAAAACTACCAAGTCCGTTGAGAGATATCCCATAAACAACGATTTTCGCAAAAGGACAACAGCTGAAGATCTCAAATACATCTCCAAACACATCATGCAAAAACCCAAAATGAACTAACACCAACTGTTTAAAATTTATACTTAACCCAATTCCAAGAAAACCAAACTCTTTCAACGAAACAAATTATATGTTGAAATTATACAGCAAATTACACAATTTTGAATGTTTATCCAAAGATACATAGTTTACACTTCATTGACAATAAACAAAGCTAAATTCGGTTTTCACAAATTATAAAAAGAAAATTACACAAACTTCCAAAATTTATCCGACAGAATAAAATTCACACTACGTTAACAACAAACAAAGCTAAATTCAATTCAAAAGTGGACATCCAAAAACATACTCGCAAACATGAAAAAGAAAAGAAACAAAAATAAGTAAAAAAAAGATTCAATTTTTAGCTCAAATCAGAACCCAATAGTCCTAAGCACCAATTACGAAGAGAGAAGAACTCAAAATTAGAATTTAGAGAGGTTGAGGCCAACTGAGGACTGACTGACCATAGGAGACGGAGTCACGTAGTGTTGAGTCGTCAACGAGTTGACTCAGCTCGTTCCCAAGTAGATAACAGTGACGGAGTTCGCGAACAAAAGTCGTTTTTAGAGAGAGAGAGAGAGGGGGGCTTTTTCAGTAAACTGTGTTTACTGTTTAGTGCGCTACAGTTGCGGATTCCAAAACTGTTGCAAACTAGAATTTAATTCACAGCGCGTGGCTTCCGGATGAGGATGCGTCGCTTTCTAGGTTTTTCTCCCTGGGGAAAATGTGTAAACGAAAATGGAAACGGAATCGCTTTATTGATTGACCCTTCAAATTGAATGTGTAAATTCAAAAGTTTTGATTGTCCTAAAAATTTTAATATATTTTATCATAGGGGCAAGACTATAATCGACGAGTTTTTGATTAGAGATTGACGATTCACTGGGTCACAAATTGTTATTTTCCCATCAAAAACTCGTCAATTATAGGGTTGCACCCATAATCGGCACCGTCGGTCGACCTGATCAGAGATGTGGGCTCTTGCTACGACCGTGTGCGGTCTTATTCTATAGTGAGAAAATAACATAAATAAGCCTCAGTCGGTCACGAATCGTTAGTTTCTCATCAAAAACTTGTCGATTATAGCCTTACACCCATGATTGGCATCGTTGGTAGACTCGGTCAGGAACGTGGGCTCTTGGTATGGTCATGTAAAATTTAGATTAAATATATATTTTTAAATTCATTTAAATTTTTTTCTATAAAATAATTTTGTATAAATTAAACTTGAAACTAATAAATTTTCTACTAGAATCAGTATCTCTATCAAATCAAAATAAGCTTATATTTGGTTGAGCTTATCCCGATAAAACTTTTATGTAGAGCTTTTTTTTTGTAGATTTTTTATAAAAAAATTTTTCTAAGAAGTTAGTTAACTGTTTGATTGTCATTTAAAAAAGAGTTTTTTTTTTAAAGTTTCATATAGTAGACTGTTTGGCAACATAAAAATAAAATACATTTTCACTTTTAACTATATTTTATTTTGTAATAAAAATTATTTAAAGTATATTAAACAGTGTGCAAAGCACAATATATTAATTATTATATAATTTTAAATCATATGAAACATAAATTAAAATATATCTAACCAAATTTTTTATATAGATTATAACATAAGTAAACTAATATTAAAAATAAATATTAAAAATTATAAAAAAATCTATATAATATTATATAAATCTCAAAATAAATATTCAAGTTCAGTAAATAGTTAAACACGTAATAAATAGAAAGATGCATTTGTGAATATTGCGAGAATCAAGTGTAAAATATAAGGTCAAAATGAATAAAAAATAAACTCATTAATTGATTTGAAAATTTTACCTTAAAAAGAATTTTTTTAAGAAGCTGCAAATTTGATCTTCTTAAAAAACTGTATTTTTACTGTAAAAAAAATCATATCTATTAAAGAAGTAATTTTTCATTTTACAATAAAATATTCATTTTTCTTAAAAAGGACTTTTGTGCTAAAGAAAAGTAGTTATTAACTTTTCAAAAGCTCGTATAAATAGAAACTAAGACTGCACACTAATTAGACATTTTCAATCCCTTTATTTTATAGAGATTCTCACTAAATGTTTTTATTATTGAGGCTGCTCATTGAAATGAAATACTTGAATCTCTTTTTGAAACTTTAAAAAGTATTTTTGTAAAGTTTGAAATTTGAAAATTAAAATATTTTAATAAGAAGGAATTAAACATATAAAGATCAGGGAATATAACGAATTATGTTGATTACTTTTTTTTTTTTTTGAGGGCAGTCATTCCATTAAAGCAAGCTGGTCGTAGCCGGCAAGACTTCAAAAGGACAGTAGGAAAAAGAAAGTGGAATGTATTTAACTGAGACAAAAAGCAAGGAAAAGTGAACAACTTTGTAACATGTGTACTGATACAAGTACCATAAAAGCATGGCAATCTCTTTACATCTGAAAGAAAACGCCAGGTATGGTGCATGGCCCTTTTGACCAGTTATGATCAATTTCCGTTGTCTGATTAACCGGATTGACATTATTTTGGCCTCTTATCAACATTATGAATGAGACTTTTGCCTTTCCTGGACTCCTCCTAACACGTCGTAGGAAAGAATGGGCAAAAGGGATGGCTACGTTGCACCTTCAGAGTTCAAACATGGGGCCAAGCTAGAATTGTATGTCATGCAATTCCAGGACCTGATTCCTCACGTCTCTTTAAAAAGATCCTTCCATGTCATAGAAGTCCTTGTTGCTGATATAACACCTTCCGCCCGGTATTCTGAATTGTGGTTTGGATCACAACCACAGTCGTCTGAAACGTACTGGTTCTGCAACCACGATCGTCGAACGAAATCTAATGGTTTCAGCTAACACTGGCTGCAATAACTTATGATCACGGTGTTGAGACAGCCTCTATGCCCTGGAAGAAAGTACGTTGTTCGTTGAACAAAGCCTGTGCTGGTTTTGGAGCAGTGTAGTTTAGCCAAGTAGATATCTTCTCTATCAAGAGATGCCTCCCATCAAACCCAAAACTGTTCCCTGTTTCAGGAATTCATGCATTTCCAACTCATACCTGAAAGAAGCTTTATCTGTCCGTAGCTCTCGATAGATCCTGGGAGGGGGAGAATATGTCAAGTATCCACATGGGATCACATCTTCTTAGGGCTTTCTGGCTTTCTGGTATTATACTCCCTAAAATAACACAAAATATCAGTCTACAAATAAGTTCCAACTTCCAAGAGATGCCTTAGTCCCCACAGAGTCATAAACAAACTGGACACAAAGTCCAAACTTATGAACATGAAACTTGCGTATCTGTGAACCCAATTGCATAGTGAAAATATACATGTTGAAAATATTCAGACGTGTGCATATCTATTTTCTGGGCAAAGCATCTCTAAAAAGACATCAATTTAGGAGCTTCCGAACTCCAAGAACACGGATTGGTGTTCAAGAAGACTAACAAACTCCCAGTTCTTAATATAAGCATTGTCGCGGATCCACTTAACCCACCGTTTTTGGGTAAGGGAGGAGTGTTTCAATGCTAACAACTGCAATAACAACAATATATCATTGAAATCTTGCTGAAACACAGGCTCTAAGAAGTCCAAAAATATAGGGTCTTACCCTCATTAGTAGAAAAAGTATTTCAATACTAACAAGAAGGAAAAATCACTTTGGAGCATAGAAAACTGGCAAAAGATTTCCCATTTCCTGATCTCTTGGATGTATCAAAAACATAGTTACACATGCACACGCACTTCACTGGTGCAACCTCACAAACACCTTGTGTCCCAGAAAAAAACAAAGTTAAAAGTGTCGCCCCTTTTTCCTTAAAGATCAAACTTTTAGCATACATATTTAGTAGAGAATAAGGCTTGTGATGTTGGCGTTCCTAAACTCCAAGAACGATAGACTGGTTCAAAGAGCCTTAACAACTCCATTGATTTAATCTAAGCATCGTCTAACATCCTCTCAGTCCATAATTGGCAGAACTTAGAAAAAAGGAACACAGACGATGCGACAGTCAAGATCACAGCCAAAAGAACCCAACATCTGATGCTAAACTAACCAAAACCACCGAATAATATCCTAAGAACTTCAAAGGGTGGCAACGGAATACTCCAAAAAAATCCAGAAGTGGCATAATTAAGATACATCTGATCTTCACACCTTCAGTTCCTTCTATAAAATAAGACTGTAAGCACAACCAAGTAATAACTTTTGCTGAATTATGCTAAGAATCATACCTGAAAATGATTCCTTTCTGACCTGGAATCACTGGTCAGAACTCAGAACATAACGAAGTACTAGTTCCTGTGAATGCGGAAGAACTGAAGAAGGTACAAATGTTTGGTTTGTATCCCTACGATCTGACGGTGGTGATGAATTTAAGCTTCGCATTGAACGGTTTAGATCTAGAGCTTAGATTATTGGCTGCCAACTCACACTTTTCTGGTCCCACCAATGTCTGCTGATTTTTCACTGGTGCGTCGGCTTTTTTAAAGCATACTGGCATTGGTGACCTTTCTCAGTAGAACTCTAGGAGTCTATTCGGGTCTCATGTTGGCCTGGGATTGGGAGTATAGGCGCGTGATCGTGGAAGTGAACGTGTTGGAAGTTATTAATATTCTTTCTTCTTCCCAAAGTGATTTGACTGGAAATTATTTTTTAGTGACAGGTATCCGCACCTTGATTCTACAAGTATGGGAGGTGCAACTTCAGCAGACACATCACGAAAGAAATTGGTGTACAGATCACTTGGCCCATTTGCCCTTTTTTGCTGAACCGGACACGCATACCCTTCAGGAGCCACCACTGAACATTTTGGATGTACTTTCTCGAGACCTCAATGGAACCCTATACAATCGCACCCTTTATAGGGGTCTAAGCGTTACGCGCTAGTCGTTTTGTTTTTCTTTCCCTTGTAAAAAAAAAGTTAATTTATTAATTTGTTTATACCATATATGATGACATCATCTTTATTTTTTCAAACAAAATATATGGTAAATATGATTGATTATCAAAGGAAAAAACATCCAAAATATTGCTAGGTAGTTTTGTCCAAACTACCGAATCTGTAATGGAACGAGAGGCTGGAGCTAGTAAGTGAGCCCCACTGTTCATAAATCAACGAACATATTTCAGCGTCACATTCGTCTAACCCAAAAGAGACTTACAATCAGAAACAAAAAGTCCAAAATAAGAAAAATCAATATAGTTGGGATCAATAATAACTTTAACGCAAAGTAGGACATTTGACTTCACAACGGTATTAGACCACCCCTCAACCTTAATCCAACTAAATGTTTCCTTTATCATGAAAATCTCTGTTGTTGTTGCATCTAGACGTATTGGGAGTCGTTGTTGCATGGCTCGTATAAACAAACCCTATCGTCATGTAAAATTATACCGAAACCCACAATCATATTATCAAAAAGAGCAACATCCACATTGAGTTTCAACGTACCTAGACATGGTTTTATCCATAAATAAGGAACGTGAGTCAGGTTTCGTTCGACCCTCGTAGCTTTTGCAGCTGACCAATCATGCAAAAAACCCCGAGCTCTATGCACAATTTGAGCAAGAGTTCTACATCGCTGATTCCAAATTAAGTCGTTTCGAGCTTTCCATAAAGATCACACCACCATCATACCCAGACAAACCAAATCAGTATCACTCAGCTGCAAAATATGTACGATTCATGAAAAGAAATTCCCAGGGGGCTGCACATACGATCATAAACCTGCAATAATCCAACAATCTCTTGCTACCTCACAGTCAACAAGACAGTGAAAAATAGTCTCCTCATACAAATGACAAAACGGACAGCTACTATCAATAGGAATATGCCTCTGTCGAAGAAGCGCCCGAACTGAAAGAGCTTGGCTGATTGCTCGCCATAGTAAATGCTAGATTTTGACGGAACTTGGATACTCCATAAACGCAGCCAAGCGACCTTAGACTGAAAAACATCAGAAAGCAAAGTAGTTAGCATTTTGTAAGCACTCTTCACACTATATCGACCCTTTGAATCGTTTACTCAAAACCATGAATCCTCAAAGACCGGAGCTGATAAGGGAATGGACCGAATTGCCTCACACTTTTTTGAAAAAATCAAAGAAATCTTGTACATATCCCAACGACCCTGCAAGATCAGATCTGAAACCCATAGAACATCCGTTACAAATTATTAATAAGAATATCGAGGGGTTAGATTACCCTTTTTCCATTAGAGTCTTCAAAGAACAACAATAATTTAATAATCCCTAAAAAAACAATAATTTAATAAAAATTTTACTGCTAGGTAAAGATTACGAGAGATTTAATAGTACACAAACTTATTCTTAACCGGTAGATAAGTCATTTTGAATAAATGAATACAATTTCAATTCTCTCACACTTTGTGCTTATGGTGAAAAAAAATTATTTAAGAAAATTTAAAAATATCAATATTTTGAAAATTTAGATTATAACATTGACCGAAACAACAAAAAATTAAAATTTAACCAATGGATATAACTACATAAAAATAAGAAGAAAAAAGTCAAAAAATCAACATACTCATAATATAAAGCTCCTTGATTTGCGAGAGTATGTGAAAGGTAATAATATATGCAATTTTTATGATTACAAACTTTATGTGCGAGAAAGACAGAAGAAAAAGATTTAGAACTTCACATGTAAAATAAATAAATTAAACTCTGCATGTAGTTTATACTGCATTGGTTGGTATCCACTTATACAGTAATGACTGAGAAAGGGAGGATAAATCCAATCCACAATAGGATTTGTACATTCTTCTTCATCAAGAAGATGTAATCTTAAGCAACGAAGAAGCGACAAACACCATTTGTGATCTCAAGACACAGACCATTTTCCAAATTCCACAACTTGGGAGGTGAATACTAAGCATAGTTAATGAGAAAACCAATTGAAAGAAAGCAACTTTGAACTTGCATAGCACGTAGGTTGAAAGGGGATGGAAACAGAACAGCT
This sequence comes from Erythroxylum orinocense, assembly GCA_025531955.1. Lineage (NCBI taxonomy): Eukaryota > Viridiplantae > Streptophyta > Magnoliopsida > Malpighiales > Erythroxylaceae > Erythroxylum > Erythroxylum orinocense. Next base: position 4,367,495 of record JANZLX010000005.1, read on the forward strand.
GCCTTTTTGTTTTGCAGGCGGTCATACTATTCTGCTTGGAAGATGGTAGAGACGAGGAGTGCTAGAACGATGAAGAAGGTGATGGGCTCTTCTATAGGTGTGATATATAAGCGGTGGATACCCGTAATAATACATGAGAACTTAAAAAAACATGATTTGAAAATGTAAGAGAACATATAAAAAGCATATAAATGTAAACAAATAATTAATTTATCTAAAAAAAGATACTGTATGAAAAATATAATTAAAATTTTCATATTTTTAAATAATTAATCATCTGATAAGAGTTTTAAATTTAATATTGATATTTTAGTAATAAATTTAAGTATAGTATTGATTTTTTATTTTAAGAATCGATTGAAACAATTATGCTTTTTATTATAAATGATTATATAAAGGTGCTTTAGAATTACATCTTACAAAAATTAGTAGTTAGTGTTTTATTTTCCTTGTACACAAAATAATTAAATTAAAATAAAACCTGTTCTCTAATGCAAATATAAAAAATCAAAATATAAAATATTTATGTAATTTTATTAATTCTAAAAATATTTTATTATCTAATTTTAATAAATTGTAATTATTCAAAATTTACTTTAAAAATATCTTTTAAATTTAAAAATAAAATTACTAAACCCCAATCAAATTATTTTAATAAAATAAGGATGATAAAAAATTTCAATCTAAATCGATTTGATTCAGTTTGATCAGAATTTTATAATTAAAAAGAAAGATTTAGCTCACGCTTAAAATAAATAAATATCCAAACTGACTATGAACAAAAAGCTTCACATATAACTATTATGGAATTTATATTTTTAATAAATTGAGATAAACATTAATTGTGATTAAAAAAAGTCTAAATTTAACTTACGTTTAAGACTTTTTAGATATGTTTAGAATAAATATAATAATTTTAATTGGGTCTGAAGTTAATAAATTAAATTTTAAGTAATTAAATTTCAGATCTTCTTATTTTAATTCAACTCTTTAAAACAATATAATTTTGAATTAATTACCAAAAATGTTCAAATTTTCAATTATAGTCCGAACTTTAAAAAGTAGCAATAAAATGTCCTCACTCTTCGATTTTCAGATTACATAACTCCGACGCCCTTATTCTTCGATTTTCAGATTACACAGCTCCGGTGCCCTTACACTAAGAACATCAGGAGAAAGAATGAAAAACGAAGAATTTACTGGTGCAGTATGTTGTAATGTGAAATGAGAGATTGGGGTGTCAAAAAAAATGGTTGAGGTATCGGGAGATCAACAGATAATGTCGAGTTAGAATTGAAGAAAATTGAAAGTTTGAGCATTTAATTTCACTTTTTAAAGTTTAGGTTATAATTGAAAAAATTGAAATTTTGAATATTTTATTACTATTTTTTAAAGTTCAAGATATAATTGAAAATTTGACAAAAATTTAAATTTTTTTAATAATTAACCCTATAATTTTAAATTATAAATTTAAGAAATTCAAAATCAAAATATCATCGCTTTAACCATGTAATTCTGCTGAGCCATCGTCGAGCAGAATGGCCATTACCATCCTAATTTGGAATTCGAATGGATTCAAGACTGAGTTCTAGTCC